>CM060900.1:496932845-497532845 GCA_030762935.1 Hymenopus coronatus | reverse complement strand
TGGTTACAAAAGCATGAATACAAAGTAACTAGACTCTTAGTAACGTTTACAAAAGTAACGAATACAAAGTAATAGTTACCCAGTTTCAAAAGTAACGAATGCAAAATAACTAGTTACCCAATTACATAAGTAACGAATACAAAGTAACTAGTTCCAGTAACGAATACAAAGAAACTAGTTACAAAAGTAACGAATAAAAAGCAATTAGTTCAAGTAACGAAAACAAAGCAGTGATTACAAAAGTAACGCATACAAAGCGATTAGTTTCCCAGTTACTTTAAAGTAACTTTAGTTATCTCATTAAGAGTTACTAAAGAAACGAAACGTCGCCGAGCTGGGTGACAGTGAAAGCATTTGCATTGGTATAGCTTATCTCAACTCAGAACGCAGTATCAGACTCTGCAAGAGTGGCTTTGTCGAACTAATAAAATATCTCGGAGAAAATTTTCTGATAATTATCCTCTTTGCTAAACATATTTTGGAACAAACTAAGATTCTCTGTATATTTTGTTATATTAGAGAACAATGTGTTAAT
Source organism: Hymenopus coronatus (assembly GCA_030762935.1). Taxonomy (NCBI): domain Eukaryota; kingdom Metazoa; phylum Arthropoda; class Insecta; order Mantodea; family Hymenopodidae; genus Hymenopus; species Hymenopus coronatus. The sequence goes on along the minus strand of CM060900.1, from coordinate 497,532,310 downwards.
GAGTGTTAATGTTTCTCCTCTCAGCAACATCGTTTTACAAAATGTCATTACTACGTTTTGTCTAGCTGTAAGAAGATATAAGTTATTATGTGCCTAATTTCCGCAACATTGGTGTTGGCAATAGTGATATTTGAATATATCCCTATATATATATTAAATTATTGGTGTATATTGAAGCACCATTTCATATAAATAATAATAATAACAATAATAATAATAATAATAGTAATAATGCCTTAAATAAAGCATGAGTTAATAAATGAAAAGAAAACTCATTAATTATTTTATTTGTCGTAGCGTTCCTTTATAAATGATAAAATTCAATATCAATAAAATTATTTTAAATGCCTGGTCCAACACGAAGCTTAGATAACTTTAAACATATTTTACCTAAGAAGTGAGCTGGTCGAGGGACATATCTGAGATACTATAGAAGCTAAACTAAAGGAAACCGCTAGTAGGTACTGAGAAACGACTAAAAAATACGCACAAGATTATACAGTGTGATTCGCTAGCTAGAGGCCCCAAACTTTTGCCTATATTTTGGCCATTTATGTGAGTTTTGTGATGAACATTTGTGTACACATACCTTGAAGTATGCACTGTCACATACGAAGCTGAAAATGGTCCCATCCCACATACAGTCACGTTTGTACATTTGGCTGCAAATTCTGGAATACTTTATTGAAGTCTCCTCGGTAATGGCTCCAATCTCTTGACGTATAGCATATTTCAACACTGCAATTGTACGTGGTCTATTTCTGTGTACGTTTTCCTTCAGACATCCACACAGGAAGTACTCGGGTGGTGTTAGGTCAGGGGATATTGGTGGCCGGAGATTTTTTGGGATAATTCAATCTTCAAAAAAGCTTTCGATTTCCCTCACGCTTGCACGTGACTTGTGACTTGTTGCACCATCTTGTTGGAGCTATCCGAGAGCTAAATCATCATCTATTCACTGACTGAAAAAGTCAGTGAATATTCTAATGTTTTCTTCAGTGATTTTTCATGAAAAATAGGGCCGATAATACGCCTACGAGACACTGCGCACCACACTCCAATTTTCTGTGCATGTAGAGATTCTGCATGTAAGGGTTTAGGATTTGTTTGTGCCCAAATACGCTTGTTCTGAGAGTTTATGTGGCCACTCACGCTTCATCCGAGAACCAAGTACAGTCCAAAATCCCAGGATTCCGATTAATAAAAGTTTGAAACCATACACAGAACTGCACACGTCAACGTCAGCAACAACCCAAGCCTATTGGGAGATGTGGGCATTGTTCAAGGCATGTCAACATGGATTTTCATCACAAAAGTGAATGGTTGGAACATGGGCGGAGATTTGGGGCCTCTACCGAGAGAATCACACACTATATTTTATTATTCGTAAAGATTTTGTTACACTTACAATGAACATGCCTATGCACTTTCGACAAAATTACGTCTCGATACAATGCACTAAGCCGGAAAGCGTGGTGATCACATGCTGTTATCTCGATGATTCACTAGCCTGTATAAGTGAGGCTTGACTTCACCCCCACTCTAGTTACACCGCGTGACATTCAAAATAGGCCAATCACCAGCCCTGAGGAGCTGGAAAACGGAGGGGAAGTGTGACTTCCGCTTGGATATATTTTCAAGAGATGTTTGGCATGCGAAGTACAACAGAAGCGGAGCTAGCCATTTTAAAAAGCCGAGCACTAAAATATGTCTTGCAATCTTTGTTCCTCAAATGAGGCTCTAAAAACATTTTTGGGGCGTATAGTAGAACGCTGACACATTATCTCGACACAAATTTAACAATTTCAGCCTTAGTGGTAGACACAGAAACACGCATTATTGATAGAAGGGTATCTTCATTTAAACTGGAATGTTATCACTTTTAGTAAAATTCAATTTCTTGTAACCATCACACCTGAAAAAGTAGCTTTTCTATGCTGATTATCAAGAGCAGAATTAATATTTCGTCTGATGCTATAAGTTTTCACGTAGCACAACTATTTAGAGCAGAATTAGCATTCGCCTTTTCAATGTTCTGAACGCAGAAATAATTAATTGCCCATTCTACGCGAAATTTGTATCTAGCATTCTCGTGTGTCATCCTCAATGAAAAATCATTAGGTGTTGTTATTCGTCATGTACACAGCTAACCAGGCACAGTGGAGAGGGTAACGAAGGGATGGCAAAGTTTGCTCACCGGTGAGAGAAAGCTCCCAAGGCCTGCCAATCGCCAGCAATACAATACGTGATACTTGATGCATGTACTTACCCTGTTTTCCCCTCTTTTTCCCCTTTTGCCAATATTTCTTTTCTTTTTCTATATGAATACCGTTGTTGTTTTTTCTTCTAATACACGCGCATATACACGTTACAACACACAAACACCCATGCCCAAGGCGGGATTCGAACCCACGATCCCCTGCTCCATAAAGTACCAAAGCGAGGCACTTTAGCGTGCACGGCCAAGGGGACCGGCAATGTTCTAATCAAGGCATCATCTTATCTTACCCAACCAACTTTTATACTATATTTCTACAAAAGTGCACTAAAGCTGAGCTAAAACAAGGTAATTGCTACAATATCTCGTAGTTTCCTGTGTTATGTATGCCTACATTATAAGATGTTTATATTTATATAGCTCAGTTCACCTGCACAAACAGCATGTACGAGGGTCGTTCAAGTCAATCCGGGACATTTTTTTTTCAGGTTTAAATGGACGCCTAGGCTGTAGGTTTTGTGTGACACCTGTGTCCTGTTACTGGTAGCCGGCGTTCATTTCCCGTGCTTCTGGATAGACCGTTATTCAAGATGGCGGGAAAAAGTGTGAAAGTCCACAGAGAGCAGCGTGTTGTGATGAAGTTTTTAGTGAACGAGTGCATTAAACCTGCTGAAATTTACAGAAGACTTCAGGCTCAGTACGGTGATGAGACACTCAGTCGCAGTAAGACAGTCGCTTCAAAGATGGCCGTATCTCTATTACTGGTCGTGGTGGATCACAGCCCACGGTAGTCATTCCTGAGAACATTCAGCGCGTGGAGCAGTTGGTCCTGGACAGTCATCGCATAACCTGTCTCTAACAGTGAGCATTACTGCCGTGCTCTGCGTGATGTGCATAAGAGTTTCCGGAAGAAACGTCAGGGTTTGATTACAAGGGGTGTTCTCTTTTTGCAAGACAATGCACGACCGCATACCGCTCAAAGTACATGCCAAAGAATCATGGAACTCGGGTGGGAGATCTTACCACACCTCCCCTCCCCCACGCCAAGTGATTACCACCTGTTTGGGCCCCTGAAGGAATTCCTTGGAGGAAAGCATTTCAACACTGATGCTGAAGTGAAACATGATATCCTACAATGGTTCCGTCGGAATTCTAAATCTTTCTATGCCGAAGCATTTCATTTCAGGCGTTAGTCAAACGCTGGGATAAGTGCATAACTGTAGCTGGAGATTATGTGGAAAAATAAATCCACTTTCCACGCTTTGAAATTTGTTTTTCTATTTTGTTTAAATATAGTCCCGGGTGGACTTGAATGGCCCTCGTATGTGCAGAAATGTGGGAACAACTGCGAATATGTTTTGCGATTATAAATCACTGTTCATATTGAAACATAGATACAGCTACGGGAAAGCGTTACTGCAATTGCGAACTGATAACTATGAAAACAAACACCTAATCGCTATTGGAAACCTTCATGTATAACCGTTAACCCACACTAACGGTTACAGTTATAACCGTTACCAGAAAAGAACATTTTGCCCATTTCTAATACTGTCAAACAGTACCACATTTGGTCACGAACTTCTCTCAGTTTCGCCATAGTTGCAGAATCAGCCACTCAGATTCTAGCATGTATGCGCACGGTTAGAATTTAACGGCATAGTCACGTATACCCACGCAATTCTTAGAGGAGATATGGGCGAGCCGTGCGTCACACCCCAGGACCGAGGGACGTTGAGGGGTACTGTGACGTAACGTATCGGGGCAGTGATTCTTAGTTTTGGAAAGCTATGTGTGACTATGTATTAAAATATAAGGTATGCATAAAATGAGATAACAAAATCAAGCACTTTATTTTTTATTACTATTATTAATACAACAAAGATTGAAACTACAAGTGACTCACACTTCTTATCAAATTGAACGAATAAGTATAATATAATTAGAACCAGTTGAAAAATTTAATGGCACAGCCGGGATTTGAACACCGCTCTCCAGCTCTCCTTGGGTTGCTCTAACCACTGAGCTACTGTGACAACTTTCCGGTATAGCATTCAATTTTCCTACTGATTATTTATATGTTGGCGTGAACATGGTTAATATCACCCGGATACTAAGTACTTAGGATGGTAAGTCGCCATTCTGGTGGTTCTCTGAAGTGAGACATACTGGTTGGTTGAACAGGGTAAAACACGCATAATCAGTTGGAAGATTGAATTCCATATCGGCGGGTTGTCACGGCAGCTCAATGGTTAGAGCAACCGCACGGAGAGCAGGAGAACCGTGTTTAAATCCCTGATCGCTTATAAACTTGGAGCAAGCATGAACAAACAGCACTTAATACCCATAGCTCTCACAGTATATCGATTACACGTTGCTTCAAGAGCATTAGTTTACTAATTGATGCCATGATTTGTGTATATTTTTACATAAAATATAAATAAAATATTTCATTCATTAAAAGAATGGCTCTTAGTGATATTATAGGGTCACTAGCTATATTGAAAAATAATATATAAAGTATATAAATAATTTATCTCTGTTTGCAAATGTTACCCGTTTTTCGAGCATGTTACCCGTGGATACGTTCAATTGCTTGATATTTAGTAGAAAACAATACATATAACACATAAGTGTATCTCATTTTGTTCGCTTACTAATTGTATTATTTTTCAATGAAACACAATTTCAAGATATGTTTGGAATGGCCCTGCATTATGCGTCTCTAGTGTTTGCAGAAATCATGCAACGGCCAGCTCCTGTGTTGAGTGCAATTCACACATAGCCCATCTACATTCACGTAACTCAGTGAGGAAACGAGGGACCGATTCAGTCACAATTTTCCTGTATACAATGAGTGCATTTACGTATACTTAATTAGCACACATTCATTTAATGTACGCCGCAACTGGGGAATCTGCCAATGCTGCGAGGGATTGTATTATCAACGATTTCTAAATCTTCTTCCCAAAAGACAAACGTTAACTGCACTGTATCAAAGGATATATGACACAGGTTCTCTTAATTCCCGATTTGAAGGCTTTTTAAGCGTTGAGCTTAATTCTAATTTTAAACATTTGTAACAGTAATGAGGGTGATTTTGTGGTTTAAAGAACGGAAGCGCAAATCCTTACATCTTGGTTTGAATTATATTTTGTTCAATAAAACCAAATATAAATAAAGCATATCAATGTAATGGTGTTCAATATTTTTTAAGCTGAACCCTGAATACTTTGTGAATCCTAATCAGAAAATGTTGCACGAAAACAAAAGTTTATGGTTACGTAGGTTGAAGTTTCAGTGCGACCGATACTCATCCCTCACATCACACCCGGGCAAAGGGCGGAGGGTAGAGGAAGGTAAACCATGTGACCTTGTGCGTAAACAATCACCGAGCGTCAGAAATAAGGGTAAAATAGTCATCCTAAAAGCATCGTGAAATATTCCTAATGAACATAATTTTAGAGAATAACAAAAAGTTGCAAGTATGCAAATACTGGAACACCGTCCTCCAACGCTGATACAAATATTTACACTTATTCACCCCATCCTGTGTGTATATATAGTCCTTTGCAGCGTATTTTCAAACTAAAAATTATGAAGGAGTCCATTTTTCCCTGTATTCCAAACCAACTATTATGGTATGCATATTGTATTTGCGTACAGCCATATTGCACCACCGTGTGGAACACTGCTGCATTATCCGTTCCAGTTTAGGCTACCGCTGACGGCTGTGTCGCTAGTGTTGCTGTTTCCTAACGAATGTTGACTACTGAAGGGAGCGGGGAGTTGCGCGGACAAAGCGCATGGCAAAGTCCGTCATATAATGCTATAATGCTATGTTGATGTTCTATTTATTTTATCAGCGCTAGACAATAGGCAGTAATTTTCGGATTTATTATAACTCGCCTACTGCAATGTCAGCACTACTTTAATGGGGCATCGTACACGATGAGTGAAGATGTTCATTTGACATACCACTATACTCGAACACTTGTTTAACGCATACTGACAATTGTATGACTTTCTTTTACTCCTGGCCATGGAAAGACTATCGCTTAAGCCTAGTGTATTCCATTATTTCCTTTCTACTTAAAGGGAAATAAATAACAATAACACAGTTTCCGCTAATGTTCATCTCAATTAGCATGATGAGATAAAAATAATCTTTCCTAAGGGGAGTCGAAATGCCCTATCTTGCCAATGTTAAAGTTTGACCCATTATTTCAGCAACTATTTAAGACAAGAAGCTACATTTTTCAACGTATATTCAGAGATACCTTTGCTGCTGATTGATGAAAAATAGAATACTTCTGTTGATTAGAAGTAAAGGTATGATTTTTTAAATAAAACTCTTAAAATGTTATTTAGAACGATTATTTTTAAGTTTTAAAAAAATAACTAATCCATATACATGAAATATGTTTCGTTAAAATGAAACCTATTTAGGTGCAAATGTGAGGCAAACATTTCAGCCCCTATTGTCAAATAGTTTCTGAAACAATGGGGCATTTATACCTTTATAAAATTCTCCTTCTTCAGAAATTGCTTTCAAACATAACATTAACAAAAATGTAACCTAACTTTCCAAACACAACTTCGCTGTATTTCGAAACTCTCACATGAAGGAAATATGAGCGGGATGCTCATGCTGCGAATGGCTAAAGTAAAACTTTCCAAGCAAAATAAAAAAGGATCTCTGCTCTAACACTAATATTTACAAACCTATTGCTGTTTTCAAATGAGTGTACCATAATGTTCTAAAAAGCTACTACGCAGGATTATTTTCAACAATTTTTTTAAACTATTTACAATTAGGATACCCCTATGAAAGTTACACTAAAATAAGCCTGAGATTCGAAATATTTATATTTAATTAAAATATAAACATGATACAAAATTATGAAAATCCCATTTTGACTCCCCTTAAATTTTAAAATACGTATCTTGTTCTCAAACAATTCTCAACAGTTCTTTTCTTTTACTCCTAGTTATACACAGGCCATTGTTTAAGCCTATTGTATTCCCTTATTTCGTTTCTGCTTACAAGGAAGCAAATAATAATAATAATAATAATAATAAGAAGAAGAAGAAGAAGAAGAAGAAGAAGAATTATACAGTTTCTGCTAGAGGATAGATTGTAGACTATGTTAACGACGGGGGATACCTCGGCAACTGCGACCCGGTATGGATCTATTGCGGCCTACCACCTTCCCCCTTTATAGCGGGCGTTAAACACTACCAAAAAAAATCCTCCCCCCACATCGGGGAAGGTATAAGAGGAGAAGAAATTACAGGCCGGCACACAGGAAACGACGGAGCTAAGCGTAGAGACGCACAGAAGTCCCTAACGGTCACTAGATGGCAGCCCTGACGCGCCAAGGAGGCTATACAGCGCCGGGAGGCCGAAAGGATGTCTCTACAAAGTCACCTAGCGTGAACTAACGCATCCAGGGGAAGAGAGTTTCACCCGGAGCAAGCAACCGTGCCATCTACCTACAAAGTCACACCTGCTGCCGACCTGAAAGATGAAGAAGGGAAATGAAATGAAGGAGTGAAAGGGAGAGAAACTGTGTTAGAGATACAGCATTCGCCTAAGCGGTCCCGGGTAAACCATGGAAAACCCCAAGGCCAGAGTGCGTGGTAAACGGAGAGCGAACCCGGACCTCCCGAATGCCTGAGCCACTTGGTTCGGTCACAGTTACTGCTAATGTTTATCTCGACTAGCATCATGTACATAAAAGAGTAATCTTTCTTAAGAATAGTTTGTTTGCAGAACTGGTAGACAGTCATGTGTATGGAACACATCAGATTTTGTTCTAAGGTGCTAAGGAACTTACTCGAGATTCCGTTTGTGTTTTAACAATGGTAGCGTATAGTTGTTAGGCTGCTGATGTGGCATTAGGAACACAGAGGGCAGCATTTGCAGGGCACACACGACTAACTGCCCTCTGCAGATATACGTACAGTAATCAGGATTTGCTAATTGCTTTGAGAAGTTGGGATACCCGCACGAGCCCATTCCGTCGTGACTGACATTCATATCGTCCTATCACAACCACATACTCCATCCCTTGATTCGCAACTTTCACGTTCAGACGTAGATACCATCGATACCAAAATTCTGTCGGTGTTCGGTGATATCGATGCATACTAACACTTTGAATTATATCTTCATTTTACTCTCTGAGTACATGGTTGATACAGAAGATACTGCATTCCACTCAAAAATTTGACACCGCGGTTTCACCAAAATACCCACATATTTTAGCACCCTTAAATAAAAATCAGTTTTACTTTTCCTAGCACGTATTGTATCCCATCCAAAAAAATTCCATACCGAGATTTCACCGGAAATATAGGTTTTGAGACCTCCTGAATCCAAAAAATATAGCATTTTGTGACAAATATACCCCTGTGTGCGTGTTTGATGGCAACGCACCTCAGAAATGAAAAGTCTACTAAATACCAAATTTGATAATTCAGTTTTGTATTTTCCAAGGATGCGACACGAAGATTTCAAGAAAATCCCCTTCCCCCGCTAAATACTCTCTACACGGGAACACCAGGTCTTTCGTTTCATATCTCTGCTGTTTTGCTTCTAGCCACGCAAAGAGAACAGAATTTCAATTGTTTCACATAGCGATAGGTTTTAAAATATTTGACTATCGCGTTAGCCTAGGTATTCCCGTATTCCCTTATCCCCTTATGCTTACAAGGAGGCAAGTAATAAGACAATTTCTGATAATGTTTATCTCTAATAGCATGATGTAGATAAATGAATAATCCTTCGTAAGAATAGTTTGTTGACAGAACAGGTGAGAAAGTCATGTGAATGGAACATATCAGATGTTTAGAAAAAGACTCGCTTATGTGTCTGTGTGTGGACAGCATAACTCAGAACGAAACGTCAGTTAAATACCCAACTTGGTTATTGGTAAGTTCAATATCTTCCAAGGATGCGATACAAAGAATTTCAAAAATCCCTCTCACTTTAAACTACCGTTTAAATTGAAATAAGTTAGAAAAATGTGATTTTCTCAAAAATAACTATAATGGTTTTAATTAAAATGCCGTATAGTAAAACTGTTTACATGACAAATATAATGTATATCTTGGACTTTCTGGGAATAGCCTCTGAAGACCTCTTCATTCCAAATTAATTTTGCATAACTGGTAAACCGTAAGAGATAGACAAAGATTTAGTGCATAAAAATGTAGACCTTGTTAAAACATACAATGTATGTCATATAATATTTTGTGGGGTCTACCATTTCCGAAATATTCCTTGTTATTGGTTTCTTTTGTTTTACTCCTAGCTATGTAAAGAGACCCGAATTGCAATCACATAGCAACCAGTTTTTAAAAGATGTTATCACTTTAGCCTAGTGTTTCTTCTACTTAAAAGTAATAACACACTTATGGAAACTTTTATCTTGTATAGCATAAATTATATCGAAGAATAATCCTTTGTAAGAATAGTTTGTTACAGAATAGGCAGTGAAACTTTTGTGAATGGAGCACATCCAATTTTAGAATATTTACTCGCTTTTCGCATTTCCCTTATGGGCAGCATTGTTTAAAGCAGTTTGTTTCATTTTGCTCTAGACAAGAAAGCTGTAGAGTACGGATAGGGCTCGATAGCAAAATTATAGTCGTAGTAACTAAATAATTATTTACAGAGAAATATTGGGCAAAAAAGGGACACAATAGCTATATAAATGTACAATGTAACATGCATAAATTCAAATTCTGTCATAGATATATCATAATTGACGCATATTGTTAAAAGGGTACAAGTTACAAAATCTGCTGCTACGTGAGAAGTTATTAGTAAATGCAAGTTACGTGGACAAAGCAATTAGCTCGAAGTCAAAGTAACAAAGGTAATTAGATTTCAGGAATCCCAATAATGTTATATTCACAATAAAGTTGCAGCATTAACGTAACACAGCATAAGCACAGGCGCGAGGGAAGATTATTCATAACTCAGTCGCAAACGTGACGCAATAAGTTTGCACGATTTTCTACAGATTGTTGATGAACTGCACTGAAATGTTTTCAGAGAATAAGGATATATCTTAAACACATAAGTTCAGTCCAGGTGTGTCTCTTCACATTTCGAAGTTACGGATATAAGTTTCTAGGGTACCAGTTCTCCACTAGCTGATGATGCCGTTCGAGAACACAACAACAAAAGCGAAGGACCGTTGGAGGGCGTATATTTCTGGTGTAATATTTGTAACATTAACTTCGCACAATAGGCAGTATTACTTTTCGAGTTCCAATGGACTTAAAAGAAGGAAAGTTAAATCCAAGGCATGAAACGTACTTATGTCCTTCAGGTCTTAAGCTTTTAGCGTTACACGTTAAGCCACAGAAACAATTAAATAAACGCCTCTAGAGTATGCTACTTAATGCAAGAAGGAAGTTAATTCATGGACAGTGTCACATTGTCAAATGATCTGTTCGAGATTTGAGAGAACTTTATGGCAGTAAATCTTGAGAACGCGATTAGCGAGTTGCTAAAAACCTATGTATCAAACTCGCGTGTCAGTTCTGAAGATATTCCAAGCCGGGTTTCCATCTGATTTTGATTTAACATTGACTTATCTGCATTTGAAACCAGTTTGTTTAACACCTTATAACTGCGTTATGTTTAGCCATGGACCATGCATCGTGCACCTATCAGAAATTACAGGTCTAGAAATTCTTAAGTTATGTCAGTGAACTTCATTAACATCTTGTATATCAGTAAATTACATAGGAGAATATCAAGCGCACCGCAAGTTTCAAATTGAATAACATAAACAAGAATACCAAATAATAAACCCACTAACTACTTTATAAATAAATAGGTAATTAAATTACTACACGCACAACTTTCACTAAACTTCAAATAGCAGCAACAATGTATTTAAAAAACGTTATTTCAGGGATTAAAACGTGGCCTGGCACTGCGAAATGGAAGAGCAATATTTAAGAATTAGCTTCGGGAAAGAATATTTAGGATTAACTTGTTAGAGAATTAATACTGTGTTTCATATGCCAATATGAAGTGTAAGATTTCTCAACATGGAACACAGAAACTGGTGAGGTAGTCAATAGTAGGCGGGACTTAGGTTGATAAAAGAACCTATATTTCGAAAAGGTTGTTACTCTCTGGCACCTCTTGCACTTAAAGTGACATATTCTCGCGTTTCAGAACTCGTGTTACAGTGACAGTAGAACAGCGCTACGCTCATCACAAGTTTAGTGATCGGTATGCGATTCGATATATAGCAGTTTAGCGAGTCACGGTAACTTAAACTCTTTACCTTATGGAGGAAATGTTTTTGTCTACAACGTAAAGTTCTTAATACTCTGGCAGTTTGCAAATTTAATACAACGCAGTTATAATACTTCTTTAGATTCAAGAGCAGTTTAATGATTTACACATCTTAAAACAATCGGCAACTTATTCCAAACAGATCATTTAGTAGACTCGATTAAATATTGTCAAAAGGTTTAACGCATGTCCATTCACGCCACATCCAACCTGGGAGAGAAGGATCTCACAACATACCACTTGAGCAGCTAGATGGCAACAGAAAAACAACATCAAGCTTCACACTGTTGTCTTTCGTTTATCGCTAAAGTATTGCTAGTATTATAGTATTGCTATTATCAATCTTGGGTCCTTATAGTTGAGTTGTGAACGAAGCTCGTTTTGCTGATGCAACGCACTGTAATGTTTCTATAGTCACCTGACTTGGTAAGTTCTAAGAAATAGATGTCTATGACAAGATACCGGATCCTTTCTTCATCTTTCAGGTCGGCGGCAGCTGTAGCTTGAGGCTCTGCAATCAGATGGCACCGTTGCTTGTCCCGAGTGAAACTCTCTTCCCCCTGGTTGCACTGATAGGGGCTAGGTGCCGTTGTAGAGGTATCTTTCCGGCCTCCCGGCGCCTATATAGCCTCTATGGCGCGCCAGGGCTGCCATCTAGTGCAACTGTTCGGGACTTCCATGTGTCTCAGAGTTTAGTTGCTCGTTTCCTGTGTACCGGACTGTGATTTGCCCTCCTCTCAACCCTTCCCACGAGGGGGGGAGGCCTCAATAGATCAGTACTTGGTAGTAGTTGCCGAAGTGTCCCCAGCTGTTAACATGCTCATACCTCAATGTCACAGTGTCAGTCAAGGTCAGACCTCACCATTACCACCACGTGGATTTCGGCGCTTGCGTACTTATACAGAAAAAATATAATTCCCTTTACCTTTTGACACCCCCTCGTAGCAATGAACAGAAAATTGTGTGCTATTCACAACTGCCACTCGGCAATTTCGAAAAATAATTAAGCGACATAATTAGGAAGTGGAGCACCTGTTAGCTAACTTAATGCTGTGCCTGTGCAGGAAACAGCTCTCTGAGCCCTTGCAAGCGCGTAGTTGACATTTTACATATAGAAGTTGGAAGAACATTTGTAGACATTTTTAATATTTGGTTCAAATCGGTATCATATTAAAGTTAGCTTATATGGATAGTCTCCTTTTCTCATTTCGAATGTTATACATAAGTGTTGTACAAACTTTATACTTACTTTTTTATATGTTAAAGAACTTTGGAACGGAACTATTCAACTGTATAACGTTTTTAATGTCAAAAATTTTCTCAGATGACACAGTAAACTGTTTAATTAGCTATAAAAACACAAACTTTTAAAACCACGTTGCGCATTTATATCAGAAGTATGATAATAGCATTTATGATATATTAGTGCAGTAAAATGAATGTAAGAATTTAACTTCGATAAATTAGTTGTTGAAGAATACATTTTTGTTTTATGAAGCTGTTGGTGTTAAAATTGTCATTGTTTTTCAATACAAAGTATTTTTTTTTAGTCAACGAATAAAGAAATTTTAAAACGCATTCCTAAACTTTGATAACATATTTGTTATTATGTATTCAAATGTTCTTACAAATCAGAGCAAAACACGACATAAATTTCCGGAATAAAAATCTAAAACTGAGAAAGAAGCACTTACAGACAAAAGAACTGGGGTTAAAAGGTCGGGCAAGTGTGATTTAAGCATATTGCAGGGCTTTTAAAAATGGTGGATGTTGAAAAATGGCCAAAATGATTCACAGGTGTCCTGTCCAAATGGCGAGTTACTGAGGAAACCTTGTCAACATTATATTTTTGATAGTGTTTAACGCCCGCTTTAACTACTTGTGGCACCGCAGGCGATGGCACTGATGATGCATGACTAAAGATGGAGCACCGGTAGATTGCGATGGCGGGGGAAACCGGAGAACCCCCTCCTGCGCCATTTTGTCAACATCGTTCCTCTCTGAAGAATTATCGGCAAACAACATTACCGTATATGAAGAAATACATGGTCAAGCGATGAATGTAAAAGTTGCCGTAAAACTAATATAATCTCATTTAGAGGAGAAAGCTTGAAAGGCTATACTCTACCCGACAAAAACCGAACGAGGTGGCTCAGGCGTTTCATCTGGGACTGGCATTCCTGAGGTCCGGGTTCGCTCCCCGTTTTCCGCGCATTCTGGCCCTGGGGTTTTCCGTGGTTTTCCTGAAGCCACTTAGGTGAATGCTGTATATTTACCACGGTTTCTTTCCCTTTCATTTATTCATTTCATTTCCCTTCTTCATCTTTCAGATCGGTGCAGGTGTGGCTTGAGGCTTTTGCTCCGAGTGAAACTCTCTTCCACCGGGTTGCGCAATTGGCGCTAGGTGCCATTGTAGAGGCATTCTTTCGGCCTCCTGGAGCTCTATAGCCTCCGTGGCGCGCCTGGGCTGCCATCTAGTGACGTTAGGGACTTCCGTGCGTCTCTGCGCTTAGCTCCGTCGCTTTTTGTGTGCTGGCCTGTAGTTTCCCCTCCTCTCATCCCTTCCCCCGGGGGTGGTAGACCGCAATAGATCAGTACCTGGTTGCAATTCCTGAGGTGCTCCCACTGTTAACATGCTCTACCCTCTACCTCTACCCGACAGTAAGTTTCGAACATCATAAATGTCAACCGGAATAAGTACATCTGAGAAAAGGAAAATATACCAACGTACTGTAGAGTATTAAAAAAACAAATACAAGCTGCAAGAAATTAAGGTGATCAGCTTGATGGTAGGAGCGTGTTATTATTGGAGTTTGGCCAAGGGTCACGACATTGACGGACTAAGATTCGGTGCACATGGAGTATGATTATGACGTGACGGGTTAAGCGTGGTCTCCACAGCCCGTTTCGATACATGTTGCACTATCTAGTATTGCTCACTGCCTTGCCTCGTTCAGGTCCTGCTGGTAGATAAACCAGTGAACACTGGAAGAAAGCACTGATTGAAACATGTCGAAAATATGAAAGGTTAGGCGTTCGACACTGAACTAACTTGTGAATGATTCATGCATAATTTGAGGAGGAGAGTACTTTCTTTCGATACAGCAAAGATGTGTCTGTTATTCACTGCAATGAATTCTGAGTCAGTTTTTTTTATATGTATTCATTGTCTTTTCAAAGATCTGCACACTAATATCCTGAATTTTTTGTATCAAGCTTTATACTTTTATTTCTAAAGTTTATTTGCTAATTATATTATCAAATACTTGTTTCATTGTGTTACTTTATGAATTAAAACGATGCACATAATGTCAGTACCTGTAATGAGCTACTTTTGGAAGTTATTACACCTTAACTTGTGTATGTTTAACCTACAAACTCCTCACGACTACCTTCGCTTTATGCCGTTGACTGTTCTGTTTTTTCCCAACCGTGTGTGCTTCGGAACTCAAAACCAGCTCCAGTTTTAATGATCTGTAAGTTTCTATATGTTCTTGTTTTTTAATGGTTTTTTTTCTTTCCAATCTATTATGTAATTTTTACATATGTTTGTAAGCATTATGACGATTAAATTTTGGCATTTTTGTTTTGTCCATAATAATGGTTAATTTTTCTGGTAGTAATTACGGAAGTGCGGTTGCCCTAGAATGACACGATGACATCAGGGGTGCAGTAAGTGATAAAATAGGCGATTCCAACCAAATATGTGTAACGAAGATGAGGGTTTACCGTCATGGGACTGGGTGAACGGGGAGCTTATGGAATTGGCGTAGTCAGAGATTTTGGGATTTACAATTATTCTACACTTAACCTAAAAAGTAGGAACACAAACTAGGTATATTTAAAGGCAATACACTACTTGAAATCAGACACTACGAGAGAGGTAACTCTAGGTAATATCTAAATTATGTGTACATTATGTTACAAGGAGATGATGAGCTTGTTACATGTTGACGATAATTTACCTTTTGACCCGGGTAGCGTGACGTTGGTTGCGAGGCATCCTGGGAGATCTTGAAGTATTTCACTACGAAAATAAACAAAGCTCCCTTCATATCCGAGTTTTGTCGATTGTGTTAGCAGTGGCGGCCAAAAGATGTAATGGTACAAAAACCCGGTATTTAAACATGTCTTTTACAACTGACCCCAGCAATACGTTTGCATTATCCTAACAAAGCATAGCTGGCACCAATACCCAGCAAACAGCTTCACACAAAACTATGATATTCGATCCCCACCAGGCCCGTAGCAAACACCTGATTTAGGGCCTAGCCGACGGCTGAAGCCATACTTCCGTGTCTCAGATTTACGTGCATGAAATATTGCTACCAGAAAATTAGCCATCTTATGGGTAAAATATAAATGCCAAAATGTAATCGTCACGGTATCTTCATTAGTTTATCTTATCCTTGTCAGCAACTTATAAATTCAGGGGGCTGTATTTCGTTTTTACGAATTAACTAATACATCACCGAGTATTTATGTGATATAATTAACAAATCAGAAATGCTGTAATTTTTCAATTAAAAACTTTCTCCCAGTATCCCTTAACATGCACACAAAACTAAGGCTGGTTAAGGTAAAAAGGCTTTGAATCGAAGCTGCAGATGAATATTTCGCAACCGATTAAAAACACTGGAAAAGTTTCTAGCTAAAAGAAATAATTAATAAAAATATATACACAAATGACTGCAAACTGGTGGGAGCAAATAGATACGCTATGGTTTATTGTTTTAAATGCGTTTTCTAGTCATTAGAAATTGACTAAAACCATAAAGGAGTTTTCAGGCAATGGCTGAAGCACTGATAATATGTTTATGGACTTCTATTCGAAACCGCTGCACCGTAATGTAGTGTAATGGCCTATGCTCACACCTATTATAAGGGAAACGGGGTTCGATATTACCCAGGGTATTAAATTTTAATCTGTCTAATTATGCCTTAACTGAGTTAAATGCACTTTTAACTTCCTGCAACTCGGCCGATGGACAAATTACCCCTTTTGTTTTAAATGTATTGCCAGTAATTTAGGCTTTTAAAACATCTCAGGTCCAATGATATGCACCGAAACAACAGGTTTGCCTGGTTTGAAGTGGTGATGGACAGATGATGCGGATGCTTGTTCAGAGGAATTAGTATTTCACGTAACATTACAGAGCTGCTTGGTTGACGGGTTCTGTGGGCAGCTACAGTAGTGGGGCGAGTCTTCGAGCTAGAAAAAACTCTAGGTAAATGTTGTGAACGCACTTGAAATTTGGTGCTTGTGCTCATACCCTTCAGCAGATGTTTCTGATACCCAAAGTAAACGTTCTTGTTCAGAGATAGAAAAGCAAATAGCAATAAATACACTTTAGTTCTTTCGGGCAAACTGGAATGAAAACATTTAATATTTTGTGAACTCCGTCTACTTCAAAATGGAATTAGATTAAAACAGGCATAACATTACTTTTTCGAAGGATAGGGTAGCTATTATACCTTCCAAAAGCTAAAGTCAATGAACTTGGGAAAAATTATGCACCAGTCACCTTTACAACTATAGAATCAGTAAGTAGATAAAATATGTTAAATTATTTTCGTAATTTACACCAATCTCCATAAGTATGGAAACACCAGGTGATCATGAACAATAGACAGGAAATATATTATAAAATTGCATTTTATTGTTTTCTAAATCTTTATTAAGCTTAAAAAATACAAACGTAAATGCAACTATTTAATTTTAGATTCCCTTAAAAAGCCATTCTTTGTTATAATCACTGCCTTGCAAACTCTCGGCATGCGATGGGTCACTTTTGCCAGGGTTTCAGTTGGTGTTCATCTCTAATGTTGCTGCAGGACCTCCCACAATTGTGTTCCACTCATACTTCCCCGTTTTCGGATCCCACTGGGCAACTCATCCAATACTAGCTTGATTCTGTTACAATCAGGGACTGGGGAGGCCATTCAAAGTTTTTTTTTAAATGCTTGAACCTCTAGTGACTTCACATTATTCTGACACTCACGGAATGTATATTTCGGGCCGCTGCAGGACCCTTCCTAATCAGACGCAAACCAGATGTCTTGGCATGTCGCTGGAGAATGACATGATAATCCTTTTGGTTCATTTTCTCATCTACTTTCACCAAATCTTCGACTTTATTCCCTCAAAAGATTCCCATACTATCAAAGATGCCTCTCCATGTTTCTGTTGGGTTTACGCACTGAGGACTCAAGCTTTCATTGGGTAAACAGCGTACAAACTGACGGCACTTACTTCCAAGTATTTCAAACTTGGATTCATCAGTAAATAAGTCTCCTCCCCAAACTCTTTCTGTCCAATGTTAGTGTGTCTTAGTCCATTGTAGCATTTTCTTCTAGTTACTAAGGCAAAACAACGGTGCTACATAGCCCTGGAGGGTTTCTGCCAGGCGCCGTCTTCACTGTTGACTTATTCACTGGTCAATCCCTAGTTGTTTTTAGGTCAGCAGTCAAGTCACGGGCAGTTTTGAATCTATTGCTTTACTGGTCACCACCAAATACTTTTCCTGGCGTTCTGATAGTTTCCTGGGTGTTCCTGAGCGATGACGATCTTCACAGGAGCCTGTATCTCCATGTCGTTGTATGGTCTTGACAACTCCGCTGATGGAAATCTTCAATTTCTGTGACTCAGTTTATGTAAAATTACTTGCGCTGCATATCCTACCTTCATACAGTGAACTACAACCGAAAAAAACTGAGCAATACCAATATGTAAAATATGTATATATGTACAATAGTCATTGTACAATGCTGTAAGTGTCATTATTAATCATTATTTGAGCATCTTATTCTGTATCCTAACCGATAATTCACATAGATCACTCCCATCTTGCTCCATAGTAATGCGCAGCATGGTGTTTCCAAACTTATGGAGGGTGCTGTACTTTTGCTTCCACTTTATTCTGCAAAGACTCTTGTTTAAGTTTATATTATTGGATCAATAAAATATAGCAACAGTGCTCAATCGAAATAAATATTAGCAGAAATTGTCTTATTACATGCTCCGTTTTCAGTAGAAAGGAAATGATGGAATATCATAAACTAAAGCGATAGTCAAATCTCTTAAAAACTGGTTGTTATGTGATTGAACTTCCTTTGTTTCTATGACCAGGAATTGACAAATTCCAGTATGAGAAAAGAATAAGTATTTTAGAGTTGAAACCAATAAGAAGGAATATCTCAGAAACGGTTAGCTCTAGAAAAAAGCATATACGACATAAATTGTGTGTTTTAACGAGATCTGCATTTTTGTGTAGAAAGTTTTTGTCTATCTTTTACGGTTTACCAATTATACAAAATTCAGAAAACTCCATCCAGAATAAAGAGGTGTTCAGAGGATATTCCCAGATAATTCAAGATACATGTTACATTTTATTTGTCATGTAAATATCTTTAATAAGCCGCATTTTAATAAAATTCGTTGCAGCCATTTCTAAGAAAATAAAAATTGTCGATTTATTTATTTATTTTTTTTTTTGCATATAAAAGGTAGTTTGGGGTGGGGATTTTTTCTTGAAGATCTTTGTGTCATATCCTTGGGAGATACTAAACTTAAATATCATGCTTTTTTTGAATTCAGGGGACTCAAGACTTGTACTTCCGGTGAAATCTCGGTATTGAATTTATTCCGATCGGCTTTAACATGTGTGTGACATTTTGAAAGTTATTCTAACATTATGTACTGTATTGGTTAGAGATAAGAGTATTTTCGTTATTCTCATAAGAGAGCACGGAAAAAAGGAGAAAATGTGATAAAATAGACACGCATATCTTACAAATTATATTAATTGCTATTTTCTCAAGATTTAAGTTTAATCTACATCTGAGTTTACCCGTTTCCATGCACCCAGGTCGACGTGAAGTGGGCTTCCTCAATATTAGAATAATTGGCAAAACGTTTCTTGGAGTGTCCATCTTATTTTTCCGCTACAATACATAGTTGGTGTTTAGCGTCTTATGAGAATAAAGCTATTCATTAAGATTTTATGGCAAAAGTTCACTACCTTGTTAATGCGGAGTTATTTCGGTCTTAATTCCGCACCGTGTATAACAATCTTTATGTTATTCGATCACTTATTTTAGCCGTAACCCTGTAATGGGGTTTCTCCAGCTACCCTCAGTGATCCGATTGCTAATTTCATACTTTATATTCTTACTCAAATTCCTATAGAGGGTATTTTTACTTTCTCTAGCAATACTATGTACATATATAGTAGGTTGAGAGGGTATTGTATTCCATCCAAAAATTCGATACCGAGATTTCACCATAAATACACGTTTTGAAGACTTCTAAATCCAAAAAACGAGCATTTTTAGAAAAAATGTTCGTATGCTTGTCTATGTGTATGCGCGCGTGTGTGCATGTGTGTGTCTGGGACAGCAAAACTCAAAATAAAAAGTCGGTTAGTATTTACGAAAGCTACAATACGAAGATTTTCAGGAAAGTCCTCCACCACAAACTACCCTTTACATGCATGAATTTTCGAAATTTTCGATTTTCTCAAAATTGGCTGTAACGGTTTTGTTTAAAATACCGTAAATTATAGACATTTACACGATAAATAAAATGTATATCTTGAGTACCTTGAGAACTGCCTCTGAAGCCCTCTTCATTCTGAAAGACTTTTGCATAACTGGCAAATTGTGAGAGATAAATTGGGTAGGTTTATTTCATTCCCTCAATTTCCTGTCCCTCCATGTCGTTCCTATTGCCATTTCATTCATCCTTCATTGAGTTGGCTACTTTCAGGGTTGGGAGTGTCAGCGATGGTGCATGGTGCGGCGTGACAGGCAAAAAGGACGCTCAGAGTTCCGTCCCCGATTTTTTTTTTTAAATGCAGTACCGGAGTCTGATCAGGACTCCGGCACTGTATACCCTACTTTTATTTACCTTTTTCTTTTTACTTTGTTTTGCCGTATTATTACTGTTTATTACTGTTTTCTTACTTTTACAACACACACATATACACAAACATATAACATCCATGCCCAAGGCGGGACTCGAACCCACGATCCCCAGCGCTACGAAACACCAAAGCGGGACGCCTTGGCGAGCGCGGCCATGGGGACCGGCTGATTTCGGCTGGTTGCCGGGATGCCGCTCCTGGCGGGAGCGTTGGATCCTATTTGGGGCGTGAGACTCCGGTCTACCTGTCCAACTGTCACAGCGCTTCAATCTGGAAACTGTAGGGACTCTATCCTTGCTGTGCCGTTGCTGCTGGTTCCGGCCGCCCGGTGTATCCTCTCACCTCATTCACCTCTCCTGAGGGCGTATGTACACTAAACTCAAGTTCGGTATCGAGTCAACTCCGACAGAGTCCTGTCCTGTCCTACTACACCAAAAATATAGACCTCGCATTGAGTGCGACCCGCTCACAGTCTCCGCTAATGGCAAGACGTCTAAAGCGAAGCCCACTCTCGCCAGTACTCCACTGGCAGGTTTTAATTTGAAATAGCCCCGCTGAGTTCTGCAACTCCTTTAACTCACAAAGGGATATCTGTACACGTCAAATACGGGACAGTTGGCCCACCTGGTAGTGATCGGCTTTTAAAAGATTTTACTATCCTACTTAGAAGGCGCTAAGCATTAAAACCATTTCTGCTAATTTTTATCTCTGTTAACATGAAGAAGAGAGAAGAATTAGCTTTTGTAAGAAGAATCTGCTACAGAATAGTTGGAGAAAGTCATATGAGTAGAACACATATTTTTTACTCTTCCTTTTTGTTTTACCATTCTCTATTATTTCTTAACTACTCATTCTCCCTTTGATTTTATTACTTTGATATGTTTCTTCTGCAGTTATTCTTATTTCTTCTAACATTTCTTTTGCACTTGGTGCTCAGGGAACAAAAAGCTTCCAATATTTACAGAGGAGGTACTATACAACAAAAGTAGAAAA
This sequence comes from Hymenopus coronatus, assembly GCA_030762935.1. Lineage (NCBI taxonomy): Eukaryota > Metazoa > Arthropoda > Insecta > Mantodea > Hymenopodidae > Hymenopus > Hymenopus coronatus. Next base: position 497,510,847 of record CM060900.1, on the reverse strand, counting down.
ACAGTTCGTATAATCATTGGTGTGAACGTAATATTTTCTATGTTATGGTGTTATTCTGCACGAGAAGCATATATTTTTTGATAGTGTTTAACGTCCGCTTTTACTACTTGTAGCACCGCAGGCGAGGAGCATATCTTGCACTCAAAGCGCTTAGGCATGAAACGAATGAGAACACATTGTTTGTAGAGGTTTGTTATTCTCAGCACACCGGATCATTTTCATCATAGGGTTAGGCGACAGTTAACACAAGTCTTTAATGAGTAATGGATTGGTCTTGGAGGGCCAAATTTCTGGGCTCCCGTTCTTTTGACATCCCTTTAGATTTTTGGCTTTGGAGACATTTAAAGACCAAAGTGTATGCATAACCGATGTGCATACCTCACGAGAAGGTGTACCTTTAACACAATCCGTTAACAACCAGGGATGTTTAAAGAATGCATGGTTCCTGGAGACGCAGGTTAGAAGGCTGCATTGCAAAAGATGGCGGCCAAATCGAGCACATATTGTGAAGAGTAGATCAAAGAGAGTAACCATTGTTAGTGCAATACACCATAACTCAGAAAATATTAAGTTTACGGCTGTTTATAGGTAGTGTTTACACCATAACTCAGCAAATATTAAGTTTACACCTAGTTTACAATTGTTTATAGGTAGTGTTTACACCATAACTCAGCAAATATTAAGTTTACGGCTGTTTATAGGTAGTGTTTACACCATAACTCAGCAAATATTAAGTTTACACCTAGTTTACAACTGTTTATAGGTAGTGTTTACACCATAACTCAGCAAATATTAAGTTTACGACTGTTTATAGGTAGTGTTTACACCATAACTCAGAAAATATTACGTTTACAACTGTTTATAGGTAGTGTTTACACCATAACTCAGCAAATATTAAGTTTACGACTGTTTATAGGTAGTGTTTACACCATAACTCAGAAAATATTAAGTTTACAACTGTTTATAGGTAGTGTTTACACCATAACTCAGAAAATATTACGTTTACAACTGTTTATAGGTAGTGTTTGCACCATAACTCAGAGAATATTAAGTTTACAACTGTTTATAGCCAGTGTTTACACCATAACTCAGAAAATATTAAGTTTACAACTGTTTATAGGCAGTGTTTACACCATAACTCAGAAAATATTAAGTTTACAACTGTTTATAGCCAGTGTTTACACCATAACTCAGAAAATATTAAATTTACAACTGTTTATAGCCAGTGTTTACACCATAACTCAGAAAATATTAAGTTTACAACTGTTTATAGCCAGTGTTTACACCATAACTCAGAGAATATTAAGTTTACAACTGTTTATAGGCAGTGTTTACACCATAACTCAGCAAATATTAAGTTTACGACTGTTTATATTGGTTCGTTGCATATCGTACTACCTTCTCTGTAAACATCGGTAACTTTACCCTGGAAACTCTGTAAAATGCTTTATATTTAATGTGCGGTAGGTGTGTCTCCTACATCACATTGTTTTTTAAAACAGCTTAGTTAGTTATTCTGTCTGTGCAGCATACAACACCCTTCCTTCTTCTTCACACCCGCATTTAAAATCTTTCCATCGATTTTCCTACTTGCTCAAGTGTCAGCACTGCACCGAGCCAAGCCCAACACTTAAATAATCTCATCGTTGGTCTTACTTCAAGGGTCCACATAAGATGGATCTTTTTTCCATTAGAAACTTCCTCTGTTGGCTTCCTGACAATAAATAGTTTAAGCTACTGCTTATGGTGCATCCCAAGCAGCTAAAGCTGGCCATCTGATTCACTCCTCAAATCGAGTTTATGAATGCTAATTTCTTTAGTCTTCTTATAATTACCATAGCCCTTGTTATAATTCTTACTTTAACCATCTACTACGTATATTTAGTAGATGAAGTGTTGTATTTCTATAGCCATATTTCACTAGAAGTACACGTTTTTATACTACCTGAATCTAGAGCAGACAATTTTTAGGAAAAATTCCCTACATGTGTTTGTGTGTTGAGACAGTACATGTCGTGTCACGGTATTAAAAGGTCTCTAAAAGGGAAATATAAATTATATGCAATATCATATATAAATCATATTAAAAATGGACATATATACATTGGAAATGGTCAGGGAAGAAATGTTGTGAAACACAACTAAAGCTACCACAAGCTGCAAACGACACATGTAGAAGAGTATCGTAAAGGGCAGGGCAATGAATCGAAGGGGTTGGAAGTTCCGCTGCAAATAGAAACGGTTCTCTTGTTGGTCGAGCAACGCGACTTCACTTGCTATGGAAGATTCGTTGGATTAAGACGCGATATTTGAGTTCGCTGAGGAAAAGAACGGCTACATATGGCCGCGATAGAAACAGTGTTTATTTTGTACACCAGAAAGCGACCACGACTAATAAGAGATGATAGGCGCAGTCGCGTAAAGCGTAGCTGAAAAGGGGAAAATTTTGGAGGAATGCGCGTGTGTTTGACGGCAGCAAATGTTGAAGAAAATGAATAAACGAATTCAATAACAATGGTGAAATCAAAGAAAATCAATTGCCTCTCACCACACCTGAGAAAGATTCCATGCTGACACATCCTGAGCTAAAGCACCCACATCTCCACACTATTCCATAAATACCCTAAACATTCATGCGGGGTACGAACCCGGGACCCCCACATACTAGGTCACCGCAGAAGTGTGAGCGTTGGTCTGTCTGGCTGCCTGTCTATGTCCTTGTGAACAGCATGCATAGAAAAAAGTTAAACATATATCAAACGTGGTATTTAATTTCACCTTCTACCGTTTCCCTTTCTGAAGCTCAACTGATCTTCAATTCGCTTGCGTATGAGGATGTAGGCATAGAAGATTTTCCAAACGAGCTACCGAGGCAAATAGTGCTGAAATCATTGCACTCTTTGAGAATGTGTTTCTTCAGAATAGGCAGGATCATTGTCTCAATGAGGTCCTCAAGTCATTCACGATTCTCATATATAATACCACATAGCGAAAGTGTTCTCTTCTTTCTTTGCCCTAGCGTTTAGTCAGCTCAATGTGGAATCCATCAGCCCCTTTTATCTTCCCTTTTCCCTTCTGCTTTTACCATTAAAATTGGAAACCAATTTCGTCTTCTGATACTTCTGTTCATCTTCTCATGGCCAAGCTATCTGGGAGATTTTCTGCCTCATATAGATCTTTTACATATATCTTCCACACAGTATTCTTTGTTTGTTATGTAATTGCAGCTTTTGTCTTCTATTACCATATCTCTTTTCTCTTTTTTGTGAAGTATAAACATATATTCCATGGTAAAATAAAATTATATTCCTTGTTATTTAGTGCCTCTATTTCTTCAGGTTACTACTTTATCCAGTCTTGTTTCTTTATGCCAACTTCCCTTATTATTTCATTGTTTAGTTTTCTGTAGCTTCTCTCACGCTCTTTCACCGTTTTGTTCATTCCAACTTCTCCCATCATTCATTAGGATACTGAGTTTTTATTATTATTCTTCGTTTCTTTGTATTCTGTTTTTCTTCTGTTGTCTTATGCACTTTTTCAGCCAATTCCAGTTTTTATGAATACTGACCTCCAATCTGCCTCTACTTTATCAGCCTTCTGCTGAACATTTCCTAGAATAGTGTTATTATTTCTATATCCCTTACACTTTCCATTTCAAATAACTTCCATACTTGTATTTAAATTATATTATTCAGACAAATAACATTTCTCAAGGCAATATATTTTTTGAGCTGAATAGCAAACCTCTTTCTCCTGCAAAATTATCTTCAAAAGGCTAAACCATTTCACTTCACAGTACCTAAAAAAATCTAATGTCTTTCATTCACATGACTTTCTCTAGATGTTCTGCAAACAAATTCTCCTTAAACATACTATCCTTTTATCTTCATCATGCTAAGCAAGATAAAAAATTACCAGAAATGGTCCTATAACTTAGTTCCTTATAAATAGAAGGAAAATAAAGGAAGACACTAGGCTAAAGGGATAGTGAATTCTTCTAGAACTTTCAACATGCGATTCAAACGGATGATGTGTATTAACGTGCTCTATATTTTTTGTGTAGTAAGATTTTGTCTATTTCTTACGGTTTTACAGTTATGCGAAACTCATTCAGGACGAAGAGGATTTTCTGGGCTATTCCAAAGAAATTTTGGATATGCATTTTATTTGCCAAGTAAATACCTTTAGTATAAGGCATTTTAATACAAATCGTTAAAGTATGCTTTAGAAATCGAAAATTTCCAAAAATGTTCCATATAAAGTGTAGTTTGGGGTGGGAAATTCTTCTGAAAATCTTCGAGGTTCATCCTTGGAAGATACTAAACTGAAATACCAAAGTTGGTATTTAATGGACTTTCTACTTTTGAGTAATGCTGTCCACACACACACACACACACACACACACACACACACACACACACACACACGCACACGGAGCATTTTCCACAAATACTGTTTTATTAGGGGTCCTCAGAACATGTACTCCCGGTAAAATCTCGGTATTGAATTTTTTGGAAGAATACAATACATTCTCTACTTACTATGCAAATTGCACATACGTGCTAGAGAAATTAAATAGAATCCTGAAAGACAAATGTGTTTTATTATAGGATATTCACTTAGGCACAAAGTGTTTCACGTCTGTCAATAAATTTCAGCAACAATTAGCTCAACTATTAAAGCCCCAATGCAATGGCCGAGAACAGAAAAATTCAACCAATCGCGGTCATCTGACTGGAGCGATATTGTTGAAAATCTAATCGAAGGTGATGTACATTTCTTTGAAATATTGTCGCAACTGACGTTCATTTGTTTAATCCTCTGTCTTGGTTATTAGTAACAGGGTGACAATGCAGTCAGCCAACCTAAACTTTTAATAGCTGTCAGTTCCACAAGTGTACTTTCAATTAATTCAGTTACAATGTTTATTTAAAATTATATCCAGTGCATAATGCGTTTAGGTAAAAAATTAAAAGAGTGAAAATAATCATTATTTGCATTTTTTATGCATGAGATGAGTGCAACAACCTCAAATAAAATAATGTTTGCTTCCATTTCATGTATTAGTTATTAAAAACTGAAATCTATTATGGTTACCTATTCCTATTGTTGCTATCCATATTGGTACATTGGGTATAGGCACCGTCGGCCATGTCATAATTCAGGAGGCAGTGAAGAAAGAAAAAAAAAAAACAAATCGGTAAATAAACATGGTCGAATGCGTCATCTACCATTTGAGATGTAGTATAAGTATTACAATCATAACCATAAAATCTCCCTTCCTATATATTATAAATTAACAGTCTATTTCACTGAATTGTCTTATCAAATACAACTCGTGTTTTCATCTCTTAGGACAATTTACTCCTGTCGCTTCGCTCCGGTCGTGAATTACAAGATGAAAACACTCGTGGTATTTCTTATGACATTTCGTTCATGACACGTGACCGGAGGAAGTGGCCAATCCAATACATTGGCGCGTAAAATTCCAACTAATCGGAACTCATTATCTCTGCACTTTAATCGTCTTTGTTATCACACCCACGTGCAATTTCTTTTTTAAATTTATCGCGCCCACGTGCATTCGTTTTCTCTCTGAACTAATCATAATAATATCAGTGTGCAGTGATATTTCCAAACATAATGACGGAAGTTCCAAAACGTTTTTGGGAAAAGTCTATCGCTGAAATAGACATATTAATTGAAAACTCAAAGTCGCAGAGTACTAATACCAACAGAGAGAGTGTGTGGAACCAGTTCACGGATTCTGTAAGCAACGAGGCCATGATTTATGATGTGGACATCAAGTTGCAGTGATTTCGGTGCAAATATACGTCAAAACAAATGGGATTTTAGGAATATTATTCTTCGTGTCCATATGGGATAATCATTGTTATTCTGTTCACGAAATAGTCTTATTAAATACAACTCGAGCTACAAATTTTGGAGCTCTCGTTATACTACTTATGATAATATATTGATTGTGTTCAGAATTCTACAGTAAGAAATAAATATATAACGTGTTACCGCCTTTATTACTGAAAAAGTTCCAGTTTTAAACCGATAGGGTGTGCATCGGATGGAAAGGAACTTTAGCAGAATGTATTAGGCTTACCAAAAGAGTGTGTGAAATATTTCAGCATCAAACATCCTTGCCAACTGTCACTTACTCCAAGTTCCAAATTCTGATTGCAAGTTAGTATATGTGTGCGGTGTGATTATTTCCTTATCTATTGATAATGCATTTATCTACTGCATTCCCCCAGTGCTACATTCCATTTCCAAGCTGTGTAGAATAATATGTTGTCCGCTTTAACTCTTAACCTTGCTGATTAAACGCTAATTCGCCATGCGTTGGTAAAATTACAAATGCATATGCTGCACCTGCAATGCCAATTACTGTTAATCGTGTTTTTGTGGTTGTTCACTATGTAAGCTCCTTATTAATTTCCATAATTTCGTATTACGTGCCAGGGCATGTACCACAATTCCTGATGTTGTGATGCAGCTCTCGCATGGGCTCTCTGAGCGGTGTCCCACTCAGCAAATTCATTTATGCAAAACTCGTACTTTGGTTGCTTTTTCTGTGCGCAGCTGAGCGTTTCAACAACTACATGATGCCAACACTTCTCTTAGCACAGCGGTCCTCTCCCTCCCCACAGGCTGTCCCAAAAGTTCTAACTTCATGTGAACTAATTCAACATCAGAGCCCTAAGTAAAAATATCAGCAAAAACATCAGTGTGTGTGTCTGCACGTCATTACTCAAAAATAAATACCAAAGTTGGTATTCAAGTTTAGTATCTCACAAGGATGCGACACGACGAGTTTAAGAAAAATATCCCCACCCCAAACTACTCTTTACATGGAAAATGTTTCAAAAACTTCGATTTGCTAAATAATGGCTAGCGATTCCAACTAAAATGCCGTATATTAAATATATTTATATGGCAAATAAAATGTAGGTATAACCTGAATTCCTTTTAAATAGTCCCTGAAGTTCTCTTATTTTTAAATGAATTTTGCATAACTAGTAAACCGTAAGACATAAACAAAACTTACTACACAAAATTATAGATCTCGTTAAAACACACCATTCATGACATATGTAGCTTTTTGTAGAGCCAACAATATCCGAGATATTCCTGTCATTGGTTTCAACATAGTTTTCTCAATTGTAGTTTGAAACAGGGGTGAATAGTAGCCCTAAACTTCGATGGTTCACAAGGTTATAGGTAACTGCAGTTTCACTTTGCTAAAGTAATAGATACCGCACCGTAAAGTTTATTAACAATTAGATATTTCCAAATGTGCAACATATAAGCCATGTTTTCGGAGACTTCATGAAGATGCTGCAAATCATTCACAGCAAGTTTCATTAATGAAACTTAGTACATCTTCACCACCAAATAAAGCTGAATGAAAAAACCAGGGCGTTTATAACATAACAACCATATTTTGATATACATCGTTGTTAAAACTAAAGTCGGCTTACCCTCCCCGTATTTAGGACTTACAAGCGGATGTCTAGGAGTCAGAAGCCTATCCGGGAGCCAACGGCACGAAACCACAGAATGGAGAACCTAGAATGAGTGGTCGGCCGTTAGCCGGAGCCAGGAGCAGGAAATGGGCATAAGACAGCGGATAAAATGAAATGCAAGCGAAATGGATGATAGGAAATGTGATAACGGAGCAATTGGTGGAATGAATGGCGGGGTAAGCCGGAGTCGTCGCTTCGTCCACTACAAATCCCACATGCGGACGCTTGGGATCGAACCAGGCCGCCTTGGAGGGAGGCGAGCTTTAACAATTAAATTTAACCATGATCAAAAGCATTAGTGCGGGAAGTAAAACATACGAATAAAAATAACCTCTCGGCCACTTTTGTTAAAATACCCGTTGAAACATATTTTCTATTATTTTAACAGCTGGGTGATTTTCAGGGTTGGTGTAGTTCAACCAAGTAGTTTAATTTCCTTTTCCTTTCAGCTTGGTGTTGCAAAAAGTAATGCTAAAAGTGACAACGAAAGTTATTGTTTCTCCGAATAGTATTGTTTAGCTCTATGTCACTCTTGTTCCTCAATGAATCAGAGCTACACCATCTGCAACGTACCAGCACGTACCTAATGCTTAATTATGAATGGCCGGAAGTGAGGATAACAAACGTTACTACGAAACCAATAGATGACGCTGTTTATCGAAGCGATCATCTTTTTCCATACTCTCTGACTGTTAAGTTAACTAACAACATGTCTCACACTTCCAGACCACAAACCTCGCGCTCCTTTGTTTCACCTTCCTCATGGTGCTTGCCCATTATATGATTAGGTTGCAGCCAGGAGTGAATTACTTGCAGCTGCAAACAAAATATCGCTTGCTGAAGCCCATCACACAAGATCAGGTCGGAATGAACCCAATATGTATTAATAATATATCTATTTATATTTAAGAACAAGCCAGAACCTGGTTGTAGCACACACATATGAAGAAGCCAATAAATGCAAAGCTCCCATGTTACACTTTTTTTTGTTATCTGCATTGTCAATAGCGGTGATTTCAAAACTAAAACTAACCTTTTCACTGGTATAGTCCTACCGCCACAGACTGCTTGGTTCTGAAGCAGCTCATCGTGATTAATAGTTTTAAGCGCGATGGAGCGATTTGAGACTTCAGGCTTATAATATTGCTGGGAGGAAGGGATACAGAGTCATTCTTTAAACCCGAGATAAACATCCATGGTCAGTTGTTGACCATTCGTGTTCCCTGCTTCATGCATTTGAGGCAAATGCTTTGAAACGCAGAAAACACTGGCGCTTTTCTTTGCAGGGGTTAAGGAAACATCACTTGGAGGGTAAGGTCAGGCACGCCGCAAATTAGAATCAGCGTTCTCTTTTCCGATGCTGTGGAGAGTTTTATGAGACGTCTGCTAATGTGTATTTCCCAAAAGAATGTTTACGAACACATTTTCAGTAATATATTTAATTTATAATAAAAGTAGCCAAAGGAAAAAACTTGAAAGAAACAGTACCAGCAATTAAACCGTTCTAGTTATTTAATACCGGTCGGGGTTGCTCAGGTGGCTCCGCGGGTTCGATCACCGTCGACCGCCCACTCTGATTTGGGTTATTTGTTTCGTGGTTTTCTCTTGTCGTCAGCCGAATACTCGGGTGGTTTTTGTAATACAACGAATTTTTTTGGTCCTTCATTCTCCATCATTTCATTTCATATCACCTTTCGGCGTACGGGGCTTGATTGGGTAGTTTGGTGGTGTGTGGTGCGTGATGGATATATGCTATGTAACTGTTTCCTCCTCCCCTAGTACAGAACCAGGACCTGTTCATTAGGAGGAGCGCTGGAGATGTCTGCAAGAATGTCTCCATCTGGAAGCAATATCTGCACCTGCTGCTAGTAGGTCCAGGCACCATCCCTTCAGATCTTTCGTCTTATCCGTTCCACCCGGAGATTCTATACGCAGAAAAGATCGCTGGCCGCAATGTTTAAATCCGCTTCTGCCCTTTGCGAGAAAAACAATAACAAATTGTATACTTCCGGCACATTTTCTATTACCTGATGAAGGTGTGGGGGTCTCTGATGCGATTTCCGAGGCCTCTAATTCTAGAAACTGTAGGAATCGTGGCATTGCTGTGCCGCAACTCCTGGTTCCGACCACGCACTGTCTCCTTTCAACTCATCGCTCCCTTTCCCCCAGAGGTGTCCTTATGTGGGACATAGGTATAATATTCTTACTGGATTCGAGGTGAATCCCCTACGAAAGCGTCTTATTCTACTCCATCACTCAACAAACCTTAACCCAACTGTTTTTCTTCAAACCCAGACATTGCAAGGATAACCCAACACAATGTACTGTTTACTTTGAGCCACCATTGATGACGGTGACTGTACATATACACCAATAAGTATAAATGAGATGCTTTCACTCACATTTCCATACCAGACCGCAATTGTGATACAATTTGGTAGTTGATTACTAGGTAGGTTTACCGTTAAACTAAGATCTCATGAGTTCAAATCACATGATTTTCTCTATCTGCAAACGAACTATTTTTATAAAATATTATTATTATTTACAACACTCTAATCAAGATAAACATTACCAGAAATGGTCTTATTAATTTCTACTTCCTAATTAGACGGGACTACACGAGAGTCAAATCTTTTAAAAGCTGTTGCTATGCGATTGTCATTTAAATGGGGTTCTGTTTCCTTAGCCAGGAGTAAATGAGAGAGAAAACGGATGGGGTCTTCCCGTTTGAGAAAAGTATTTCAAAATTGAAACTAATGACAGGAATATCTCGGAGATTGTTAGCTCTACAAAAATACTACATGTCATAAATTGTGTGTTTTAATGAGATCTACATTTTTGTGTAGTAAGTTTTGTTTATGTTTACGGTTTACTGGTTATGCAAAATTCATTAAAAATAAGAGAACTTCAGGGGCTATTCCAAAGGAATTCAGGATATACCTACATTTTATTTTCCATATAAATATATTTAATATACAGCATTTTAGTCAAAATCGTTAGCCATTATTTAGCAAATCGAAGTTTTTTAAAAATGTTCCATGTAAAGAGTAGTTTGGGGTGGGGGTATTTTTCTTTAGCTCTTCGTGTCGCGTCTTTGTGGGATACTAAACTTGAATACCAACTTTGGTATTTATTTTTGAGTAATGACGTGCAGACACACAATTTTTTCTAATATTTTATTTAGGGTTCTTCAAAACATACATTTATGGTAAAATCTCAGTATCGATTTTTTGGGTTGAAAATATTACTTTACGTGCTATGTAAATACTTGCTAGAGAAAGTAATTATACGTCATTTAGATGAAATATGTTAGAAGAAACGGAATTAGAGGAAGGTAGGTACGGTATACCAATTATCTTAGACTACGTATAAGCCATGCAACTAAAAAGGATGCCGTGACTTCATCAACATTCAAGAGGAGTGTATAGCGAGGTCCGTTATGGTAATTTGTTGCCTCAACATCAGTATATTTATTGACTCTGGAGTGAAATGGTATGCGCAGGAAAAACTCGGGGGACACAGGAGAACTTGTTAGCTGGCATACGTGCTCCGAATGTCGAAAAACATTCAACAAAAGCAAATTTCCCCTCAATATGCTTATAAAATCCCAAGCCACTGGGACAAAAACGTAGTTCGTACATGGTTTCTTTTTACTCCAGCTGTTCCTTCGTCTCTGTTCGTACCTTTTACATGTGCCTCACGGAAAAATCATACTGCATCTCTACATCACAACGTATTATTCTCGATTTGCTGAACTTTTACAGTGTTAATCTTGAACAAGTCTTTGAATGACTTTATATGCTACCAATTTTCTATACGCTATTCTTTCTTTGCCTCAGTTTTTTCACTTCTTTCTTTCAATCTTCAGCTTTTGTAGGTAATAGATGGAACGATATCTACTACTATCAGATGTTTATTTATCAGAAAGTGTAAAGATAATGGATAGCGTGTTCATTATTTTGTGTCCGTATTAGTAGATTTCTGTGTATAAATGCATGTAACCAAATTTGGTGAGTACCGCAGTTGATATGGGGCAAGTTGAAAATGAAATGAAATGACGTTTTATTTATGGACGCTCTTTAACTGCTGCTGTTCTCAGTGTCCCATTCTATATTGGACGTGAAAAACCGCTTAATTTTGCTCAGAGGCCTCTCTATCAGGCTTGAGGTTCTTTTACGTGCCGTAAATCTACGACACGGGACTAAAAGCTTTACTTCCCTTCCGAAGGAAGCCATGCTAAGGATGTTTAAGCCCGAAAAAATCCATCGTCCTCCGTCGGGTTTGCACCCGCGACCTTGGGTGTATGAAGTTAGCATGGTAACCATTACACCATGGAGGGCGACGGTCAAGTTGAAGCTACATAGCTAGATATATAGGTTGATTTTGAAGTCCACCGACAGACATCAGCAAACATCAGGGACATCTTGACTGAAATTTTAGCACAAAAGTCCATATCACCTTGTGTACAGAAGTACACTGTTTACACGTAGATGGAAATGAAGAGCTTCGTCAAACAAAGAGCCTGGCACAAAGAGCCTGAATCTCATCCATGTCATAACAGATGTTCAAAATGGCTTCCACGGAATGCAGTTGCCATGCGATTGTCATTGAAATACGGTTCTCTTTCCATGGTAAGGAGATGAGGACTTCCCATTTGAAAGTATTCTAAAACTGATACCAATAACAGTAAACCAGGAAATACCTCTGAAATGGTTGGTTACACAAACAAACAAAACTGTATGACATAAATTGTGTGTTTTAACGAGATTTACTTTTGTATGCAGTAAGTTTGTGTCTATCTCTTGTGATTTACCAGCTATATGCAAAAATATTTAGAATAAAGGGACCTTTAGAGGTTTTATTTGCTATGTAAACATCTTTAATATGAGCCGGTCCCGGTGGCCAAGCTAGCTAAATTGCCTCGCTTTAGTGCTTCATGGCGCACGGGATCGTGGGTTCGACTTCCGCCTTGTGCATGGGTGTTTCTGTGTTTGTAAATATGAATGTATATGTCTGTGTATGTATTCGTAAAAGGAAAACGTTGAAAATTAATAGGTCAGCTAAGGAAATGGAGGAAACTGGAAAGAACAGAGGAAAAAGGAATACAGCGTCCTGATAAGCCTTGGGATCTGTATTTTTTATTAAAAAAAATATATATGTGGCACTTAAATCAAAATCGTTTGAGTCATTTTTAGATCCAAAATTTAGAAAAATATTCCATGTACATGGTAGTTAAAGTTAGGGGATTTTCCGGAAAAACTTCGGGTCGCATCCTTAAAAGATAATATACTTAAATACCCAGTTTGGTATGTAAGCGACTTTTTGCTTTTGGCTTATGCAGTCTACAGACACACACATGCAAACTGTCTTTTTTCTAAGAATACTATTTTGGATTCCGCAGTCCTCAAAACCTGCATTTCCGGTGAAATATCGATATCGTATTTTTGTGTGGAATACAACACCTTCTCAAGCTACTAAGTACATTGTGCATGCGTGATAGGGAAAGTAATAATAGTGGTTGGAGAATGTTGTGTGACTGTAATAATAGTGGTTGGAGAATGTTGTGTGACTGTAATAATAGTGGTTGGAGAATGTTGTGTGACTGTAATAATAGTGGTTGGAGAATGTTGTGTGACTGTAATAATAGTGGTTGGAGAATGTTGTGTGACTGTAATATAGCCAATGTTTGCTTCATCACGTACACAATCACAGCTTACATGGTACATAGAGAAGGTACTGAAAAAAAGGCTTTTTAGAAAACGGTTCTTGTGTGTGTGTGTACGTGTGTCTGCACACAGCACAACTCAAAAATGAAAAGTCGCTTAAATACCTAACTTGGTACTGAAGTTCAGTATATTCCAAGGATGCGACACAAAGATTTTCAGTAAAATCGTCTTACCCCAACTACCCTTTACATAGAACATTTTTCGAAAGTTTTGATTCTCTTAAAAATGGCTCTAATGACTTTCAGCAAATATAGTTTAAGATGCTTTTGTTTCAAATGAAATGTATATGTTGAATTTTCTGAGAACAGCCAGTGAATAACTTCATTCTTGATGATTTTCGTACAACTGCCGTAAGAGATAGACAAAGCTTACTACACAAAAAAAAAAAAATGCAGATCTCGTTAAAACACACAATTTAGTCATATGCATCTTTTGTAGACTTAACCGTTTCCGAGATATTCCTTGTTAGTGGTTTTAAATTTTCTCAAACGGGAAGTAATCTTTCGTTTCATATGTATTTTGTTTTACTCCTGGTCTTGGAAAGAGAACTGGATTTCAATGTAAACAGACAGATTTTAAAATATTTGGCTGTCGCTTAAGCATAGTGTATTTCCTTATTTCCATTATGTAGACAAAAGAATAATATTTTGTAAGAATAGTTTATTTGCAGAACAGATAGAGGACACGTGAATGCAGCACTCAGATTTGTATACCTTGGCTAGCAATTTTGTGGATATCTAAGATTAAATATGAAATAGAACACTAAAAAGGGATTAAAATGCAAATAAAGGGTTTTAGAATAATCAAGAAAAGCAGGGTTAATGGGGAGATCACAACGGTTTGAGAAAGAAAACGTAAATTCGATGAAACGCAAGCTTGCAGAATATTGTAAGACAAGTAATAAAGTATACAAGAACTTTACAGGCGGTGGCATGCAATGAACTCCGCAATATAGCCAGTTTGCAGAAGACGCGTACTCTTTGGAATAGGTTCCTTCATTTTCTTACCATTTTTCTTCAGTGAAGTTTGGAACGCGTTCTTTTTTAATTAAGGAAGGAACTGGCAACTAAATTCATTTTTTGAGAGTAAAGGAAGGAAAAAACGTTCCCTGCTCTCTTATCTCAAGGCAGAAAGAAAGTGATGAGATGAAAGACCGCAAACCAACTGAAGTGAAGTCAGATGCTGGTGCTTTACAAGCATCTCGAGAACTTGTGTGGCATTCTTCTAAATTTTCATTCCCCGTTGTTTTTTTCCACCCCAAGGTATATGTTTCCTTCCTCAACGATTCTGAGACTCAAATGATAAGCATGTTACGCAAAACCCAAATATCTATATATTTGTGAATGGCTTAAATTTATATTTAAGCAATTTGAAACATATAGTATCACAATGACCATCAGCATTTACACTCCATCTACAGCAACTTTTATGTCCTTTCCACTTCCATTAAGTACCCATACCCTTCTTTATACCAGATGACAGTGCCGTAAAAGAGTTACAAAACGGTGCAATTTCAAGTAAGTTCAGGTTAGTGGGTAACTGGCTTTGGCGATATTTACCTTTTTATTCCTCATGCTTATCAGCGGAGATAATAATCGATCTGGGCGGGTCATTTGATTATACGCTGACCTTCTGCTCGCAAGGTCGCGGGTTCAAATCCGGCCCAGATCGATGGTTTAACTGTCTTAAAAGCGACAGTAGCTTTATTATCATGCAAAAGAACTCTGATGGGACCAAATTTCGACACACCGACGGCGCTGATTAGACCGTGGCAATTGACAGTGTTTTACATAAATAGATACAAATATATCGGTATGATGATGATGATAGTAATAATAATAATAATAATAATAATACTTAGGCAGTTTACCCTCGTGAGTAGGACGCGCGTGCCCAGGGTCAGAAGCCCTTCTAGAAACAGACGAGCATGTAAAAAAATGCAGTTCCGGAGTCTATTTGGGACTCCGACGCTATATTGTTTTTGCTTTTCCCTCTTTTTTCCAGTTTCCCCACATTTCCTTTTTGACCTATTTGTTTCGCCGTTTTCTTTCTCTTTACAAATACATAAACATATGCACATTTACAAACACACAAACACCCGTGCCAAAAGCGGGGCTCGAACCCACTGTCCCCTGCGCCACAAAGCACCAAAGCTAGCCGGTCCCCATGGCCACGCTCGCTAAAGCGTATCGCTTTGGTGCTTCGTGGGCAGGGGATCGTGGTTTCGAGTCCCGCCTTGGGCATGGGTGTTATATGTTTGTGCAATGTGTATATGTTTGTAAAAGAAACAGTAAAACCAGTAAACCAGTAATCAGTAAAACCTACGGGGGGAAATGTTAATAGGGATACAGTACCGGAGTCCTGATCAGACTCCGTTACTGTTTAAAAAAAAAAAAAAAAAAAAAAAAAAAAAAAAAAAAAAAAAAAAAAAAAACTAGGCACTTAAGCTAGCGCGGACATGGAGACCGGCAACGTTGAATCAGAGAGTGAAGAATCCGGAACGAGGGAGGAAGAAGATAATATGAAATGGTGCAAAATGGATGAAAGGAAAGGTGATGGAGCAATTAGTGAAATAAATGTTGTGGGAAACCGGAGAAAGTGGAAGAAACCCACCCGGACATTGCTTTCTCCACCAGAAATCCCACATGCTCATCCGAACCCGGGACATCTTGATGAGAGGCGAGCGGTCTAAGCGCTCGGCCATAATTAATAATAACAATAACAGAAAAATAGCAGTGAGACACTAGTTTTCTCATTTTTGCATGTTCTCGTTTCGGCGCTTAAATATTTTAATTTAATTCACGTGGTTCATAATCTTAAACTAGAACAAATAGCTATTGAGATACTGATAGTTCAAATAGCCATTTAATAACTTATCAAACTAAAAAGTGAGTTTATTGCCTCGAAAATGTAAATGAAGTGGAAGATATTCTAAGACATTTTCGGTCCCTTTACTCTGTTCTTGTCTATCGTCATGAACTCTACACTCTGGTTCAAGCCTGGAAACTGACTTTCGATGTACGCGATGCATCCATGTCTTCGCTGATAAACAAGAGAAGTAGAACAAACGAACGTCTCTCACGCTAATGCGCAAGTTCCCCACTGAGTTTACCTGGAATTGCCCCATTTTAGTTCTGCAACTACTTTGTAGCACAAAGGGGTATTTGCACACTTGCAATACGGCGCTGTTGGGCAATCTGGTATTTTGAGGCCTGTTTTGCAGTCAATTTTTGCCGATTTGTTAGATTTTATAGGCATTTCTTTGTGCACTAGAACTCTTAATATTTATTTTACTTTTACTCACTTCCTGAC
Source organism: Hymenopus coronatus (assembly GCA_030762935.1). NCBI lineage: Eukaryota > Metazoa > Arthropoda > Insecta > Mantodea > Hymenopodidae > Hymenopus > Hymenopus coronatus. Next base: position 497,494,268 of record CM060900.1, on the reverse strand, counting down.
AACATCATCTAGCTGCATACTTTCATATGAATATTTTTGTCGCTTCATTATTTACTGAAGGGTCAATTTTGGCACGTGCACCGAACGTTTCAAGGATCTCTAACCGGGAACCGGGTCTGCGGTATCCCGAATGTTTGCCGAGCTTGGCCGGCACTGAGCGGGTGGGTTGGTTGTATTGAAAGAAAAGAGTAGCGTTACTAAGGCAACATTCACAATGAAAAGTAAGGGCAGATGCAACATAAACCCAAGGCTATGAATTCATGCTATTTAATGAAAGAATTCACATAGAATCACGTTCGGTGGTAGGTAACGAAAGAGTTTGCACACTCCTTTACTCTTTAGATAATGCATAGATGAGTGTGCATAAACCGAATGCATAAGTTATTGGTTATTCCAAGCAAAGTCTGCTGTACTTGGTCAGCGAAATAAGTAGATGTAAAGGCCACTTAACTAAAAAAAAAAAAAATCACTTCCATTATTTTGTACGTTCTCATTTGGATGTGGGCCGTGAGACAGTACATGTCTTATCCCGGAGGAAAGAATTATCTAGAAGAGAACTATAAGTCATAGCCAAGAATATAAATTAAATCACGAAGATAAAATATAAATGTACAGTGAAAATGGCAAGGTTAGAAAAACTTTTAACACGTATAAGGCACGAGCTCAGGATACAAGATCCGTTACCTGCCGTGCGTTGACCCGAGGGAAAGGGGCGATAATGCCCTGCCCAAGGGTAACTAACGGAACAGCAAAACAATGCTCTCCGCTGTTCGGGCGACAGTGTAAGGCACATGGTGAAGGACCTTCGAAAAACCAAGATGTGAAATTTAGAATTCGTGATGGAGCCGAACAGGCTACCTTTTAATGGTGAGGCACTTGGTGAAGAACCTCCGAACAACCAAGATGTGAAATTTAGAATTCGTGATGGAGCCGAACAGGCGACATTTTAAGGCACTTGACGAAGAACCCCCGCACGACCAAGATGTGGTATTTGAGCGCGTGGTGTAATCCTTAGTTGTGACGGAAGTAAGTGATTTTAAAACCGATCATAGTACGTAATAAATCACGGCCTCAACATTAATAAACAATAACATTAGCGGGCGACTAAAGTGTAACGTCACAGTATACGCGTGTGTTCTACTGCGGAAAAAGGCCGGACTCAATTAATAAAGCTCTTGTGTCTCACCACAACCTGAAAGAGTCTCCATGCTAATAAAAACCTAGAGCTAAGCCAATCAAAAATCTACACCATTCCCCTACTACCATAAACTGCGCCCGGGATACGAACCCAGTACCGCCACAGCCGATGGAATGCTGCACTGATTCACCTACAACAGCTGAATGCGAAAGTTAAACAATTAAAAGTATCATGAGTTTCGAGAGATCAACGGTGTCGAAGTTAGATCTTTAATCTTAATCGTAGCTACCTTTCATGCTGTCAATTGTGTTTGAAGCTCTACTCCAAAACTGCCTCTGTCACTACCACATCAAATGTTATTGTCTTTTCTTGTCTAGTCTAGTTTTTAAAGTTTGATGAATGGCTCTATCCGCATACTGTATGAAGCTTTGAAGCATTTTCGCTTATATATCATCATCCTACAGTAAACCATTTACGAAATCATTTAGCTGTTTCTCTGTTAACGTCGCACAGAGACTCCAGAAATTATTCTTCTGGCAGCATTTTAATCAAGATAAAATTCTCATTTTGAATGTGCACAAAGGACAAATAATTTTTCTGCTGTTTTTCCAGATTTTTAATTGTATTATACTATGAATTATTTCTTTTTAAATTGCGTCGATTTTTCCATGTGTGATATTTATAGCTGTTTTACCTATTTCGCCACGTGATCAGTTTCACATCCATCCTTTTATTTACTGCAGTGCAAGGAATATATACTAAAAACTTTAGATTGAAGTAAAGCATGGAGTGACTTTCTCTACAGGAACAGTTAATATAAATTAATTATAGGGTTAAGATATTGTAACGAAAGGCCACACTTCACATACTGCGGCAGCATAGTGAATCTCTTGTGGCTACATCCTCCGGGAGGCCGGATGAAGTGAACCAGCCGCAGGTGGCCTTAGTCAGACACCTACAGGAACGTGAAGAATTCCCTAATGTCTCCCGTGCACTATTAGGGACCAAGTGCAGCATTCTACACACAGCACACAGGCGAGACACTTCTCCCTGGAGTTCACGGGGAGAAATCTTTCCAGAGGACATGCAACTGCACCATCTGCCCGGCACGCTGACACAGCAGAACCTGAAAGCCCACCTGAAACCAAAAAGGAAAATGAACTGGGAGTGAATGAGAGAAAGGAGAGCATGGTGGAATAAATACCACCAACATTCGCCTTGGCAACCAGGGGGAAGGGAAAAAATGGTCAGAGTGGTGGTCATCCCAAATGCGAGCGTCACAAGTTACTGAGGAGCCATCTGACTACAATGCAAAATGCAATTACTACAATGAGGTCACTTACTGTGGCATAAAAAAATAATGAAAACCATGCATATTAGCCAGATCCAGCGTTAAATGTCAACTAGCTCTTAAGGCAAACATATTAGATAAACCAGGTTTGTAATAACCCTAGTTTTATTATAGGCTCCCTCGAGATTTTCTAGTTCTGTCACCGACATGCCTGCAGGTCTCATAAATTACCAACTCTTTGATTAGAAATATGACGCAACAAACACGGCACATTTCCGACTCACTTGCAAGGTATTGTGTCTTTTATTCTGCGATTGGATATTTCTAGGAACAAATCTAAAACAAATTGTTAATTTTAAGAAGACTCCCCATGTAAACTACACTGAAATGTTTATTGCATTTCAAAGAAATAACACCAGTTAATATTCTTTTAGCATAATAAATAGCAAATTTAATATTAATAGCATATTTAATAATGTGTTATGCATTGAGAGTGTAATGGTAGTAATTATCTGAGTATCACAATTATCGTACGAGCATTTTAATTGCTATTATGTGTCTGAGTTTAAAATATGTATAAATTAGTTTTAATATTCTACGCTTACCTGAGTCAATAACTGCATTGACCTTACCTTCAGCAGTGAAACAGCCGGTATCATGAGTTTCTCTAATATATGATATTTTTGTACATGTTACTTGATGTTTGTGGCAATAAGTTATTAACTACATAGCGTTCCTTTGCAGGAAATTTCCGTCAGTTTAAGTTACATCTGTCACTCATTTCCGAGATTTTTACTATTTCTAAACTCGCGCTAGTTATTCTTCCATTGAACATACGAGAATAATCGACAGTTACGCTGGTAGCGTTACGAGATCAGGTACTTGAGCACTACACTGGAAGAATGGTAAGATTACATATTGAAACTCATAGATTAGAAATAAATAAAACTAAACTACTGCAGCTGCCCATGAATTATAGAACAAACTCCCTGCGTACCTTAAAAGGGATAAAGAATTCCAAGGTTTTTGCAATGGAATTTAAGAAGTTTTGTCTAGAGGAAGCTATTCAGTAGAGGATAGCTCTAAACTCAAATTCACACATTTTTTTTTAAATTAAATCTGTTTTAGGTTATGCTCAAATTTGTTAATATAATTTGTGTGGAAGACGCTATATTTATTTTATATTTTTATATATTTGTATGTTTAATTTATTTCAATTTAATGAAGATAAATTATTGTATTTTCTTGAGCAGATAAGTAAAATAACAATAACAATGAGCACAATGGCGAAAGTATTGATTGTTACATGTGGATCTTCAGATTGATTGAAACCTGCACTTTAATGAAGAGGGGTACTTTAAAGAGGCCCATAAAAGTGCAGCCAAGATGTATAAGTACTACAGTTAGACATGGTCAAGCATAAAAGTCATTATGAATATCTTCACTTGTCATAAATAATACCAAAATTAAGTTATATATATTATTTTATTACATGGATTTGTGACTAGGTTATGAAGGAGACATCTAGCTCCTTGACCCCCAATGGACCTGATGTGAATATGGATGAGTTGAAGCAAGTTCAGGAGACGTGTGGGCTAGAGGACAGGCCGGCACAGTCGACAGAGAGGCGTAGAGTTACAGGCTAGTCCAACCGCCCGCAGGAGGTGAGGCATTAAACCACTCTCTAACTTTTTAACTCCCTGTATATATAAGTGAATCCAGAATGCAGCTGACCGTCAGAGAAGCGCTGAGTCAGTTGATAATATTTATGCTGCAGCTTTTTGTAACTGAGTAACAAAGTTGGGAAAGTACAGTATCTACTTTTCTGTGCGCATGCAAACTGGGCCACTTAACATATCGCTCCGCCGTGTTTACTCAATGTGAAGTTTCTCGAGAATAAATCGAATGGTGCAGGTGCTGTGAACTGAGCACAGTTTATTCGTTTCCCAGTTGGAAAACTGCTCGAGTTTTTGGTGGAAAATGCATTTTGTCTCTTTCTTTGTTTCTTTACAGTGAACTTTCCGCTGTAATGCGGCGTTCATCTGATAAAGAGATGCTAAATGTCATGGTGAATAAAGACGCGAAACAAAGAACCAACTTCCTACGCAAACTTTAAAAATGCAAGTTTTTCCCAGTTGGTATAAGCTTTATGGAAACAAGAAGTGGATATTACAAATGTAATTATTATCAACCTCAACAGATTACTGGACAAAATATATAAACAACCTTTCTTGTTTCTGAAAGCACACTATTTATAACGAGTAAGGGTATGAGATATCTCATTCCCTCTCAGAGACACTTATCATACGGAATAAATCAGTAAGTTTTAAAATGCATAAAAGTTATTCAAGGGAGAAGGCTTCAATAAAGTGTGAAACTTGCATTCGGGAAGTCCCTAATTCGATTCCCAGCGACCGCCCATTCAGGCCATGGAGTTTTTCGTGATCCTTTCCTAGTCGCCAAGAGAAATGCCGGGAAGTTGAGTTCTAATACAGTTCTCTTTCTCTCGTTTCTTCTGATTATATTTCCTTTCATGTTTCAATTTTACTTTCAGAGCCTGCTGTGTCAGCGGTGCCCGGCAGATGGCGCAGGTGCTTGCGATATGCAAAAAATGTTTGCCGTGGCCGCCTAGCAAGTGTGTCGCATCGCCCTTTTAGGATTGCTCTCTGATGGTGAGCGGGTGTTTGAACCGGTAACGTTAGGATTTCTGCGGTCTCTGCGAGCCTGAGCACTCCTCCGGCTCGTTCGCCTCATTCCTGTCTCCCGGGGGATGTTGCAACAATCTATCCATCACGGTGTCACATTGAGTGAGCGGTGTCCATTCCCTTCGTTTAAGATAAATCTCGGATCGCGTGCAGACTGAAGGGGAGTAACTATGCCCGATAAAGAATGTAGCAAGTTTTTTAGCTCCACAGACGGATCTCATATGGGAAACAATTGGGTGCAGCCATATATGGCCTATCTCGAAGGACAAATATCAGTATAAGCCCTTGGAAAACATTGGCAGTTTTGAGTTAGAAATATTTATGTTTTATATTTAACCAAACAGTCAAAGTGCCTTAAAAGCATTTTCCTCAGAGCAGGTAAAATGGAAAATGGTTTTAGGAATGCCTAAGTGCTGATTGACCTTTAATCTCCGAACAGGCAGTGGGTGCTAGGGCTCAGCCCATTTATGGAAATGAAAAATCTGATCAGCTGGCTAAAAGGAGTTCTGAGATAACCTGAGTTGGCCCTGCAGCCACGATTTAAATCAATATATATATATATATATATATATATATATATATATATATATACTGCTAAAACCTCGGTAAAAGCATGGATTAGGGAAAAATACCAACTCGGGTGTAAACCTGCCCTGGACAACAAGGAAACTGGATGAAGGTCCATGCAATGCTCTTTTCTCATTTCTTCTGAGGCTGGTTAGGCCAGAAATAAGGAAGGAAATTGCAAAACTTTCTGAACATGGTCACTTGTGGAAACATGTACGTAGATCTATATACAGAAGGCCCTTCTTGTAGAATATGCAAAGACAGAGAAGGAATTGCCACTCATATCCTCTTTGACTGCTCATTTCTGGCAAGAAAGGGACTTGAGGTTATTTCTCACTTAGCGGAATTAAATTGAACCGCCTCCTGCCGCTCTCAACTAGCGGAATCGAATCGGATAAACGCGCTGAGCCGAAGCATATGTACCTACTTGTGGAGTCAGAAAATGGATCGCATGGTAGCATTAACACATTTATCTGAAGAGACGAAGACAAAAGAGACAAATAACTGAAACAAGAAATGGAAATACTGAATTAATGGTATCGTTTTAACAGCGAACACGTATGGTTCCAATTAATGTACTAATGTCGCTCCAACATTACGCGCACTGTAATATTAGAATAATGCTTATTAGGTTTATCATTGAAGGGTAGATAACTTTCAACTACATATCTTAGCCTTTCTTCATTCATTTTGAAGAACCGCAAACCTGATGTAACACAATATAACTTCAAACAGACAAACGATGCTTTCATGAAGTTACTCAAAGATAACATTTCAATTTATATCTACAAATTCGATAAGTGTCGTTATTCGCCATCCATATACCGATGCCATCCATATTCCTTGTGAACTATGTCGCTACATCTAGTTTTTACAAATACTTGTTGATTTTGTGTAAATATGTGCAACAGTCCAGAACCGTTGATACGACGGACGGAGATATCATCTCTCTTATGAATTCTTCGGATACCTCTTGACATCTTATAATGCTATCCCAATCCACTCTGTCCGAAAACTCTCTGATGAAATCCCCCAATAATGTTTGACATCGCGAAATATTATTCCAACGTGCTTTTTCTCTAAATGCCCTCGTGGTATCTTTCGACAAATTCTGATAAGTCGATATCCATTTCCAACTTACTTTATCTTAATACTGACTAATAAAATTCTCGGAGAGCGTTTGATATTCCGATGTGTGATACAGGCAAACCTTGTTTTGAAATTCTCTAATGAGTTTTCGGATAATTCTTATTTAGAGAAACGCCGTCCCAGCTGAGAGAGTTTGACGAGCTGAAATAAGTCTCCAATCGCCATTAACACGAAATTTCCTGATTAAATTCTCCTATAGCACTTGGTGAGCTGATGCGCAACACCAAAACATTTTATCACCGTACTCTATTATAACATTTTCTGACAATATCTGACTCCACGAGGTGCAATGCCAGTCTAGTTTGTTGCAAAACTGTCTACTGAAATCTTCTGTGAATGTAGATTTTTTGAAATCCATAGCCAGTTTAATTCTCTGTCATTTATTTCTTCAGTTACTGGAGAATGAAGCCATGGATTTGTGTACAGTTCAGTGAGATCTTTGGATAGTATACATTTGACTAATTTTGCTTCCGTTTATAGTAAACAATTTAAGAAGCGCCTACACATAGGACAATCGTCATGTTGTACGAACCGTTGATCGATGCATTCTTTACAAAAAAAAAAAAAAAAAAGATGTGGTTACATCCAGTTTTTACATATGCAGAACAACCTACATTCCAGCATATAGGTCATTTATCCTCATTATTTGCTTCCAATATTCGATAAGAAGAAAAAAGTTCTTGATATGTTTTAACGTGGTACCAGATCATATTATAAAACTCTTTGAGAATTTCTGATACGTGCTCAATTAATATTATCCTTAAACTCACTGATAAAGTCTTCCGATAACTTCTTCTTTGCCAAAATCCAGTACCAATCGATCTTGTGTTGAAATTCACTGATAGTACTTTTCGATAATTTTTGAGTACGTGAAATATGTTTGCAATTTTAAATGCTAATTCCAATGTAACATTCGCAAATGTCGGTTCTTTCCAGCAAAATTCGTTTCGGAATTCTATAAAAAGTTTTCCGATAATCTTTGGTTCCATGACATACTTTTCAAATGAATTTTATTTTTAATTTGGTGTATAAAGTATTCTGATAACTTTTGAAATTCAGAGATAGTAGGCCAATCCACCTCATCTTTAAATTCTCGTATAGCATGTTCTGGTATTTTATAACATGAGTTATATTTCCAACTAATTTTTCTCACATTTATATCTCTGCAAGGACAAATGGCCAAAGCTCTAGATCTTCGTTTTAATTACTTAGCTTTTAACTCATTGAACAAGCCTTTTTATCCCTATAAGTTTAATAAACTTTGCTAACATTTATGTGCGTACCTATTTTGTTTAGAGGACTCTGCTATTCTTATCCACCCAACTATTGTGACTACTATCCAATCCGCAGCTCTTGAAGTAAGCGTCATATCTTACTTTTTTGATCACATATACGCCCAGTTATTTCGTTTTCAGTAATATTTTTGATAGTGTTTAACAGCCGCATTGATACATATGGCACCGGACGATGGCCCTGATGATGCATGAAATGAAAATGAGGCACTAGTGGAATGAAATGGCGGGGGAAACCGGAGAACCCGGAGAAAACCCGCCCCTGCGCCGCTTTGACCACCACAAATCCCACATGCAGTAGCTTGAAGGCAATAACTCTTCTTAAAAGGTACCTTTAATGTCTTTAAGACGATATTATGGCGGATTGCCTGCAGTAGCTTTCTCGACTCTTTAAACAACTCTGCCGAAAAGTTTCCGGTGTATCCTTTCTGGAACATGCCCATTGCTATGTTTGTTCCTTCTTGATCATCTACCTTTAACTGCAACGGCTGCGGGGACAATGAAAGTCCAAATGCATGGTAAGTTAAAACGATTCGATGGTTGGTATGACCAGCAATGCAGAGCTGTAAAGAAACAAGCAGAGGAGGCTCTGTCAAAATTCAGAAGATGACATTAGGAAATTCTTTACAAAAAAGCGAAGGGAGTATCAACAGCTCTTACGGGAAAAGAGAACTACGTGGCGAGACAAAATTACTCAGAAAATTAGTAATATTTTAAAGCGGGGGGATAACGCTGAGATGTGGCAAATAGTAAAACATTTAAGAGGCAACCGTCAGGCGCCCAACGAAATTTCTCCCAGAAAATGGGCAATGCATTTTATGGGAATATTCGGGAAAGGTGAAAGGGAAGGAATTTTTATAAAGGAAGTGCAAATTTTGGGAAATCTTGAGATTCCAATACTGGACGAGGAAATATCAGCACGAGAAATAGCACAGGCGGTGAGGAGTCTGAAGGAAGGCAAAGCTCCAGGGTTGGATGGGCTGCCCCCAGAAGTTTTTAAAGCCGCAGCCAATGTTAATGAGTTTGGTAGGAGTATGCTCCAGATATGTAACAGATTGTTTATTGAGGGGAATTACCCTACCTGTTGGGGAAAGGGCATTATTCATCCCATTTATAAAGGGAAGGGAACTATTGGAGATCCGGATAACTATAGGGGGGTTACTCTTTTGCCAATTATGGAGAAAATTTATTGTAGAGTGTTATATAACCGGATAAAGCACTGGAAATCTAAATTTGGCAAACTTTCAAAATTTCAAATGGGTTTCAGAGAAGGAAACAGTACCATAGATGTCACTTTTATATTAGACACTTTAAGGACGAAGCAACTGTTAATTAAGCGGGGAAAGCTTCATTGTGCTTTTGTGGACTTTAAGAAGGCATTTGACTCTATCAATCGAAATGCATTATGGTACAAACTAGGCAGAAAGGGGTTATCAAGTAAAATGGTTAGAGCATTGCAGGCAATGTATCAAAATGTCGAATTCTGTGTGAAGTACGACAGAAACAGAGTGTCCGAGAGCTGCCGAAGCTATAGGGGAGTGAGGCAGGGTTGTATTTTATCTCCCTTCATATTTAATCTCTTTGTGGATGATATTACTGATACAATGATAGCAGAGAATATCCAAGCACCAATAGTAGCGGATTTGCAGATCCCAACACTTTTATACGCAGACGATTCAGTATTGTGCTCTACGACAGTAAACGGATTGCAACGAGGACTGGACAAACTTAAGAATTATTGCGATGAATGGCTACTTACAGTTAATGTGAATAAGACTAAGGCAATGGCTTTCAAAAAGTGTTGTGTTTATAACAGGGAGGAGACTTGGACATATGCAGGACAGATACTGGACAATGTTAAATCTTTTGTGTACTTAGGACTCACATTCACAATGAACGGAAAATGGACAAAACACATTGACATTACGAAACACAAGGCAAGGGTGAAAGCGACGGAAGCTCTCCGGATACGCTACAGAATACCGAATATATCCATGACCTTAATGGAAACTGTATACGGAGCGACAGTTAGATCCACGATGACATACGGAGGAGATATATGGGGGTGGGAACAAACAGGGAATCTGGATCAAGTGAGGACCCAATTTTTGAAAGGAATTCTGGGTGTAGTGAGGGGTACGGCAAACTGCGGAATAATGAGGGAATTCGGGTCACATAGTGAAACGATAGAGTGCAAAATCAGAGCAGTTAAATATTGGCTGAGAATCGTTCACGGAAACCAATATCTAATTAGGGCAGTCTGCATCCGTGAACAGTTGCGAATGGAAGGTAATTCGACGTGGGCATCAAAATTAAAGAAAGGGTTGGAAACCATTGGGATGGGAGACATTTGGATGGCGGGACAGGAAAACAGGCGGTGTATTTGGAGAAAAATTAAGAACCGCCTCTGTGATATTGACAGACAGCAAATAATTGCGCAATGCACAGAGAAGGTGTCATTAGAAGTACAGTCTGGGCTGAAATCGGAGTGGGGTATGGAGCAATACATCAAAACAGGTACCAAACTCATTAGAGAGGGGCTCGCGTGGATTAGACTAGGAGCATGGAGAAGCACGAAAATTTCTGACGAGAATGGTACGAGAATCTGTCCCATTTGCGAGGAGGAAGAGTCGTGGACTCACATCTTGGCAAGATGAAGGGGTACGGAGGAATGGCGGGAAAAATATTTGCCGCGATTTTTTACCACTGCGAATGTAGGGCTAGAAGCATGATGGACGCTACTGGCAGGCACGGAAAACATGGACGGGCTAGGTAAATTTATACTTAAGGCAAGACAGCAGAGATCTGAGGAGGCTGCCAATAGAGAAGGGGGGGATAAGATCAACTAAACAAAAGTGACTACATTGTTCTACATACATATATATTAGGTCATACTTAGGTCACTGTTGTGCTATGGTTTTATATATGTTGTATATATTATGTGTATATATGTCTTTTAAGTGTAATTTTCTATTATAAGAGCGTGCATTTATGAAGGTGTACTCTGTGCTGTAAATTTAAATTGCTATATTTGAATATCCTTGTATTTTTATTTTCGGATTCACTCTTAATTCTTTATTGTTGTTTAATAATGCTTTGGACTGTGTATTTCCTTTGTCTTTTTATTTTCGTGTTTACTCTTTTAATTCTTTGTTGTTGTTGTTTTAAGATTGCTTGTAATGTGTATTACAAAAGCACGTACGGTCTGTGGACCCGTGCGATTGTTGAAATTCTATGTATGATATTGCTATGTCAGTAAATACACTTATTCATTCATTCAACTTTGGAATTTTCAATAAAGTACAAGTTGATTCAAAACCGTCACATCTACCAGTTTCATTCCTCTCGCACGATGTTTATGGTTGTGCTTGGTACCAGATGGATCCAATTAAAGTTGTCTTGCTTAGCAAATTCTTTCCACATTCAAGTTTTAAGATTCCATTGAATCTCTCCACCAATGCAGTTAGTTTGTTTGCTTTTTTTTTTTTTATTTTTTTTTTATTTTTTTGTCATTGTGCGCTGAAGAGTGACTGATGTATTTTTTAACAAGTGTTTTGAAGTGCGTATTGCAAAACTCCTTGCCGATATCCGTCTGTAGGTTTCTAGGATCTATTGCAATTCTCTTCAATACCTTTTCGTAAGCTTTAGCTATATTAGGTCCTGTTTTCTCTTTGACAGGCTCCGCCTCACCGTATTTTGAATACGCGTTTTAACAAGGCAATATGATTTTGTAACCCGTTTGAGATAACCGGTAATCATCTCGATTAAATCTATTTGATGTGGGTCGCGGATATCCAGGGCGAAGTTCTGCGTGTCTCGTAATATTTTCTGGCTTGTCTGTCAATTTCGTCGATGACCTCTTCTTCACCTTAATTCACTGGGTCGAGCGGTCAATAATTCCAAACACACAAATTGCTCATTTTTTGTTGTTGACATAATTAAATATTTATGGAGGTTTGAATCACTGTAAATTGAAGGTGAATATTCCTTAATAATCTAACGCAGATAGTTAAGCTTCATGGCATCGTATCCATCGATAGGCGAATGTTGACCAGTCGTTTGCCTTCGAAATCAAAATTATTCTCTTCATCGAGAACTCTTTTGGGTTTTAATAAAGCTATTTCCTAACCCAGTTGCCCCTTGGTGACCGTATCGTGCGCGTTTAAACCTTCCTTTATTCTTACAACTCTTACATTTTAAAGTTTCTGCTTCTGTTGTGTGCATTTTATCTTATACACGAGTTTCTGGTTCAGTACTTGCTCATAGAGAAAGAAATAGATCCGAAGTTGATAAACACATTAACTGGTGGCTACCCTTCTGATTCAGCCGGAGTGACAGAAAAAAGTCAAATATCTCTCTGCACACATAAATTCGAAATGTCAGATAATAGGGAAGACCATGGGATTGAATCACTTCTTTACTGTGTAATTTGTCAGAAAATGTCTTATTTTTTTATAATTTCAAAATACACAATCACAGCAGAAGTAATTAACCTCATAGTACAAGGAAAGTTTCATATCAGCATAAAATCGGGACTAATTGCTAATAAAAAACTAATATCTCATAAACGCCTATAGTGTTGGTTGCTAATGCCGTTTTACCTTGCATGCTTTAAACTTCAAATTTTGAAAAGGAAATTTTGGGTTGATAGTTTTTCACAGGGCGGCGCCATGGCAGACTGATTAGACCGCTCGCCTTCCACCTAGGCGGCTTGGTTTCGATCCCAAGCCAAATGGTGTACGAAAGGGCGTCGGGTCAGGATTTCTCCGGATCCTGCGGTTTCCCCCGCCACTCATTTCATCAATTGCTCCATCATCACCTTTCCTATCATCCATTTCACTTACATTTCATAACAACCACTTCCTCGTGCTCATGCCTGGCTACGGGCTGACCACTCGTTTCAGGTTCTTCATTCTGTGATTACATGCCATTGGCTACCCGATAGGTCTCTGACCTCTAGGCATCCTTGTAAGTCCTACAAATGGGGAGGGTAGGCCCACTGCGATAACAAACAAACAAAATTTTTCACAGATGCTTTGATTGAAATTGAAAGGTTCAGCTGTTTTACTTGTGTATTCACAATTTTCTGGGACTACTAATTGAAATATAGTGCAAACATACTTTCACCTCCTTTTTCTGTTTTTATGAATAGGTTTTATTCAGGGGTTATTAATATGTGGCGATTCATTATGAAATGTTTGCACAACATGGTTATTGAGGCTGCTAGTGTAAACAAACGCTATGCTTCAGGGGATAGGGCAGTGTTCTACCCTCCTGCTTCACTGCTAGCCAACTTGGATTCATGCCCTAGACGCCAGAAGGAACTGCTGGACAGGAATATCACCTGGTCTGACTATTGAAGCATGCCTTAGTTATTCTCAAAATGGTGTAAATATTTGGTTAATGTAATCCTGCACTCTTATCTTGTAATAATGTACATTTTAGTTTCTTTTATAGTAATTAAAATATTTGAAAGTGTTATGCAACTTAAAAGCAACATTTAAAAATAGTTATTTTTTGTGGAAATCTATTAAGAGGATCGATTGCAGAAAATTGTTAAACTGATCAAACGTAAAACTCAAGCGTTTTAACTAATTGTTAGTGTGATTCTCTACGATCGTTTTTGTCAAAATAGTTTTGTAATAGGAGTGAAAATGAGACTTATGTGATGATTTAAATAACCATGAGCGAACGGTGTGTTGCGCATTTAAGGATTTTTCTAGAAGTCACTATGAAAAATGTAACCGGTTACCGAGCGAGATGGCGCCGTGGTAAGAAGTGCGACTCGCATTAAGGAGGTCCTGGGTTCTATTCCCGTGGCCGACCTTCTTGAACCATGAGAGTTTACGAGGGTTTCCCTAAGTTGTCAGGCAAATCACTCGCATTCTCTGTCCATTTATTCCTGTTCCCATCACTTCCTTTTCATTTGTTTCAGGGTTGAAGGGCTAGGCGACGCTGTTCGGCACATTGTGGCGGGGCGGTTGCTTGCTCACTGTACAGGTTTATTCCTCGTTGCGGGACCGCTTTATTGGGGTCCATCTTCGGGCACTTTCGAGCTTGGGCCCCTTCGGAGAACCCATGGAGTCGTTCAGTCTGTAACCATTGAGGGCCCTATCCATGCTTGCTCCTATCGTCATCCGGATCTGGTCATCCATCGGGTCTCTTCCCTCATCCCTATCTCCGGGATCACGTAGGTCCCATGCTAGCCTCTGGGTACTAAGGTAGTGGGTTCAAACCCGGTGAAAGGCGATGAAATTTTCGGACGTAAAAATCCCTGGCAAGGCTTCCTTCGAAAGGGAAGTAAAGCCGGCGGTCTCGTGTCGTAGTACCTCAAGCCTGATCAGAGGCCTCTGAGCAAAATTGAGCGGTCATTCACGACCAGTATAGAATGAGAAGCTGAGAACTACAGCAGTTAGAGAGCGCCCGTAAATAAAAACTCAGTGTCAATTTCACCTAAGTTGTAAAGCACCCCAATGGTTTGCGTTCGTTTTCTGTTCCACCTGACTGAGTACCCATCCTAAATGATCCTAATCCTATGTTATTCAGTTTCTAAATTGTGTTTTAAACAAAAATTTACACTGTTTTAGAAAAAATACATAAACAGAACTTCAGGTCAGTTTTAACGAACAAAGCTCTTCGGCAGTGTTTTCGGTTATACTTTAGGCCTTTCTCAGAGTTTAAAACTCTCCTTCGGTAGAATTTTTAAGCTATCGGAGTAAAATTTCAAAAATGCTTTCCTTAGTTATGTTAACCAATATCAAAAAGAAAATATGAGTAACCAAACTGACCCTATCTGGTAGCCCGCCGTGGTGTAGTGGTTACCAAAATTAAGCTGTCTTTCACGCCCAATATAAAATGAGACGCTGAGAAACATTGAGTTAAAGAGCGCCCATAAATATAACTCCATTTCCATTTCAAGCTATCAAGGTTTCAAAGTATTTTTTGCAAACGACAAAACTCAGAATTAAATAACAATTATTTTAAAAATCAATAAATTTAAAAGTATTTTTCTTAGTAACTTTACTTGTAAGCTCAATAATGAACACATAGCTATCGGAAACATCATTTAAAGGTGTGAAAACTACATTTAGGAAATTTTAGGAAATGGTTTAAGTTTGTGATTTAAGCCTCATAATCCAGGAACCTGGACATATGTACCACACATTGTTGTGGCATCCTCCTTGGTCTAGGGGTAGTAAGCTAGCCATTAGTTCTCGAGGCGCGAGTTGAAACCCCACTGAGGGCGATAGATCTTTCGGACGTAAAACTCCTTAGCATATCTTCCTTCGGAAGAGACGTAAAACTGGTAGTCTAGTGTTATAGATTTATCGCTTTTAAAATAACCTCAGACCTGATAAACAATGCCCAGTCTTTCACGCCCAATTAGAATAGGACGTTAAGAACCACAGAAGTTGAAAAAGAACCATAAATATAATTTAATATTTTTAACCAAACCTTATGGCCACACTATTTCTGCATACATAAACTATAAAACGTACAACACTCTGTACAATATTTTGGGTTTTGGAAACATATACAGATCGATCTTAAAGGTTTTGAAATCTCTCAGATACGATTGCAATGTACATTAACCACAACATGTTAAGCATTTACATGTTTTAGTAAGAGAAGTTATGTAAATATTAACCAGGTCGTCAGATTACTACGTGTCTTACTACAGTGTCACGCACGTAATGAAACAGGTGGCTCAATTGTTTTGTCTGTGCCTGGTATTCGGGAGCTCGTGGGTTCGATTCCCGAGCCGCCCTTTCTGATCCCTGTTTTTTTAGGGGGGCGGGTTTCTTGAGTCACTAGGTGAGTACTGGGGAAGATTTTTCATTTTCCCGAATGTCCAGTTCCTTCATTTCATCTCCATTTCATTCCAACCGGTCTCTTTCAGGGTTGTAAGTGTAGGGTGGAGCCCTTCCTGGTGGTGAATGCACTTTGGAAATACAGCTCTCAGCGGCAGGGTGGCACTTTAGTCGTCTGTGGGACTTGGGGTGTTCAGTCACACCCAGGGGTTCGGCCCTCTAGCGCTCCCCTAGACCTGCTTGGACTATGTCACTACGGTGGTCATTTCCCTGCGGTCGGTTTCGGATGCCCGTCGAAATACACTCATATCATCGTATCCTCATGGGGTCACTCATAATAAGACTATGCGACTGCAGTGTGGAGCCGCTTCCGGGATGTACAAACTAACCAACAACGTTACGTATTTATTTTGGTTTTAATATGTAAGATTACAAAACGCTATAACCTTGTTTGACGAGCTTATTTAGAAGTCATTTAACTATATGAAAGCTATTTATGGACATTGATTTTTAATGCACTCTAAAATGCTTTCAACGAATTGTTTTATGTCACATCGTTAATGATAGACTCCTTTCCGAAAGCTACACTACAGATTATATAAACATACTGAGGCGTAGAAAAGCAATATTAACGACACTATCAATTGTTTTGTTAATTAACAATCAGTGCCGCCACAGTGCCAGAATTTCGCCCTGAAGGAGTTCTGCTACAGGCTAGTAAATCTATGAAATGAAGCTGATGCTTTTAAGCACACCTAAAAACCTTCAGTTGGGCCGGATTTGAGCCCGTGACCTTGGAATCAGAAGACCAGCGCCTAGCCAACTCAGTCAACTAGACCATGACTGACGCGTTGTGAAGTATTAAAACATCGTACTAAAATATATTTATTTCATTTTATAGTTCATACCAATATACAGGATGTTAGGGATATTGCAGATATTTGTAATGGTAACTAAGAACTGTGTAACGAACAGCAGTATATCAATATCTGCTTCATTTGTGGACTAATAATTTTAGTTATTAAGAGTAGTATTTTTAAGGTTGGTTAGTACTTCTAAGTACGCGTAGCAAACACAAGTCATGCGTGTTTATTTCTCCCGAGAGTGCGGAGCGGACGGCGTAACGCGAAGTGGGTACGCCCTGCTGTAATAAATGTTGTACCGGAACGAATTTCGAATGATTTATGCAAGGCCAGTGAACCCACATTGCCTAGACCAGCAGGCCACGCATTGAGATGTGAACACGGGGAAGCAAAACATATAGTCTTTAGAGACAGGCGTTGTTCATTTTACGGAGCGGTTACAAACTTTCAACAAAATCTGGTAAAAAATGATAACTTGATTTTTGGGAATACGGTTAGAGGAAGAGAAAAAATAACCAATACTCCGAACTGGAAACATATTGATACAAAACATCTACATATATACCCCTAACACCTTGCATAGGTATACAGAGTGCTATAACATGACCATATGAAGCATAAAGTTGCTTCTCCAACTAGCAAGCTTTGAAGATATGTTAAGAGGTGATGAGTGAAATTTAAGTCATTTTCGTCAAAATACACTTTTGTTTTTTCTTAATCGTAAATACTAAACAAATTAAAGTACATATTGCTAAGCTTCAAAGTTCAATGATGTCTGCAACCTGTCACAATAACTTAAAGTTTAAAGTTCTGTGCTGCTTAAATACACTTTATGTGGTCCTTTAAGGGCTATATTTCCAGACATTAATTTTTTTAACATATCTGGACATTTAAAACTTAATAAAATCCACAAAATATATGCTAGAAGAATGAAAATTATACTGCATCTTTCCAAAAATGTTCTTAACAAAACTAAATTTGGATTTTTATTACAGCATAGCTTTGCATAATAAAAGTAAAATATGTGCAGAAACCGTAAAAAGTTTAGAAATGTTGCTTTACTGTAATATAATATTGTTTCTTCTTGTAATGAAGACATATAAAAGCTTCAAGCATCAAATTTCGTTATTTTTTCTATGGTACTGTCAAAACTGTGCTAGAATAAAGATTTTAAATACGTGCGTTTTAAAACAGAGGATGCTGGGGTCGAGTGGTTATATCGCTCACCTCCCCCCTAGGCGGCCCGGGTTCGATCCCAAGCGCCCGCATGTGGGATCTGGGTGGCTTTTCTCTGAGCCCTCCGATTTCTGCCGCTACTCATTCCACCAATTGCTCCATCATCACCTATCATCCATTTCGTTTGCATTCCATACCATTCACGTCCTCACGCTCATGCCTGGCTACGAGCTGACATGTCGTTCCAGGTTTTCCATTCTGTGGCTTCGTGCCGTTGGCTCCCCGACAGGCCTCTGCCCCCTAGGCATCCGCTTGCAAGTCCTACGGGGTGTCAGTCCTACATAAGGTCAGGTAAGCCGACCACGAGACGAAGCGATTTAAAACCAAAATTTAAATAACTGAAAACTATTAGATTTAAATAATAAATGGAATTCGGTAGAAATAACGTATGTTTATATCCCTCATATGTATACAAAACCGAACAATGTGGCGTTGCGGTAACGTGTACGACTCAAATTTCAGATATCTCGGGTTTGATCCTCCGCACAGTTCTTGAGTTGTTCCTAGTATACCAGGTGTTGTCAGATGAATGCTAGGGTGGTTTCTTATCGACCACAATTTCCAAATTCGTGGCGTATGGCAGTGAGAATAGATGGCGCAGATGCATACTAAGGGCCGGTTGTACGAACTCGGAATAAACCTCTGTTAGACGTTATTCCATGGTTACGTGCTAAATTGTGTTGTACGACAACGGAATAGAGACTATCAAGGGAATAAACATGGAATAACTTATTCCGTGATTCCTTGCGGGGATAAGACATTATTCCGAGAATAGAGTACAAAAAATAAAATGGCCGCTTGTGTTCTGGACACAATTTTGACCCATATTTGACCGATATAAACGATTAATTTCTTTATAATACGTTTTAAGGACATATTATAGATAAATACAATATGTTATAGGGGTAGTCCGATAAATGAAGACTGCTATAATGAGATTAAAGTTGAGAAAGTATATCAAACTGAGATAACTTGGCGGCTATAAGGCATAAGACAAGATGTTAGTTAAAGTAAAGTTGCATTTATAAAACAGTAAAACCTACCTATTGCCATCAAAATACCGCTATTTTTATGAAAACAATTAAATTTAATCCTACCCAAAATAAATATAAAATAGTACATAGCAATTCACCAGTACAATGCATAGCGTTCCAAAGAACGAGGTTACGTTTTACTGACAAAATACAAAGAATTGGTTACTTCGAGGGCAATATGTTTCAAAACGTAACATAGCCACAAGTGTTAATGTTAGCGACATTCTGTACTATAATCATATTTTTGAGGTTAGGCGCAAGTTTAACAACGATAACATTACAAGCTTTTTGATAAAGGGAGGAGATGGCCAGATTAAAAGACGCCTTCAGAGCTCGAAAATATAATATATATTATTATTTTACAATAAATTAATAATTCTTCGTATTATATGCTGTGGGTTTAATATATTAGAAACAATTTTGATTGAATCGACGATACCTTCTGTAAGATACAATGTTTTCAGTTTTATTAGTTTGTTTCACCATTTCAAACTGTTGTACTAAATATTGCCATCAGCAAAGTGCGAGCTGTAATGGGAACGGTTTAATGCACTATTCGACATAGCTACTAATTTTTCTGTTCGTTAATAATACCTGTATAGCAAATTGCTTATGCACTTGATCTTGGTGCAACGATTCTATTATGCATATCTTAAGTTGATAGTAGCGTTGGCAACAGCTAAAATTTAATTTTCAAAATTCGATTACTAATTATTTTACTGAATACAATTACAGAATCCAGGTTAAGTACGTTAGTTGTTTTGAGGACAGAAACGGAAAGATGTCATATATCAGCACAAGATACAACTTTACAATACGTTAAAGTTTCATTCCCATACTCCTAACCTATCACAAGAACTCACAGTATATGTGTTTATGTTTTGTAAATTGTATAGCAATTCTGCATCCAAACACGCTGGTGAACATTTATAATTTTTTCATAGTACCGTAAGTAGTTAAAATAAGAAATAATGCATTGTTTAGGAACAGTTGATTGTGAAAATAATGCAAATTTTCAGCAAAATAAAGCAGAAATTACGAATCAAGTTGGCCATGAATGACTTGCAGCATAGCCAACATTAGTTTTAAATCTGCAAACAGTCGAATAGATATCTAAGGAATAAAATTGCGTCGTACAACTCGTCACCATATTTATACCGCGAATAGTGTATTCCAAGAATAACTATTCCAAGATTTATTCCGAGTTCGTACAACCGGCCCTAAATGAAAAGATTACTCCCCGTAGGGCACCAAGTGGCTGCTAGATCGACAGATCGCTTGCACGCATGGCATGGGAACCGAGCTTGGAATTTTTAGGAACAGGGACAGCATCTCTACAGCTCATAGAGCTCCTTCACCTCATCCAGTCTTCTGGGAGGGTTAGTCACAATAGATCACCATAGGTCACAGTGCGAAATGTATCTCACTCCTTTGTCTATCCTTCACCCTTTAACTTTTTTATGTGTGTACAAAAATTAAGCATCTAGCATTAAAATTGTGGAAAACTTAAATTTCACCCCCCCACCCCGCCATAAGTGTTGCTACGGTTCATCAGCCGCCGTTATTCTCCTCGTTAACTTCCGTTCCCACGAGTAAGTTAACGACATCTGCAGACCAATTTAAATAACCAATGAGTTAAAGTGGTTGTGTAAGGTAACTCTAGCCATTTGGGCCTCTTAGCTGCCAGAGAAAGGCAATGAAGCAGCCGCAATACTGCTAAGTGATGCCTCGTTTGGTGTACCTGCACTTCTACGCTGTGATGCGCTGTCATTCCAAACTTGTTCAGACGTTCCAAACATAAAAGCTATCCAACAAAGAAACTGTCAAACTTACTTCAACTGAAATCAAGAAAACTTAATTCTGAAAGAAGCTTTCAAGTAAATTAACAAACAAATGCCATTACTGTTCCTCCAACAAATCCAGTATATTTTCGTGACCTTCTGGAGCTTTCTCAATGGTCAATATCCTTATTTCAACAGACGTATTTTCGAAGCTGTGAAGAACATAGTACCACGTTTATAACATTTTCAGGCCCTTTAGAAAGAATGGACATAAAACTTTTAAAAATAATCCATTTTACCATAGCATAATTTCAAATGGACATTTACGATTTATTGTATTGAGTGAGTTTTCAAAAATACCTAACAACGACGTATTATGCGTTTATATTTTTTCTACATCGCATGCAATTAAATCCATTTATGTGTCCGGGGAAAAAGGTCCCAATATTTACAGAGCAGGTAGTATGTATAAAGGAAAAAAAACTGATGTGTTGCATTCACATGACTTTCTCTAGCTGTTCCACAAACAAACTTTCCTAACAAAAGATTATTTTTTTATCTACGTTATACAATCAAGATAAATATTTCCAGAATTGGTCTTATTACTTACTTCTCTGTAAGTAGAAGGGAAATAAGGGAATACGCTAGGCTGAAACGACAGTGAGATCTTTTAAACTAGGTTCTCTTGAAATTCGCCTCTTTGCCTGCTAGGAGTAAACAAAAGAGAGACGAAAAGAAATATATCTTCTGTTTGAAAAAAAATTCAAGTACCTTAAAACTGAATCAAATAACTCTGAAAATCTCGAAACGGTTAATTCTGCACAAAAATGTGTATGGCATAAATTGTGTGTTTTAATGAGATCTACATTTTTTGTGCAGTAAGCTTTTGTCTATCTCTTACGGTTTATTAGTTATACAAAAGTTATACAAAATGCATCCAGAATAAAGAAGTATTTAGAGAATATCACCAGAAAATTCAAGACATATATTTCGTTTGTCATAAAATATCTTAAACATATTGCATTTTAATAAGAAAACTTAGAGCCGTTTTTGAGAAAATCAAAATTTTCCAAAAATGTTCCATGTAAAGGGTAGTTGGGGGTGGAGGATTTCTTTAAAATCTTTGTGTTACGTTCTTGGAAGATACTGAACTTAAATACCAAGTTTTTTATTTAACCAGCTTTTCGTTTTGAGCTATGCTGCCCACAGACACGCATACAGGCAGATGCACATTTAGACATGTTTCTAAAAATGCTTTTCTATGGATTCAGGGAGTCCCTAACCATGTATTTCCGGTGAAACCTTGATACGAATTTTTGGGTGGAATACAATACCTTCTCTATCCTATGTACATTGTACACACGGGCTAGAGAAAGTAAAAATCAGTCTCTATAAGCATTATGATGTACTACTCTAACATAAACGGTTTCCATATCTTTGATCAATTCTTCAAAATACGTGTTCGGTTTGGCCGATATCCTTTGCAATGCAGCCCTCTAAACTGCGTCACATGCAATCACTAGTATCTCTGGTTTTGGCCGGATTGCGTCACAGGCATTGAACACGCGTTCTCGTAATGTGCGCACATTATGCCAAAGTCTGTGTAAGCCAAATTCTATAGTCAGGGTCTTTAAATATACCCAGAGCCAAAAGCCTATAGGTTTAAGGTCAGGAGAACGGGGAGGCCAAGTACTTATCCTCCCCGACCAATCCACCGCTCATGAAAGACTCATGTTAGCTGTCGCCTATTCCTATGATGTAAATGTACCGCTGGCCCATTATGCATGTACCTCATTTGCAGTGTTCTCGTTCCTTTCGTGGCAAAGCGCTCCAAGTGCAAGATATGTATAAAATAAGAACATAACTCAGAAGATATTACGTTTACGACCAATGTTTTTAGCGACTGTAGTTTTCTTTTGTTCCCTACTATCTCCTCTGTAAATGTTAGAGTCTTTCTCCCAGTCACCTGGTGTATATAAAATATATATATATTATATGCTTATAATATTTATACCTAAGTTTCTATGTATGGATGCATGTTTATTTAATTCCCCAACAAAGCAGTTAATTAATTTCTCTAGCAGGTATGCACGATGCACATAGTAAGTAGAAATGGTATTGTATTCCATCTATAAATTCGATACCGAGATTTCAACGGAAATACATGTTTTGAGAACCATAATTTAAAAAAAAAATTTCTCTACACGTGATATGCACGTGGTAAGTTGAGAAGTTATTGTTCCACTCAAAAGTTTCATGTCGAGATTTCGCCGGAAACATATGTTTTGGGGTTCCCTGAGTCCAGATAAAGAACATTTTTAGAAAACCGTCAAAATATGGCTGAAACAACATTGATTAAAATACCGTATATTAAAGACATTTATATCACATTTAACTTATATCTTAACTTTTCTGAAAATAGTATCTGAAAACCTCTTCATTCCGGAATAGTTTTACTGAAGTTTGTGTAATTGGTAAACCGTAACAGATAGACAAAATCTTGAAACACAAAGATATAGATCTCGTTAAAACACATAATTTATGCCATACGAGTATATATTTTTCTTTTAGAATTCGCCGTTTTCGAGTTAATCCTTGTTATTGTTTTCAATTGTAAGCTACTTAACTTTTCTCAAATGGAACGTACCATTCGTTTCATCTCTCTTTTGCTTTACTTCAATTGTTCACATGGCAAGCAGCTTTTAAAAGATTTGATTATCACTTTAGCGATTTGACTATCCCTTATTTTCCTTCTATTTAGAAGGAACCAAATATTCAGACAATTTATATTAATGCTGTCTCGATTAGCACGATGTACATAAATGAATAATCTTTTGTAAGAATAGTTTGTCTGCTGAACAGGTAGAGAAAATCATGTGAATGAAACACGTCAGGCTTTTATAAAAAAGTCCGTGTGTATGTGAGTTTCCGTGGACAGCATAACTCAAAAAGCAGGTTGGTTAAATAAAAACCTTGATACCTACATTCAATATCTTCCAAGGATGTCACACGAAGATTTTCAGCAAAATCCCCCTAAACGCAACTACTTACAGGGAACATTTTTTGAAAATGTTTACCTTCTCAAAATGGCTCTAACGATTTTGAATAAAATTCCATGTTTTAGATATGTTATGACAAAGGAAATGTATATCTTGAGATTTCGCTAAAACACATAACTTACACCATATATATTTTATGTATAATTAACCGTTTCCGAGATTTTCCTTCTTATTGGCTTCAATGTTAAACTACTTAAACTTTTTCTCAAACGGGGCGGAGCAGTCATCTTTCGTTTGATATATCCTTTGTTTTACTCCTGGTAATGTAAAGTGTACCGAATTGCAAATGTTTCACATAGCAACCAACTTTTAAAGATTTAATTATCGTTTTAGCTTAGTGTGCCCCCTTATTTTCCTTCTACTTACAAGGAAGCAAGTTATAAGACTAATTTTTGTTTATCTGATTAGCATGATGTAGATGAAAGAATGATATTTTGTAAGAATAGTTTTTTTTTTTGTGTGTGGAACAGGTTGGGAAATTCGTGTGAATGGAACTCATAAGATTTTGTTTTAAATGCGTTTATAACTGGAAATCTTAGAGACCACCTCTTTTCTGCCATATCAAAATGAATGTATTATCTCTAAACTTTAGCTACATTGTTAGGTTAAGTTGCTGCACGAGCATACTGTTCTCGTGCAATAACATTAGCCAAACAATAGGTCAGGTAGTTACGTTTTTGTTCACACGCATCATGTAGATCAAAGCTAAAACGAAGTTTGACAATGCGGAATGACAGTAAGCCCTCAGAGAATCTGACGAATAGGTTGCAATGGAACATTACTATTCCTTGTCTGGGTAACACGGGCACCTCTCAGACAAAATTCACAAAAATTCAGCGCATTCACTACTGAGCTCTACGATTGTCTATATATCTCTACCAGTTACGAATTACCTGTAATGTGGTAGAGGTACCAATCTTACGTTATACAGAAAGAAATTCCGTAATGCAAGTGAATTCGCGTTAATGCCTGAGGTTCACATTTGAGAGGTTCCGGGCGATTGCCCACCCTGACGTTGAATTTTACGTGGTTTTCCCCTGGTCGACAAGGAGAATGCTGGGGTGGTTTCTCCTGTCAGGAATTATTAGCTGTGCCGGCCAGATGCCACAGTTGCTTGCGTGCTGGAAAGAATTCTCCCCGTGAAAGCCAGAGAGAGAGAGAGAGAGAGAGAGAGAGAGAGAGAGAGAGAGAGAGCTGTCTCTGCTACTAGGGTCGCTACGCCTCCCTCCTGAGATTGCTCCCTAAGAGTGCATGGGTGTTCAAGCTTGGAAATCTTAAAGACCTCTGCGCGTTTCTGAGGGCCATCTGCCTGCGGCCACAGAACGATTCCTCGCGGGTGTGTGTGTGTGTGTGTGTGTGTGTGTGTGTGTGTGTGTGTAATATCGGAGGGGATTCCACACTGCAGCCAGTGGCTTATTGTACGTCAGGCCCCAGGAAATAGGATGAGATGAGAGTAATTTCAAAAGGCGACCGAAACCGAACAGTGGGGAAGAGCCACTGTGGAGGGTCCCTAACATATTCCAAGCAGTTCTTCATCTTGACGCTGGGAGCGCAAGGAGCCAGCGCCCCAGGTCTGACCAAACTCCCTGAGTCTACATTTGACTTCCAACGCTTCCCGCCGCCGAGAGCTATATTTCCAGAGCGCAGTCACTACTATGGGGGGGCGCCATTATCACAGTCCTCCCCGACACCTACAATCCTAAAAGAGATCGGTTGGATGAAATGAAAGGGCAGAAATTTCGGGGAATGTAAAACCTCCCCAGCATTTCACTAGTGACTCGGAGGAAAAAACCCTGAAAAAAACCATGGAATAGAGAAGTCGGGATTCGATCCCACGACCTCTCGAATACAAATCACAGACGAAACGCCTGAGCCCCCTGGCTCGGTCGGGGGTTTAAGCACAGTAGATCCATAATGGCATTACCGTGAGCGAGATATTCCCCTCCGATAATCTTAGGATCACACGCGGACGGGGTCCCCGGAGAATTGGTCAGAATACTAACGTAGGTGAAGGGCCTTTGCATCTTACATAGCCCCAGGGAGGGACGGATGATAGGAGAGACCCAAAGAGCGATCATCCTGATGACGCCGGGCGCTAGCATGGATGTTGTCTCTTACGGTTGCAGATGGAGCGTCGACGACTGTTCCACTCTCGAGCCACGAGTTTCCAGTGGTTTTCCGAGTGGGCCCGAGACCGAAAACTCCGAAGGCAGATTGCGCTGGAGGGGTAGACACCAACGACGACGCCAGGAAAAACAGTTTTCATTGCGCAAGCCAACGTCCAGCCGCAACCCGCCGAACACCGTCGCCTGATCCTTCATCACTAATACAAAAGACAAGGACATAATGGACAGCTTACCCAACATTCGCCTGGCAACCCGGGAAACACCCGAAAAGTCCCATGGGTCAGGTAGGCCAGCCAAGCGAATCGAACCCATGACCTCCAGAATGCGAGTCGCATATGTTACCGTGGTGCCACCTCGCTAGATTTCCCCTCCGTTACAATAGCCTAATCCTAATGCAAATTAAGACATTCATCAATATTTCGGTTTGTGAAGGTTAGCGGAAAATCGTATAGTACCCCACATTTTTACTTTCTCCACTTCGCACATTGTATATAGGTAGAGAAGGCATTGCCTTCCACCAAAAAGTACGATTCCAATATTTTAGGGTTCCCTTATCCAAAAGAGTATTTTTAGAAAAAGGTCCTCACGTTTATGTGTGTGCGTATGTCTGTGTACACGATAACCCAAAAACGAAAAACAGGTTAAATAACAAACTTTGTATTTAAGTTCAACATCTTCCAAGGATGCGACACAAAGATTTAAAAAAAAAAAAAAAAAAAAAAAAAAAAACCTCCAACCCCAAACTAACAATACGTAAAAAAAATCTCCAAAAGGCTACAGCGGTTATGATAAAACTACCATATATTAAAGATGAGAAATAAAATACATATCTTAAATATTCTAGGGATAGCCTCTGAAGTCCTCTTCATTCTGAATGACTTTTGTATAACTATGTGTATAATACTAAACCGTAAGAGATACACAAAATCTTACCACACGTACATCTCATTAAAACATACAAATTATGGCGTATACTTTATTTCCTTCTTTTGTGTGGAGACTTAACGATTTCTGAGATATTCCTTGTTATTGGTTTCAATTTTAAAATACTTGTACTTTAATCAAACAGAAAGTCATATTCCTTTTGTTTTGTTTTGCTCCTGGCCATGCAAATAGAATCGAATTTCAAAGGATTGCATAGAGACTGATTTTAAAAATATGGTCGCTTTAGCCTTGCGTATTTCGTTATTTCCTATCTGTTTATAAGATACTTAGTGGACGTTTATAGTCCTTTGTAAGTATAGTTAGTTTCCAGAACAGGTAGAGAGTCATGTGAATGGGGCACATTAGATTTTCGGCAAGTATCGTGTTTAAATTAAAGAGCGAAGTCATTTTCAAGAACGTTTCCAGCACTGCCACGGGAGAGGCAGTAAACCAGAGGATTTAAGCACTCGATGCCCTCAGTTTCTGCAAGCTTTCATAAAATCACAGTGACCAAGAGGACAAAGGGGCTATACGCTCAATTTAATAATAAACCGTGTGCATTTATCTGGCAACCCAGAATCAACTGGCTCTGATAATAATGCAATCTAATTTCCAGCAGGTAATCATGTTTGGATCCTCGTTGCCAATGCCGGTGCGTTCATATCTGGGCCGCTACTGCATTTGAATTACCTACGAGAATATCTATTGCGTTACTCTGCAAACTGTAAAAAGGATCAACTGAAAATTATGTGAGGTTGAGCGTAACAGTTTACATAGACAAGTAAAATGAAGTTACTATTGTGATGTTTTGGCGGGCTTTAAAACAGAGCAAAGAAGCTTCTGATGGCAAGATTACTCGTGCATTCAAAATGGCAGATGCATTTAAAGTACTAACACATTACGTCACGTATTCGGCTTACCCTCCTCGTATAAAGGACTGACACCCCCCTAAAACTTACAAGCGAATGCCTAGGGGCCAGAGGCCTGTTGGGGAGCCAATGGCACGTAACCGCAGAATGAAGAACCTAGAATGAGTGGTCAGCCCGTAACCAGGCATGAGCCTGAGGAAATGAATGATATGAAATGAAAGCGAAATGGATGATAGGAACGGTGATGCTAGAGCAATTGGTGGAATGAGTGGCGGAGGAAACCGGAGGAAACCAAACGCCGTTTCGTCTACAACAAATCCCACGTGCGGGCGTTTGGGATCGAACACGGGCCGCCTAGATTACACGGGAAAAAAATCATACATGTTCCATTTACATGACCTTTCTCTATCTGCTATACAAACTAACTTCTTACAAAAATGTTTTCTTCTTCTATTCCATGTTAATCGAAATAAGCATTAGCAGAATGGTCGTATTACTAAGTTCCTTATAAGTAGAAGGGAATATGCTATACTAAAGCGATAGTCGAATGTTTTAAAAGCTGCCGCTATGCGATTAGCATTGACATTCGCTCCTTTGCATGGTCAGTGGTAAAACAAAAGAAATATAGACGCCTTCCTCATTGAGAAAAGTATAGGTGTTTTAAAATTGAAACTAACAACAAGGAATATATCGGAAACGGTTAGTTTCACAACCAAAATGTAAAGGACACAAATTGTGTGTTGTGGCGAGATTTACATGTTTTGTAGAAAAAAACCTTTGTCTATCTCTTACGGTTTAGCAGCTATGTAAAAGTCATTCAGAATGAACAACACTTAAGATGCCTCTACCAGGAAGTTCAAGGTATACATTTTATATAAGTATCTCTAATATATGGTAGTTTAATCAAAAACGCATGAGCCTTTTGGACATTTATTCTCTGTATTTGCAGTTTGGAGTCGGGGGATTTTTTAAGAAAATCAACATTCTCCAACATTTTTCCACGTGAAGCGTAGCTCGGAGTGAGAGGATTTTTTTGAAAATATTAGTATCGCGCACTTGGGAGACACTAAACGTAAATACCAATTTTGGTATTTAATGGACTTTTCGTTTTAGAGTTATGCTCTCTAAACACACACACACACACACACACACACACATACACACACATTGACCTTTTCTAAAAAAAATGCTGTTCTTTGGGATTCGTGACTCTCAAACATATATTCCTGGTGAAATATCAGACGAATTTTTGTGAGCAATACAATACCTCCCTTACCTACTATGTACTCGTGCATCGTAAATACGTGCTAGAGAAAGTAAGAAACAAAGAATGTAATAACATGACACCCGCAGAGGAGTTATGGTTAATTATAAGGGTCTTTATTCTGTATTTATCCCACAGAACAGTTCACAATGCAACGCAAAGGCGTAATATACTTTGATAACAAGAAAGGGAACATTTTTATAAAATAAAATCTCAGAACACAGGTTTGTAGAAACTTGCAAAATTAGGTGGATAAATGCTTAAATTAGAGCAAACCCTTTCGTTTGCGATTTACTAAGTAGAATATTTTCTCAGCATATCAATTAATGCCTCAGAAGAAAATGTATTATTTTCCTTCCTCATATACAGGATGTTTCAAAAATACGGGGCATAATTTCAGGTATGTATTTCCCACATGTAGACAATCAAATTAGTTCATTATAACATGTGTCCGGAAATGCTTCATTTCCGAGTAATGGCCTGCACAACATTGAAATTCCCTGGAATGTTTTTCTTTCCGCAGGTTGTTGTCATTACAGAAGATGTTCAAAATGTCCACCTCCTGCTTGAATACAGACCTCACACCGATGTCTCGTTGACCTGCGAACACGATCCCAAACTCCAGGAGTATTGCGTATGTCCTCACAACTTGCCACAATTCGATTCCGAAGGGATTCCAAATCCGGCACCGGAGACAAATAAACCAATGATTTTAAATGGCCCCACAAGTAGAAATCGAGAGGGTTCAGATCAGGTGAGCGTGGAGGCCAAGCAATTGATCAGGAAACCTTCGATCTAAGTACCGGCGAGTCGTAAGACTGAAGTGTGCTGGAGCGCCATCATGCAGGAAGTGAATGTGTTGATGATTGATCAGTGGAGTGTCTTCGAAAACGTCAGGTATGGTGTTTTCCAGGAAGTTTGTGTACGCCTGCCCCGTAAGTCTGTTTACAAGTACATGGGGTCCAACTAATCGATCACCAATGATACCGGCCCACATGTTGAGGGAGAACCGCACCTGGTGATGAGATACAACAGTTGCACGTGGGTTTTCATGCGACCATACATGCTGATTGTGGAAATTTGTTATGCCATCTCTTGTGAACTGTGCTTCATCTGTAAATAATACGACGGCAGAAAAGTTCGGATTTACACCACACTGCTGCAAGAACCACTGACAGAACCTAACTCGTGCAGGGTAATCTGCTGGTGACAGGGCCTGTACACGTTGCAAATGATAAGGATAAAATTGATACTCGTTCAATAGTCTCCAGACAGTCGTATGAGGAACATTGACTTGCAACGCTAACCGTCGTGTGCTGATAGGAGTCCTGTCCACAGCCTCCAGAATCTCCTCCTGCACTTCTGGAGTTGTAGATCTTGGTCGTCCCCTTCCCAAACCAGGAGAGGTAAATGTTCCATACTCGCACAGACGGGAATGGAGACGTACAAATGTCATCCGATCTGGACATTGTCGCTGTGGGTACCTCTCCTGGTACAAACGACGAGCCAGCGCAGCATTGCCGTCCGCCTTACCGTACATGAAGTGTATCTCTGCCAGCTCTTGATTTGAATACATGTCGCACAGTCTTAACGCCTAAAGGACACTGAATGTAACCTTCTTCAGAATGAACTATCAGAGCGCCCTCCTAATGTCTCCTTTGACGGCAAAGACCTGAGGAAAGAAAAACGTACCAGTGAATTCCAATGTTGTGAAGGCCATAACTCGGAAATGAAGCATTTCCGGACATGAACTATTTTGATTGTCTACAGGTGGGACTTTCAATGTTGCAAAGGCCATAACTCGGAAATGAAGCATTTCCGGACACATGTTATAATGAACTATTTTGATTGTCTTCATGTGGAAAATACATACCTGAAATTATGCCCCGTATTTTTGAAACACCTGTATTATGCAGAAATCTCATCCTTCATCTTAAGATTTTTCTGAACTTACAAAGCCTTAGAATACGGATAGGATAGGATAAGTTGCAGAGGAGCGGAGGGAGATGAATTTTCTTCAGGCGTAAAAATCCTTAGCATGGCTTCCTTCGATGGGATGTAAAATCGTTGGTCCCGCGCTGTAGATTTACGTTACGCCAAAGAACCTAAACACTGACAAAGAGGTCTCTGAGAAAAAGTAAGCGATCTTTCACGCCCAACGTAGAACAGGAAGCTAAGAGTCACAGCAGTTAAAGAGCATCCGTAAATAAAACTCATTTTCCCCCTAACTCCACTGACAGTAGTTCACTGCGACCATCTTGAATATATGTTATTTCTTTCAGCTATGTTTCGTTGAGTTTTTCAATTTGTTTGTTTATTAAAATGGACGTTGAGAAATACCCAATTCTGTACAATCCAGAAAACGAAAATTAGTATAGAAATGTAAAACTTGAAACCTACATGAAAATAACTAGGTCTACCAAAATAACTATACAAAAGGCGATAGTCATAATTTTTATTCATAGTAGGTAATACAAAAATCACAATAAAAAGCAATAATCATCTTGCAATGCACAACCACTTTATACGGCCCGGTAGCGCAGTGGATACTCGATCTTATTCATAGCAGTAGCTTTAAAAAGCTTTCGAAAATTTGATTTTCTCAAAAATGGCTTCTACGATTTTGATTAAAATACCCTAAATTAAATATATGTGTCTAAAAATAAAACGTCCACTATGAGCCTTACAGGTACCACAGGTTTTTGGATCTTTGGGAGACCATACAACCTGAGAGGTATAGAGGCAGATGCTGAGACCATATTTTGAACTTCAGGAGGAAAGGTAGATGCCCTAATTAACTGGAGTGTTTCTATCTACTGAGCGGGTGGAATGTAACTAGACGTAACACTTAATCCTGACTACCGGCACTCAAGACTTTAGAAAATTTCACTGCACTCTTATATAAAAATTGTGCTTAAAATATGTTTATCGGGGGTAGACCTCTCTACTTAAATGGGCAACACCGTGCCGTGGTTTCTAGGAATGCCAATCCCGCCGGTAGGGAACCTCACCATTGCCGAGATAGTGTATCGGGCGTAGGCCTCTCTAATTATCTCAGAATCATCTAGCTTCATTATCTGTATTTGTTATCACTCAGTGATGTGTAGATGTGGTGCCACGTGACGTTTATAAAGATCGCCATGGACAAGCAGCCCTTCTAAATCTTCAAAGCTGATTTTCTCGCATCATGTTTCCTATACTTTTGGAAAAATTAAGTTAAATTGAGTTTTATTCATGGACGTTCTTTAACTTCTGTGATTCTCAAGGCCCCATTCTATACTGAGCGTGAAACTACACTAAATTTTGCTCAGAGACCTTTTTATCAGACTTGAGATTCTTTTATGTGCCATAAATCCACGACACAGAACCAACGGCTTTACTTCCTTTCCGACGGCATGCTAAGGATTTAACTCCGAAAAAAAGCGCTTCGCCCTCCACCGGGTTTGAACCCGCACCCTTGGGAGCCAGAGGGTAGCACGTTACCCTTAGACCACAGATGATGACTCTACTTTTTATAATTCGAATTGTTGCACACGATACTAATTGTGTTCAGTTTGCTTCAAAAGTTTAAGTCATAATCTAAAATGTACAATAAAATGCTCTATATATGAGCATATTAATAATTGCGTTTAATGCGTTTCTTAAAGGGACTAACCTGCGAAAATTTCAACTTCAATGTTTCATATGCAGCTACATTCATTTTTTAGCATATACGCCTATCGTTATGTGTAAATAATTATGAAGTTTTGAGCCAAAGCATCAAGTAGATTTTGAGAAAACATGTACTTCCAACTGCTCTACCAAAAAAAAAAAAAAAGTATCTTGAAATTTCAATTTAAAATTATCGGATTAGTTCCAAATTAATTAAATATTACTGCAGCAAACGGTATCGTTCATACTTTTTAATTGGTTTTGTGGATTAATTAACTTTGTTAATATAAATACATAATTAATTTTACTTGTTTAGAAAATTTGTTCGATAATTTTCATTTCTTATAATATTATGGTTCTCTGGTAGAAAAATCAGACTCCTTTGTTGAAATGTGCTGCACAAGAGCATTTTGAACATTTATATGCATTGCAAAATTAATTTAGAGAAACACGCCTTTTAATACTTTAAGTGTAATTTGTTATCATTAATAATTCGCGACAAGTGTTTAATTGGGAGTGACTGAAAATAGCTTCGATATTATTACTCTACAAATACCACGGTATGTGCTAAAATCCAAAAATCAACATTTTCAAGAATTTCCCTTAAGATTATCGTAAGTAATATAACGAGAGCTCGAACTTTATCGATAAATTCGAGTTGCTCGCGAATTCATCCAGAGAAAAGTTGTAGCTTGAGCTGTATTTAATAAGTCCATTTCGTGAATAAAAAAACAATGATTAGCCTATATGGCTTTGAGTTTTCAATTAATATGTCTATTTCAGCGATAGACCTTTCCCCAAAACGTTTGGAACTTCCGCCATTATGTACGGGAATATCAATGCACACCAATACTACTATTATGAGGAACATCAGTTCAGAGAGAAAACAAATGCATGTGAGTGCGATAAAATACGATTAAAATGCAGAGATAATAATGAATTCCGATTGGTTGGAATTTTACGCGCCAATGTACTGGATTGGCCACTTCCTACGATCACGTGTCATGAACGAAATAGTCGAAAAAAATGTTTTTGAAAAGTTTGTTTTAAAAGAGTAACAAAAATCTGTTGCAAATTTCTTTCACGTATTTTGAAATAAGTATTAAAGTTAACATAATTAGTGATTCTTTGTCGTAAGGAGAATTTCTTGCGTATGGTTAAATAACTGATTAAATAATTGATAATTTCTCCGATAGATATGGCCGAAGTTAAGCAATGAAATTTAATATGCCCTATTTTCTTTGCATATATTAAATTTGAAGGAAATATGGGCACAATAATGGAAATTGGATAGCTTTACCTCACTTAGCCAATGGAGAAACATTTATAACCCCGAAAATATCATCTGTTTATAACAGTCAAAAACTCAGGCAAAAGTAAACGAGTATTAGAAATGATGATAGCATGAAATATACACACTTTTATACTGGTGTGGGGGAAAAGCTCATATAGCGACGACCTCTGACGTGTTAAAGAAATGCCTTTGATGATAACGTGTCGGAGAATGAAAGCAATGCTCATAACATTTCTCTGGGAGATGAAATACATTCCAGTGGAGGAGATAATGGTGCTTTGTAGGAAAGATAAAGAATGTCATCAGCAAGAAGTGGAGGAGCATCAACTAAGGTACAGCTCCGTATTTAATCAAATACCAGTTATTAAAAACTGTAAGGCCTCGGAATTAATCTCAAACTTGTGTCTAGATAAAAAGAAATATATGAGAAAGCATATATGTATATCTCATCGTCATCACCATCATCAACATCATTCAGGGTTTGAACCCTTGGGTCACTATTTTAGAAAATCTGTTACTGTTCATCCTCTGTACATGTATCCAAATTTTGTATTCTGTTTGGTCTTTTCTATTAAGTTAAATATGTTTACTTCTTCTCGTATTCCTTCGTTTGTTTATAATAATCTAAGAGAAAGTAGCCAGCCACTGAACCTAAAAATCTCATTTCTGCTGATTCGATGTTTACTTTCACCAGAACGTGGCAGTATGTACACGATAGAGAAGATATTGTATTCCACAAACAAATTCAATAACGAGATTCTACCGGAAATACACGTTTTGAGACCCCCTGCATGCAAAGAAGATTTTTTAGAAACATGTCCCCGCGTGTGTCTGTGTGACACGAAGGTTTTTCAAGAAAATCCCTCCACCCCCAGCTACCATTTTACATGGAACATTTTTCGATAATTTTGATTTTCTCAAAAGTGGCTGTAACGATTTTTATTAAAATGTCACATATTTTCATGACAAACGAAATGTATACCTTGAATTTTCTAGGAATAACCTTTGAAGACCTCTTCATTTTGGATGACATTTGTATAAATTTTAAATAACTGGTAAACCGTAAAATACAGATAAAATTTACTACAGAAAAATACAGATCTCTTTAAAACACAAGCTATGACATGTACCTACATTGTTCTGTTGAGCTAGCCGTTTTTGAGATCTTCTGAGTTATTGGCTTCCGTTTTAAGCTACTTAAACCTCTCTCAAACGAGAAGACATCTTTCTTTTACTCCTAGCAAGCAAAGAGAAGAATTCAGTTGCTTCACTTAGCGACCGGCTTTTAAAAGAGCTGAGTATCGCTGATAAGTTCCAGATTTGAGATGTTTTCATGACACTCAATCTTTAAAACCTAATAACGAGCTGCATAAATTGATATTTGTGTACCCATGCAGCAGCTTGGTTCTGAATCAACCACTTATCCATACTTGAAGACAAAATATTTAGTACTATAAAGCTACGATATGGTTAGTCGTGGACCATACATTGCCTATCTCAATTTTCTTATATAAAATACCACTACACTCTAAAACTAGTTCTGTATAATTAACTATCTTCCGTATAGTAAGGAACACGAATATATAAATAACAAAGGTTAACAAATCTATCTACCTATGATCAGTTGCATACCTGGTAGCGAATTCTGACCTCATCCCAAATTTCACAGTTCACATTATGCTTTCATTGCCTCTAGTTCCAGATATCATTGATCACTGCTATGAAGCACAAGGAATTGACTTTTCTTGCATTTTTTGTTGTGGCAACATTACACATGACAATTCCACCTGCATAAACTGTCCATAATTATACTTTACTCAAAATACTGTTTAACTATACGCTGCTTAAGGGGATCATGGGTGTTACGGGGTAATTTTATTCTTCATGATGAACTAACTGCCCCATATTTGACAAGTGGAGTTATCCCTTCGTACGTTAAAAGAGTTTCAGAACTCAACGGGGCCATTTCAAGTTAAAACC
Organism: Hymenopus coronatus; assembly: GCA_030762935.1. NCBI lineage: Eukaryota > Metazoa > Arthropoda > Insecta > Mantodea > Hymenopodidae > Hymenopus > Hymenopus coronatus. The sequence continues at coordinate 497,458,234 of CM060900.1, read as the reverse complement.
GGTCAGTGGGGAACTGGTGTGAGCGACCTTTGTTTTATCCCTCTAAATGAGCGCGACCCGCTCACCGTCTCCTCAGATAACAAAGAGGGGTACAATGTAGGTCGCTCACGACAATATACCACTGACAGGTTTTAACTTGAAATGGCCCAGTTGAATTCTGCAACTCTTTTAACGCGCAGGAATTTCTGCACACATCAAATATGGGCCAGTTGGGCCACCTGGTATAAAATAAAAGTCAGACAGAAATGGAAGATTTGAGAATAGCAATGATATCTTTGAGACAAATAAACGACCTCCACTATTTCCAAGAAAATGTTGCACAATATTTGCACTATACTGTGTCATGAATGTAATCCAAGTATCTCAAAAAGGGTGTACAAAGCAAGATTTTGCGAATGTTTACTTTATAAAAAATTATAAAGCTACTTCTTTATTATTTTTACTCATTTAAACAAATAACAAACAAAATAAAATCCAGAGAACAACGCGATACGAAAAACTATTTTAAATATTTTGCAGCATTATTTTATTCTTAGAATTATAAGTCTTTTTCTATATTTGACCCCGTAAATGTGATATTTATCAAACCACACTTCTGATTTTCTGCTCACATGCAGCAATGCATAAGGGTCGTTCATAAATAATTAATTTGGGCTCATAGTAGGGGCTCCTTGCAGAAGGCCGAAAGAGGAGGACGGGCAGAATAATTATGACTCAGTCTGTCTAACATTAAGCCCAAAAGGTTTATAATATACAACATCGTCTCTGCGAGTATATCTAGACATTTCAGTTAATGGACATACATGTTAGAGCTCTGGTTGGTCTTGAAACGTGAGTGTTGTTTATGGACACTCGTTAACTGCTGTAGTTCTCAGCGTCCCATTCCATATTGGGCAAGAAAAAGCGCTTAATTTTGCTTATATGTCTCTTTATCAGGCTTGAGGTTCTTTTATCTGCCGAAAATCTGGGTCATGGCATCAATGGCTTTACTTCCCTCCCGAAAAAAATCTATGTTAAGAGCTTTTATACCCAAAAACTTCCATTGTCCTCCTCCGGGTTTGGGCCCTCAAGTTACCCCTAGAGGATGAGTAGGTGGTCTTGGTATTCTCAACTAAAATGCTGCTCTACTCCGTGGGCGAGTGCAACAAGGAGCATAACAGAGCGACTGAGCAAATCTGAGAAAGTGTAACTACTTGGGAGTAGCCTGTCTTTCTTTTGGGTGCTGACTATAATTGGTAAGAAATTACCTTGTGATTGACATTCCTGCTGACACGTGGCTATCTCGGTACAATGTTGTCATACTTACTCGCTGTCGTCTGCAGCGCCACATGTCACATTGCTTCCTCTAAAATGCCTCCTTTGCATGCAGTTTCTATCACAGCTCTCGTATGTTGAACTACTTTTCACCATTTCTCACTAGTTTCCTCATCTATTCCTTTCAACACTGGGCCCTGTACTTCACTAAACGTAAAAGTTTTATTGTTTTGGCTAACTGACCTCAACTCGTTTATCACGGCCGTAAGACATTTTCAAATCAAAGTGTCACTCGTAGTAGTTCTAGGATGAGAACAATAGCAATGTCCGCGATAAGTAAAAGATAATAGCAATTATAGATGTAAATCTTTACAAAATCACTGCAAGCAATTAGATCAGCCATGCATGAGAACGCGCGCGTAAATTTCCACTGAACCTGTAGGTGTTGCAACGCCGATGATACGATGTCTCTGACGGTAATGCATTCTTAGCTATGATTGGTCAGCAACCTGACGAGCCCCTACCAGCAGACGAAAAACCCCACAAGCATCAATCACAAGGACATTCCTCACCGACTGTAGACGAGCATCAATTCTACTGTAACGGAATCCCTATCTGCTATACCTTCAACATGTTCAGGTGCAGAATCTTCACAATATTAGCACTAAACTGTCATTCCAACCATCCATAACTCCACTCACAAGTTAACGAAATATGGCTGTGTAAAACGTAAATAAATAATAATTTTACTCTCCGCCAAAGTTAATCTTAAACTTGATTTACCACTGCAACAAAAATAACAAAGCAGAAATGTTATCCAGTAGCTGCTATATTGAAATTTGTATAATAAAGTTACACAGGGGACGATATTGTAATTTAGTATAAACAAATGCACAAGTTCACCGCGTGGCGCTGTCATCGCAACCTGAGCACGGTGAGGGTTGAGAATGTCTGAACGTTTAGAGCATACCCCCTTTCCATTGTTTTCAAAAGAATGCAACCACAAGCATGAAATTGCACTCAGGAAGATGTTAGGGAAGTCGATATCCGTGTCCTGCCCTTTACGTCTCTCAAATAGTTCTGTGCTTAGATGTTTCAAGAATCTGCAAGTTACCGTGTTTAGTTCCCTGCTGATAACAGATTATAGGTGAAAATACCACAGAAAATATTAGCCCTTAAGGGCAGTGGGAAGTGCAAGTAGTATGTATACATACATCTAACTCAAAAAACACTGTAATTGACAGATCAATGTAAAGTTGCTGTGCTGTTACTATCTCGGTTTAAAATTTTACAATTAAATTCATATATCCAAGGTCGCGAGTTCAAACCCTTGACGATGAACTTTTTTGGGCGTTAAAATCCTTAACATGGCTTCCTTTGAAAGAGAAGTAAAGCTGTAGTTTCTTCTGACGTTTTGCTAGACAAAAGTCAAAAAAATTATATATTTAGGTTCCTTTTTCTCGGAAATCAATTAAAACAGAGAGCAGACAGTTTTACTAATATAAAGGTATTTTACCTTACAACACTAAATTAAGGAAACTAAACTGATAAAGCAATTCTGCTATAAATATGTTTTCCTTTATGAACAAAATGGAGCAAAATTTACATCTACATGATGAAACAAAATCCTCCATAGCCCGCCTGGGTAGTGTGGTGGTAGCGTGTCTGCCTCATATTCAAAATGTCGTGAGTTCGAATCTCGCTTAGGGTGAGTTACCGGATAAGGTTTTTTCGGGGGTTTCCCTTATCCTGAGAAAACGAAAGTCGAGTAACTTTAAACTCCATGGACCCCAAGATCATTTGAGCATCATTTCACCAATTTCATTCATCGTCCAATATGACCAACCAGGTTAAAGGACGTTAAAGTACGGGGGAAAAATCCTCCATATTTTAATATGTATTACACTTAAAAATGTAGCTATGGTTCAGTGTATTCTAAATATTATGGTACACCGTGAGTAATATTTTAGCCTTTGATCATTGGAAATATGTAGTTTTGAGAAAATCGTGATTGAGATTTCAGTTCCAACCTAGGATAACATTATGTTCTACATCCTGTGCTGCTTCCTGATTTGCAAATCTAAGCCTTTTGACTTGGGACTCCTTAGATGATGTCGAAATTTGGGCTGAATATCATCAAAGGTAAAATCATAGCATTTTAATATTTCCACAGGAAATCACATTCATTGTGGTAATTGTTCGTTTTAATGCCATATTAAGGACGGCAGTTGTAGCATTTTATTTAATACACCTTTACTTTCTCTACTTCGTACATAGTAGATAGATAGAGTAGATATTGCATTCCATCCTAAAATTCTATATCGAAATTCTTCCGGAAATACGATACCCTAAGAAATACGATCCAAGAAGAAAGCATTTTTAGATAAAGCTCCGCGCGCGCAAGCGTGTGTATGGAACAGCACAACTCAAAACAAAAATTCGGTTAAATACCAAACCTGTTTATTTAAGTTCAGTGGCTTCCAATGATGCGACACGAACATTTTTAAGATAATCCCGGACCCGAAAGTGGCCTTTACATGGAAGAGATTTCGACAATTTTGATTTTCTCAAAAATGCCTCTAACGATTTGGATTACAATGCCGTGCACTAAAGATATTCACATGACAAATAAAAAGTATATCTTGAATTTCCTGGGAATAGCCTCTTCATACTGGATAACTTTTGCATAACTGGTAAACAGTAACTTACCACACAACAAATTTAGATCTCGTCAAAACACACAATTTATGTGCTATACATTCTCTATTAGCATGAAGAGGATGGAATAACATTCTTTTGTAAGAACATTTCTTTATCCAATTAGTAGAAAAGTTTCTGAGAAGAAAGCGCATAAAATTTTTAAATCTAACCCTTAATGTTTTATGGTTACTTAAGAGTACGGGAATTAATTATTGGTAGAATCTAATGTGTGTATCACCATTATTTTCTGAGGTTTTAATATGAATTTATTAGAAATATTGAATGGAATGGAATGAATTGCTTGTAGCAGCCTTTCAGGGCTGCCCTCTGACCTTAAAGAAGTTTAGGGATAATTGAAAGACAATAAATGTTAGTTAATTTGAGTAAATATTGTGAAGTAGTTAAGGGTCTCAAAAACTGTATTACTGCATATTATTATTAATGTATATATTAGTTATGTATCGTATTAATGTTGAGGCTTCTAAATATCTGTTTATAAACTAGCTGGTATTTGATATAAGTATTACTATACTACATAATAAGTAGTTCGACATTAAAAAAAACAACAACAAAAAACATGTGTATATACAATCTGTCAAGAAAGTACCGGGAACTGATCATTTAAAAATCCTGTTTAAAAGGGTATTCGAAATTATTGTTGTCGCTAAGTTGGTATAACTTTCCTCTATACCCACGCGGAGTTTGATCGTCATCTGTCATCTAGTTTGTTTACAGTACGCCTTTTTGTTAGTTCATCTCAAAGGTGATTTGCGATTTTACGATGGATACAAATATTGAACAAAGAATCTGTTTCAAATTTTACATTGCAAATGGTATTTCGTGAGCCGATTCGCTGAAAATGTTACAGAGGGCTTACGGTGAATCGACTATATCAAAAACACGTGCATATGGTACAGTGCATTCAAAAGTGGTCGGGATGTGGTGGAAGATTTGCCTCGCTCTGGTCGGCCATCAACGGTTTCAACTGAACTGAACATCGCTAAATTGAAGAAAATGGTGCCTGAAAATCATCATTTTGGTCAGAGAGAGATTGCCGCTGAACTTTCTGTGTCTCACAAATCGATTCGTACCATTTTAAACGATTGTTTGGGCATGACACGCGTTGCAGCTCGGTTAATTCCGAAAGACTTGCATTTTCTACAAAAACTCAATCGCGTAAGGATTGCTGAAGACATGCTAGAACGAGCCAGTTCCGACCCCACATTCATGAAACGCATTTTAGCTGGTGATGGGACGTGGGTTTACGAGTTTGACACTCAAACCAATCAACAAGCTTCTGAATGGCTTCTTCCAACTGAAGCGAAACCTAAAAGGGCACGTCAAACTCGATCAAAACTGAAAGTCATGTTGACAGTTTTTTTCGATTATCGCGGTGTCGTGCACTCAGAGTTCTTGCCAGAAGGTCAGATGGTAAATAAAGACTATTATCTGAGCGTTATGTGACGTTTGAGAGAACAAATACGGCGAAAGAGGCCAGATTTGTGAAACGACAACTCATGGATTCTGCACCACGAAAACGCACCAGCTCACAAGGCTATTAGTTGTGAACGAATTTATGGCCAAAAACTTAACAATTTCATCGAACAACCACCGTATTCACCTGATCTGGCTCCTGCTGATTTCTTTCTCTTTCCAAAACTCAAGTTACCGCTTCGAGTCACCCGTTTCAGTCGATAGAAGACATAATGGAAAATTCGCGGCGACAATTGACATCGATTCCTAAAAGTGACTACAAAAAATGTTTTGATGATTGAATTATTCGTTGGCATAAATGTATAATTTCAGAAGGAGTCTATTTTGAAGGTGATAAAATAAAATTGAATGAATAATTTATTTTTTGTGTTTTATTGGCAAATTCCCTGAACTTTCTTGACACAGTAGTAATATGTTAGTTGTATTACTATTCTTAATTTAACTGTAAAACCATTATTGTAAGTGAATTTTGTACATGTAACTCTGCCCCCCGAGCAGTACCCAATTGCAGAGAATCCATCCATCCATCCGTCCATCCATCCATCCAGCTAGCCAGCCAGCCAGCCATGCAGCCATCCATCCGCCCAGCTTGCCAGCCAGCCAGCTAGCCATGCATCCATCCATCCGTCCAGCTAGCCAGCCAGCCAGCCATGCATCCATCCATCCGTCCAGCCAGCTAGCCAGCCAGCCAGCCATGCATCCATCCATCCATCCATCCGTCCGTCCGTCCGTCCGTCCGTCCATCCTTATGGCAAAAGTGGGCGATTATTAAAACGATAGGGAGAAATGATGTGGTCAGCATCGCGCTCCCTCTTGCTGAATTTTCTACCAGACGCATAGATAATTGATTATACCATGCTTAGTTTCTTATAATGCTGATGGGCACCGGTCTTTTTGATTGTGCTGAAAAATCCACTCTCTAATGAATGCGCCCGAACACAGGAACATTCCGTAACAGAAATACGGAACTTAAACTCCAATATCGTATTTTCCACTAGGCACATTTAAACCAACAATTAACTGAAGCTATAAATGGACAAGCGCATGCTTATTAATAGCTACATCCAACTTTAAACCTTATTTTCCCGCAAACATTTTTTCACGTTGTTTTTTCCACATTCAAAAAACCCCACACGGCCATATTGTTTACTAATTTGTTTCAAAATGTTTGATTTTCCTCTCAAAATTACATTAAAGAATATGACCGTATAGTTTTTGGAAATACTTAACATTTGAGAAATAAAATTTTATATTTTGAGACCATAAGAGTTCTGGAGAAGCAATAATTTTCTATGATAATTAGTGACTAATATAAACATCTGATTTATTTTTTAAACTCATTTTATGAATTTTTGGTGTGAAGTTTTTAGATTGTATCGTGTGGAGCAGTTTTATTATAAAAATGGAATTAGACAGTAAATATTTTTAGTTAAATGATCATGATAGCTATAATATTGAAACATGGCAAACGTACCACTTATTGTGTATAATGACAGGTATAAATTTCAACAATATAACATACATTATGTGGGTTTTCCAAATTTCACAGACCTCTTCAACTCTTATTGAAGGAGTTTTGCATAGTTGATGCTAGTTGGGCAATGCCAGCTTATAGGGATGTACTAACTTTCTTTGCTTTGTATTATAGGACCGCTTAATCCTGGGATTAGGCGGCACAGTATCGGTGCTCTGGAAGGGAAATGAGGGAAATATTAACAACCCGGATACAAGCATTGTCCTCTATAGTGCTGTTTCAAAGCCCTCAATGCACACACTGCCTTCAATGTGAATACAGCTCAGTTCAGTCGAGATTTGGCGGTTACTGCTCGAGAGGTCTACAGATCTGTACAGTAACTAACAATATGCTGTAAATCGCTCATATTGCTAAGCTGCTCTAATATGGAAACAAGCCAACAACAGAAGGAAATAAGTACTGATTTCTAAACAAATTATGAACATAAGAAAATAAATTATGTTCATCGTTTGTATCTCTAAAAGCCCCCGAGGGAGGTGGCCCCGAGGCAACGCTGCTACTAGTATTTAGGTCATGGATTCAACTCTCGTGGCTGATCCTCCTGACTCATGTTTTTAAGGGGTTCCCACGGGCCGCCAGGCGAATGCTGGCAAGCTTCATATATTCCCTTGAACTTCCTGTCCATCATTTCCTCTTTCCATCACTTCCTTGTCATCTTTTCAGGGTTGAAGGACCTGAGGAGTGTTCGGTGGGTTGCGACTGGGTGGTGGTTAGCGTACTGTAGAGGTTTCTTCCAGGTGTAGTCGGGGACTACTCAATTGAGACCCTGCTTCGGATGTTTTCGGGTTAGAGCACTTTCGGGAGACACCCGATAGGCTTGGTGCTATGGAGTAAGACCCGAGTGGCGTCAGAGACGTTCAATCGGGAACCGTTAGGGACCCCGTACTTGTTTGAGTCCGTCATCGTTCGGATCTAGTTAGCCTTTGGGGTTCTCCGCTCATTCCTCCCGGGGTCATGAAAGCCATAGAAGACCCCTAGAGCCTACTTGCTCTCTATATATTGTCATATGATATTTCTGAAAATGTTCAGTGATAACGTATTATCATGTTAAGCCTCCTTGGTGAAATTGTTTATATAATTGGAAAATGTTTGCCTCACAGTAATGTGAGTGATAAAGAGCGAAGAGTAGGTAGGTGATTTTACACTTAAACACTCTAACCCTGTGTTGGCGAGTGCTTCAATGACTTTAGTGTCTTTAATATTATATACGAACTCTTATAATTAAAATGTTATACTGCACAAAATTTGTATTTTGTTCCGACATTTGGACAGATGTTCATAGTTTAAACCCCTTAATTCACATAGTATGTGAAATATTGAGAATTCAAGATACCAGGTGGCTCAACTGCCCCGCATTTGACGTGTGTGGTTATCCCTTCGTGCGTTAACAGAGTTGCACAGCTCAACGGGACTATTTCAAATTAAAACCGGTAACTGGGACCTGGCTGAGCGGCCTTCATTTTACCACTCTTGCTTATCAGCGGAGACGGTGACTAGGCCGAGCTAATTGAGAACAGTAAAACGAAGGTCGCCATCGCCAGATCTCCACTGACCGATTTTAACTTAAAGTAGCACCGTTGAGTTCCGCAACTCATTTGACGCACGAAGGGATATCTGAAAGAGTCAAATACGGCTGTTGGATTATCTGGTATGAAATCTTTGCTATTTAATGCTTCCCTATTGAGTAAATAAATACTTTTAAATTCAAAAATTGGGCCGCATCGTGGCCGAGTGATTCGACCACTCGCCTCTCACCTAAACGGCCCGGGTTCGATCCCAAACGACCGCATGTGAGATTTGTGGTGTATAAAGCGGCGCAGGGGAAGGATTTTCTCCGGGTTTTCCGATTTCCCCCGCCGTCACATTCCACCGGAGCTCCTTCTTCATTCCATGTCTCATCAGTGTCATCGCCTGAGGTGCCACATGTGGTAAAAGCGGGCGTTAAACACTATAAAAAATTTAAACATTGTAGAGTTAGGGTGGGGATGTTATTAATGAAACATGTTAACCGCCAATATTATACAGGACGAGTAAAGAGTATGGAACAATACCTGTAACCCCGCTGTTGCAACTCTATGACGTGATATGTTTATATTACTTCAAATTGAGTAGGTTTTGAATTAAATACTACTTCAATATGTGGCTTTGGATTGAACAAACACAGTCAAAAACTAAGCTAATAAGGACAACAATGCTTACTTCATTGCAAAAAATGTTTTGAAAGTAATTAGTAATAGCACAACTTACAGAAAGACAACGAATTGAAATACCAATGATGATCGGATATGCAGATAGGAGGAGGACGCAACAAGAGGTTCGTGTCTCCTTTAATGAAATGCATCCAGCACGAAGGGTTACTCATTCTACGGTAAGCAAAATTTTGAAAAAATTCAATGAAACATGTTGATATTTAACAGTTTTTCTAAAAATATCACTTCACAAAACTATAACAACAAAGTTACAATCATTGTTCCATACTTTTTACTCACCCCGTATACGTTCATGATGGCCATTCAGTCATTTCAATTAGAGGTGGGGACGGTAAAAGTAAAACTCGGGGAAATCCACGAAAAAGACCATTGTCAGGAATCGAACTTACAACCTCCCGAATGCAAGTGTCACATCGCTCGATTTTGCTACTCATTCTTTGTACGTTTTCTCTTGTATATGTTCACTACTTTAATTCTTTCACACACTCCCGTGTAGGATAAAGCTGGAAAGGTAGAGAGGTACACTGAAAAGTTCAATGTTTAGTCGGATTTAACCACGGATTTTCGGTTTTCTGTGTACTGCACAACAGATGTGTAACAAGCAAACCTATAGATATATAATAATAATAATAATAATAATAATAATAATAATAATAATGCTAATAGTAATGCTAATACTAATAATAATTGGTTTGAAAGTACCACGTCTTCAGTTCAGGGAAAAGCTGAAAGTCGCTAAGTGCCAGGTCATGACTGTACGGCGGATGATCGAAAATGTCCCATTGAAATTGTTCATGGAGCCGATGGGTTGTGCCAGCAGTGTGTGGACGAGCGTTGTCATGGATCAACACAATTCCGGAAGTCAGCATTCCTCTTCGTTTGTTTTGAATGGCTCTCCGCAAACGTCGTAAAGTGCGACGGTCTTCAAAACAACGTCAATGCTCATTTGAAATCATTGGCGGCAACATTTTTTGAAGCGGATATTGCAAAGCTTGTGCACAGGTACGATTAATGTCTCAATATTTTCGGTGGTTATGTTGAAAAGTAACCATAAGTGTACAAAACTTTTAGTAATAAAATAATTGTTTTCTATGAACTTGTCTTTTATTTATAGCCTATCGGACGTTGAAAAAAACGGCCCTCGTATTATGAAAAAATGTTTCGTTTGTCACAATTTTTGGTCAAATTTCGCACATGCATCACCTTAAGAAAAACTCCCTTCTTACCCATATCAAGCTTCATTCAAAGGAGTATTCACAGAAAGTTTTTTGTTTGCTTTTGTTTTCACCTTTAACTGCATGGTGCTATCGGCGGCATTCACCTTTGGAACACGTGTACGTGTGCTGTTGTTGGGTTATTAATTTTCTACATTAGATCATATACTCACATGCAATGACACTTTCATTCATACTGCCTAACTCTGGGAAGAATAGGGAATATTATTGCCAGAGAAAATTCTCACTCACCAGCCAGGAATCGAAACCAGGGCTCCTCGTATAGCAGGTAGTACTATACCGACTGAATACGGGACAAGTCAGAAAAAGGGGTTTTCCACAATCTCACATTATTTTCTCATTATCACCAGTTTTGTTTAAAATTTATACAAATAAGTTTAAGGGATTGGGCGAAGAAGTCTCGAAGAAGGGGTTTTCAAATAGAGTTAATACTTTTTATCTCTAATCTACTTTTTACGGATGACCAAGTGAGAGTTGCATAAGATAATGAAGTTGCGGTTTATATGAAATCAGCTTACCCTCCCCGTATGTAGCACTCATAAGCGGGCACAGTGGTTGAATCAATGAATACGTGTATTTATTGACATAACAATATCATACATTGAACTTCAACAATCGCACGGGTCCACAGACCGTACGTGCTTTTTTACTACACACTAAAAAGCAATATTAAAACAACAACAAAGAATTAAAACAGTAAACACGAAAATAAAAAGACAAGCGCAATAACCAATAAAAAGCAATATTAAAAAAACAACAAAGAATTTAAAGAGTAAACACGAAAATAAAAATACAAAGATATTCAAACACAGCAATTTAAATTTACACCACAGAGTACACCTTCATAAATGTACTCTCTCATAATAGATAAATGCATTTAAAGCAATATATAACATAATATATACACAATATATAAAACCACGACACAACAGTGACCTATAAAATATATGTATGTAAAACCTTGTAGTCACTTTTGTTTAGTTGTTCTTATCCCCCCCACCTTCACTATTGGCAGCATTCTCAGATCACAGCTGCCTTGCCTTAAGAATACATTTACCTAGCCCGTCTACGTCTTCCGTGCCTGCCAGTAGCGTCCAACATGCTTCTAGCTCTACATTCGCGGTGGTAAAGAATCGCGGTAAATATGTTTCCCGCCATTTCTCCGCACCCCTACATCTTGCTAAGATGTGGGTCCACGACTCTTCCTCCTCGCAAATGGGACAGATTCTCGTACCATTCTCGTCAGCAATTTTTGTGCTCTTCCATGCTCCTAGTCTAGTCCACGCGAGCCCCTCTCTAATGAATTTGGTACCCGTTTTGATGTATTGGTCTATACCGGAGCCACAGAATGGAGCACCTAGAACGAGTGTTTCGCATGAGGGTGAGGAAGTGGATGATAGGAAAGTTGACGATGGGGCAATTGGTGGAAAGAATGACGGGAGAAACCGAAGGACCTGGAGAAAACCCGTCCAAACGCCGCTTCGTCCACCACAAAACCGCATGCGGGCGCTTTGGATCGAACCCGGGCCGCCTAGGTGGGAGGCGAGTAATCTAACCACTCGGGCACGGCTATGTGTGAAACTACAAGAAAAATACAAGTGGGGTTTAAAATAATTTGAATAAAACAGAATACATGACTATAGTTAATGATTAAATTGAAATTGAAGAACACAAAACATTAAAAAGCTAAAACCTTTAAATATTTGGGCTCAATTTTACAGAAAGCAGGAGAAGTAAAATTATAAATAAACAAACGCCTAACCAAGGAAAACGAGCAATTAGAATGTTAAATTCGTTACATTGGAGTAATAATATTTTGGCTAAAACAAAGAAAAAGTAATTTAGAAATAAGTATTTATAAATATGAGGCTTTATTGGGTTGAAACTTATATTATATATACTTATTTATAAGAATGAGATAGGAAGTCAATTAAAGAGAAAATGGAAAAAATGCATAGGTAAATGCATACAAAAACATATAGTTAAAATGATAAAAGCAAAATTTGCACGTGACAAAATTTGTGTGTTTTAATGATACCTATATTATTGTGTAATAAGTTTTTGCCAATATTTTACGGCATACGAGTTATACGAAATCATTAAGAATGAAGAAGCCTTCAGAGAGTATTAGTAGAACATTCAACATAAACACTTTGTTTGTCAGGAACACATCTTAGACATATGGTACTTTAATCAATATCGTTAGAGCCATTCTTTAGGAAATCAACATTTTTTAATCATTTTCCATGTAAACGTTAATTGAGAGTAGGGGGATTTTCCTTAAAATCTTCTTGTCGTATCCTTGGCCAGATACTGAGTCTAAATACCAAATTTGGCATTTACCCGACTTTTCCTTTTTGAGTTAACCTGTCCGCAGACACACACGGACCTTTTTCTAAAAAAGCATTTTTTTTATTCAGCAGACGCCAAATATGTATTTCTGGTGAAATCTTGGTATCGAAGTTTTGGTGGAGTACAATACCTTATCTGTACACAATGTACATTGCGCATGCGAGCTAGAGGAATTAAAAAGATATTAAAATAGTTTGGACATGTAGTTGCATTGGAAAACGGAAGAGAGCCAAAGGAGATGGAAGGAACAGGAAATGAAGACCAAATAGGAACTGGATAAGTGGAGCAAGAAGATGCATAGAACTAAATGCCCTATAAAAACAGATGCGGTGGATAGGGATCAGTGGGGAAAAAGGATAAAACGTTATTTTTAACCTTTTTAACTTTGTGTGAGGAAAACTACAGCTTTGTAGAAATTCCTAATAAATAACAAATGTAAAAATTCATTTGGATCCTTCGTGGTCGAGTGGTCAGCGAGCTGACTTCTCACCCGGAGGTCCCGGGTTTGACTCCCGGCTGGGTCGAGGAATGTTTATTTAACCGAATTATTCCCTATCCCCCACAGAGCCTGGGAAGCGAATGTGCGCGTGTTTAATGGTACAAAAATCTGAAGTGCTCCATTCATATGACTTTCTCTAGCCGTTCCAAAAACAAATATTTTTACAAAAGAGTGTTCTTTTATCTATAACATGCTAATCAAGATAAACATTGCCAGAATTGATCTTATTACGTGTTTCCTTGTAAGTAGAACGGAAATATGGGAAACTGATAAGCAATCTTTTAAAATCTGGTCGGAAAGTGAAACAATGAAACTACGGTTTTCTTTGCTTCCAAGGAGTAAACAAAAGAGAGACGAAAAGAAGTATGCGTTCCCGTTTGAGAAACGTTTAAGTAGCTTAAAACGGTAACCAATAACTCGAAATATCTCGAAAACGGTTAACTCTACAAAAAAAAAAAAAAAATGTACGGCTCAAACTATGTGTTTAATGAGATTGCATTTTTTGTGTAGTAAGTTTTGTCTATATCTTACGGGCTACCAGTTATGCAAAAGTTATAAAAAAAGTAATCCAGAATGAAGAGGTCTTCAGATGCTTTTTCCAGAAAGTTCAAGATATAGATCTCGTTAGTCATGAAAATACTTTAAACATATGATATTTTACTCGTACAAATCTTTAGAGCCATTTTTGAGGAAATCAAAACTTTCGAAAACTGTTCTATGTAAAGGCTGGTTGGAGAGATTTTTTGAGAACCTTCGTGTCGCATCCTTGAATGATACTGAACTTAAATACCAAGTTAGGTATTTAACCGACTTTTCATTTTTGAGCAAGCTGCCCACAAACACAGACACACACACACGGACATGTTTCTAAAAATGCTTTTTTCCTTTGGATTCGGGGGTCTCAAATATGTCTTTTCGGTAAAATCTCGCTACCGATACTTTGGGTGAAATAGAATTACCTTCTCTATCCACTATATACATCTTACATACATAGGTACTAGAGAAAGTAAACAGGATTAACCTAATGTAATAACCTACAGTTAGTATACAGAATGTTTTCACAAGTGAAAAGCCCCTGATATGATCATAGCAGTTAAAGGGAGCTATACAAATGAAAAAACAAACTATTTATACCTGCATGGAATTCAACTTTCTTTCCCATTTTGGAAGGCTATGGGACAACCTTCCCTACCCTGCCACCAATTAAATATTTAGTTATATACTCTGTGTACTGGTTATACTTACTTACAAAAATGGAGGGTGTCTGTTTAAGCTAGTACAGGCAAATCTCCTTTCCAGCTTGACCACCTTTATTTCTTCAGTATAATACAAAGATATTGAACTGGCAGGACACTTTGCCTGAAACAAAAAATGGCCGAACTGCTATAGGTGTCTATGTTCTTACCAGCAACGTGTCGCTAAGACAGTACTTAACCGAGCTTGGCCCCAAAAAAAAAATATATATAAACAGGATCGGAGGTGAACAAATACAAATAAGTTGATATTCAGTAGAGAACAATGCGTATAACACATAAGTGTATCTCAATTTGTCAGCTTACTAATTAAATTGTGATAAAAGAAGCACAAATTTCAGGGTCATATGTGTTTCGAACGGCTCTGGGCAATGTCTAAGCTGTGTTTACAAACATCACACCACCTATAGTCGGGCAGAGGAGGGTAAACCGTATGACCAGTTATATAAACACCCGAACGTCTGAGGTAGGGAATAATAGCCATCCTAAAAACGTTGTGAAATTTACTTCATAAGCATAACTTTAGAAAATAGTGAAAAAAGAACCGGAAATACTGTATCATCACATCGTCTTCAAACGCTCATACAAATATTTGCACTTATACACCTCCCACCCAGTATATAATATAACAAATAGGTACAATGTGTCCGGAAGAGACCCGACACCGATCCAGTGAGATATTGTGCCTACGACCCATGAAGATCGCCCCTGGCAGAGAGAGGAGACATGGGGTGGCCGGAACGATGACCGGGTTCCTATAGCTTACACATAAAAAACGCTCCGGCATCGATAAACAGACCGGAGACCACCGACCTACCTAGAGGGTCAAACGCCCCTCTTCTCCTAAAATGGGTGGCTTGTATACCTCGCCAGGGATGGAGAAAGTTAAACAGGGAGTATTCTTTCCCCCTACCACGCTGTACCGAAACACCATCGTTGACATTTCCGACGCTGAAAAAGACCAAACGGGGTGTGAGAAGAGTAAAATGATTAACGAAGCGAAATGGAAGAGAGTAGGAAGTTTGTTGGATGAGAGAAACCTCTCCAGCTTTAGGAAAACCCCTGAAAAAATACACGCCTCAGAATGGATAGTCGCCGGGAATCAAACTCGGGACCTCCCGAAAGCGAATCGTGGCGCTTGTTCGGTAACGTATAAAAATAATGCCGCTAATTAAAGATATCATATAAAAGTAGATACCTCTTCAGCTTAACGACACATACAAAGTCTTAACCCCCCTCCTCTAGAAGGCTAAGTTGTATTGTTTAAACCTTCCGTTGTGTACAAAAACCCTACTATAAGTGCGTTTATCTGACTCATCCTTGCATTTACATCGACTATAACATGCTTTATTGGTTCGTTCTTCATGTTCCTACATTGTTTTCCTGACCAGTCACATAGGGAACTGATACTGTGTGGGGGGTCAAAGGTTGGTTACCTGAAGCTGTAAACCCTACGGAAGAGAAACACTAAAGCGAAAAAAGGGAATGTGCCTGTTTTATGCATGTTAATGTACGTGACGTCATAGAAGAGTGCTTACTCGAACTGAAATGTTCCCATCAACGCATTATAATGTGCCAGAGACTGTACAAGAGGTTTGGGGGAACGTGTGATTAACTGTCGTCAGTCTGTTTCGGAGCTAGAATCCATGACTTTTAGCGATGACGTCATCACACTTCTCAGAATCTGTCCCACACATTTCCCGAGAGCAATAAAACAAACTGGACACTCCATTTTCTAAAACTGACAACCAGCTTAACATAGAAAATATATTCTCACTTATTCATTTTTCCAAGTTAGCTTTCTCGATGCTGCAAATAAATACCGCACAAAATGCTGAAATGAGCTTCAAACGTGAAAGTTTGACATAATCTTTCTTTATCTGAAAAATCACAGTTCCAAATACCGGCCTAAGGGAAACTTCTAATGGGATTGACAAGTTGTATAGTTTTAACATTTGAAACTAAATACATTCATAATACAGTAAACCCTGAGGTAATGTATTTCATCAGATATGAACTAGCAATTGATATATTTTAAACTCAACAATCTTATGTCATACCTTTAACTACATGATCCTATTGGAGGCAGTCGCCCTCCACGGTGCAATGGTTACCATGCTAACTTAATATACCCAAGGTCGCGGGTTCAAACCCGGCGGACGATGGATTTTTTCGGGCGTAAAAATGCTTATCATGGCCTCCTTCGGAAGGGAAGGGAAGTAAAGCCATTGGTCTCGTGTCGTAGATTTACGGCATGTAAAAAAACCTCAAGCCTGATAAAAGAGGCCTCTGAGCAAAGTTAAGCGGTCTTTCACACCCAGTATAGAATGGTACGCTGAGAACCACAGCAGTTAAAGAGCGTCCATAAATAAAACTCAACTTAACTTACTTATTGATGACATTTCCCTTTGGAAGAATAGGAAATAATCTGGGCTAAAAACAAATCTCTACCCCCAGCCGGGATTCGAACCCGGGACCCCTCACACAGCAGCCAGGAGCTCTACCGACTGAGCTATGGACCAGCCCAGCAAATGTTAACAAGATATGAAAATTATTCATCCCGAAAATATTATTTAAAATAGTTTACAAAATTACCTAAATTATTACGTTCGAATGTAAGCTCTGTTACAGACTGCATTCAACGTGTGTCCACTCTATCATCATCAACATAGTTGTCGTCATCATTACCATCATCATCATCATCATCATCATCACCACCACCATCACTGCCGGTAAACCTTTATCAGGAGTTTAAACAATGTTTTATACAATGTTTTACTGACGAAGTAATTTTAACAATTCTCAAAATATTATACCGAGCAAGATGGCATTTCGGTAACGTGTGGGACTTGCATTCCGGAGGATTTCGGTTCGATGTACGTGACCGTGCTTTCTGACTCAAGGGCTTTTCGGGTGTTTACCTAAATCGCCAGCCGAATGCTGGGAAGGTTCGGTTCATTCTTCGAATTTCTGATTCATCATTTCCTATTCCCATCACTTCCTTGTCAGCTGTTTCAGGGTTAAAGGACCAGGTGACGGTGTTCGGCATGTTGTGGCTGGACGGTGGCTTACGTATTACAGAGGTTTATTCCTGGCGCCGTTGCGGGAAAAATATTGCGACCCGCCTTTGAATGTCTTCGAGCAGGGGATACTTCGGTAAACCCCCTGAAGCCCAAAGCTCTTGGTTTGGCTCGAGCGGTGTCGGAGGCGTTCAATCTGGAGCCGTTGCACCCGTTAACATTCGAATCTACCTTTCAGATGTCTCCCCTCATCCTCCCTCCCTGGGGTCAGATTAACTTACAAAAGGTCTATCTATGTACGGTGCCCTGCTCCAGTCGGCAATCCCTTCCTAATCCTAGTCGCATTTCTCTCCAACATGCGATGTAAAACAAAAACAAAGAACAACTATGAAATTATTCTAGCAAATGAATCGACTAACCGCTGTAAGAAACCAGTGTCCTATTATAGACCTACAGACCAGAAGCAGGTATAAAAAATGTGGTGTGGACACGGATTTCCTGTATCATGCGTTCGTTTTAAGGCAGGGCCACAGTCGTGTGTATGTAGTCTGCTTTCACTGCAGTGACATCCGTGTTTTCTGCTTCGCACTAGTGGTAAACATCCTCCGAGGCTATGTTTATTGGTTATGTTATACTCGTACTGTTGCGACCTTCTGCTTCTGTTGCAAAGATTGGAGATTGTGCATTGTGTATGTCAAAGGTGAAAGTTTATTCACAACCTCTGTTTTGAGTGTGCTTTACTTAAGGGTATATGTGACTGAAATTTCATAAAAAAATCACAAAAAATAGACTTTTTAATTTTAATTCCATACAATAATTTAAACATTCCTAAATACAAAATAAGTATAACTGGCCACCAGGCGCCATTTTTAAATGCCTTAAGTCACTGGAGCAAGTGAGAAACTGTAATGGACTCGCCAAGAAAAACTTCAGTTCGAAGAGATCTCATTCGCATCATGCAAACCAAAAAGCTGAAGCTATGCAGAAGAAAAGCAGCAATGCAAGAAGAAAAGAACAGAAAAGGCAGCAGTAGAGGAGAGGAAACGCAAAGCTGAGGTCTAACCCACCAACTGGTAGATTTTAATGTGAACCATGCATTTAAATCTTTCCCTGTTTTCTCACTATTGATATTTTCAGCAGTTTTCTTGGCCGGGGTTCGATCCCAAGCGACCGCATGTGAGATTTGTGGTGGACAAAGCGGCGCTGGGGCGGGTTTTCTCCGGGTACTCCGGTTTCCCCCGTCATCGCATTCCACCGGTGCTCCATCATTCATGTATCACCAGTGTCACCACCTGCGGTGCCGTACGTAGTTAAAGCGGGCGTTAAACACTACCGAAAAAAACAGTTTTCTTCTTGTAAAATGTTGCTTGCGGAGCAGTTTTTCTATTACACAAATAAAATATACTGTACAGGTTCACTGAGGTAAAATGTATAAAAATTGCCCTAGGTTTTACTGTTAGAAGTATTTAAGATATGTTTTCAATTTTCAAACACAAAATTTATATTTTTTTACAAAAAAAAAACAACACATTCAACATTTAAAAAAAGTTGGAGCCTAAAACAAAGACGAAACAGAGAAACCAAGGTTAATTTTAAAAAATAGTTGTACTGTGATCCTAGGCTTAAAGTATTAGACGGATTTTTTTTTTCGCAAGGGACTTTTTTTAGTGGCGTGACAAAAACAAACAAATTTGACCATAACTCGCAAACCAGTTGAGCAAAATGGATGAAATTTGCACTGCAACTTACTTGCATTATATTACACATGTGAAATAAGTACATTTCAAAAAGCTAGTATTATAGTTTGAAATGTCAAAATGTAACTCATACATGTCCTTAAGAGTGTTTTTGTAATTGCAGCTGCTCTTATGATGTTATTAGTCCGCTGAATTTTCTACCGTCAAATTGACGCTTGAACAGCGCCTGCATATGGGATTCGTGGTGGAAGAAGCGGCCTTCTGCGGGTTTTCTCCGGGTTCTCCTGTTTCCCCCGCCATTCATTGCTCCATCATACCTTTCCAATCATCTATTCCGCTTACATTTCGTATAATCCACTTCCTCATGTTCATGCCTGGTTTAGGCCAACCCCTCGTAACAAGTTCTCCATTCTGTGGTTTCGTGCAGTTGGCTCCCCGACAGGCTTCTGACCCCTAGGCATCCACTTGCACGTCCTAGGGGAGTGTCAGTCTTGCAAATACGGGGAGGGTAAGTCGATTCCGAAACGAAACGAAACATACATAAAAGACAAATCATACAGTTAGTTGTGTAGATAGTTTTAAGAGAAATTTCCTGGTATTCCACATGTTCCATCGGTATAGATTTCTCAAACTGCTCTGCAAACGAACTATTCTTAAAAATGATTATTCTTCTATCTACTTCAGGTAATTGAGATAAACATTAGCAAAAATTATCTTATTACTTAGCTCCTTGTAATTAGAAGAGAAATGAGAGATTACACTAAGCTACATCAAAATCTTAAAAGCTCTCGTTATTCGATTGTCATTGAAATTCGGATTTCTTTCCATTGCCGGAAATAGAACATGAGATATGAAACGGATGAGGGCTACCCACTTGAGAAATGCTTAAGTATTTTAAAATTGAAACCAATATCAGGGGATATATCTGAAATGCTAGCTCTAAAAAACAAAAAAGTATATGTATTATTAAGTTTTTGTCTATCCCTTACGGTTTAGTAAGCAAAAGTTATTCATAAGCATGAGAATCTGAGGGGCTATTCCCAATAAATTAAGGATATATATTTTATTTCCCATGTAAAGGTCTTTAATATAAGGAATTTTAATTCAAATTACCTGAGCAATTTTTGTTAGAAAGTTGAACATTTCAAAAGATGGTCTATGTAAATGTAGTTTGGAGTGCTTGAATTTTCTGAAAATCCTAGTACCGCATTCTTGGAAGAAACTAAAATTAAATACCAAGTTTGATACTTAGGTGATTTTTCGTTTTTAGGTTATGCTGTCCATAGATAAAGACACACATACAACACGGACCTTTTTCTAGAACCTTTTGTGTTTGTGTGTGTGTGGGAAGGATTCAGGGGTCCTCAAAACGTTATTTCCGGTGAAATTTCTGTATCGATTTTTTATGGAATGCAATACCTTTCTTACCCACTAAGTACTTGCATTGCAATTGGTAGACAAAGTAAGAATTAGTTATTCGAAAATTACTTCCTTTAAACTGGTGAAACCTGAGGAGGTACTTCTACATTTAAAAATTCTGATGTGTTACGTTCACATAATTTTCTCCACCAGTTCCGCAAACAAACCATTCTTACTAAAGATTATTCTTATACTTACATCATGTTAATCGAGATAAACATGAGCAGAAATTGTTTTATTATTTGCTTCCTTGCTAGTAGAAGGGAAATAAGGGAGTACACTAGGCAAAAGCGATAGTCAGATATTTAAAAGCTGGTCGTTATGAGAAACAAATCAAATCGGCTCTGTTTACATGGACATAGTAAAACAAAAGAGATAGGACATGAAAGATGGCTTACCGTTTGAACAAAGTTTAAGTAATTTAAAACTAAAATTAATAACAAGAAATAATTCGGAAATGTATAGCGCCACAACAAAGATGTAATGTTTGACGAGTTCTACATTTTTGTGTATTTGTTATTGCGGTTTACCAGTTATATAAAAGTCATCCAGAATGCAGAGAACTTTAGGGGATAACTCCTTGGCACAGCTCACTAAAAGCCTTGGCCTACCGCCCGGCCGCTGCCCCCATCTCGGTCCATTATAGACGTCATGGGGTTAGACGCTTCGATCCCCCCCGGCCAGTTAATGCGGTCTTCACGACCTGGAGCCGCTACTTCTCCATCAAGCAGCTCCAAAATTGGCCCCCGTGGGACCTCATGAGTCTGAGTGCACCCCGGGCCAGGTCTTCCAGCGGGGGAAAATCCCCACGCCGGTACTGGGAATCGAACCCAGGTCTCCTGATTTGGCAAGCAGCAGCGCTACCACGGCGCTAAGGAGACGACCAACTTTAGAGGATACTTCCAAAAAATTCATGATACATTTCGTTGGACAGGAAAATACGTTCGTTAGAGCAATTTTTGAGAGATCCAAAATTTTCGAAAAATGTTCCATGTAAAGGGAGTTGAGGGTATGAGATTTTCCTAAAAATCTTCATATCGCATCCCTGGAAGATGCTGAACTTAAATACTAAGTTTGGTATTTCCCAGAATTTTCGTTTTTGAGTTATTTTGTCCACAGACACACACATACACACACGGACATTTCTCTAAGGTACCTTGTAGATTCAAGTAGTCCCAAACATATTTACGGTGAAATACCGCTATAGAATTTTGGGTGCAATATAATAACTCCTCTATCCACTACGTACATGCGAGCTGGAGAAAGTAATAATAAAAGTATAAATTAGCCGCCTGTACAGAAAATATTGATAGTCAATATTCAGCTACAATTACCTCTTAAACAATGGTTTGAGCACAAAATGGCAATTAGACGCTCCATTAGAGTACAACAAATGGCCACATCCGGCAGACATTCCAGCTATAAAACAAGCAAAACTACATGAAAATTATCACACTGAAGTTCACACAGACGGAAGTAAAACAGACCAAGGTGTAGGTGCTGGAGTGGTGTTTTGCAAGAACAAAAAAACTATTTCACCAGCTACAGTATAAATTAAACAAACACTGCTCTAACAGCCAAGCAGAACAACTAGCAATTCTAAAGGCACTGGAAATAACAGAAAATCTGGAAATAACACAAATTAACGAGAAAAAAGTAGCAATTTACACTGACAGTAAAATCACACTATAATCGTTACGTAACACCAAAAATAACAAATATTTGATAGAAGCTATACGACATAACCTAGAACAACTGAATAAAAAGAATGGACAATAGAAATAGGATGGATAAAAGCACACATAGGAACAGATGGTAATGAAATTGCAGATAAATGTGCAAAACAATCAACAACAAATGACAGAACTGAAAGCTATAACAGATACCCAAAAAGCACAATTCGGAAAACATTACATGTAGAAGCATTAAGAGAACGGAAAACAGAATGGAGAACACAACAAAAGAACAGGAGAGGAAACAATATTGTTGTACCGTAGCAAAACGACTAGAACGAAGAACCAAACCAACAACAAACCTCACCACGACTCAGAACGTACTATAATAGATTCCACATAATCGACGTCCCTGCTTGCACATGTAGAATAGTACACTAAACAACAGAAGACTGCAACATGTTGAACAACCAAAGGAAAAAACTAAGGACACAAATAAAAAAGAAAGGAGAGAAATGGTCAGAAAGTAAACCAGCAATAGTAGGAGACTTTCTAAAATAGTCCTTTGAATGTGTTGACTACCATTAACCTAGAAAGTGTATAATTTCTAAAACAAAACAGTAACTTAACCACGCATAAACAAAACAAATATCCAGATTCGTAAAACATAACGTAATGTAAGGAAAAACAAATGCTAAACACAAGAAATCAGACATGTAGTATTACATAAGCAATACCACGAGCGTTTTCATCTTGTCCACAATTCACGACCGGAGCAAAGCGACAGGAGTGAATTGTCCTAAGAGATGAAAATACGAGTAGTATTTGATAAGACACTTCAGCGAAATAGACTATTAGTATTTATAATATATAGAAAGGGAGATTTTATCAAGTTAGTATTGTAATACATTAGTTCTCGAATGATAGATGACGTATTCGACTTTTTTTTTTTTTTTTTTTTTTTTCCCTCTTTCTTCACTGCCTCCTGAGCTATGAAATGTCCAACCGTGTCTACACTCAATGTATAGATATTGATAGCAACAATAGAAATAAGAAACAATTATTTTATTTCAGATTTTAATAAGTAATACATGAAAAGGAAACAAACGTTATTTTATTTGAGGTTATTGCACCCATCTCATAAGAAATACAAATAATTATTTTCACTCCTTCTTTGAACTAAGTACTTTATCAACTGGATAAAAGTTTAAATAAAATTGTAATTAAATTAATTAAAAGTACAATTGTGGAACTGGCAGTTATTAAAAGTGAAGGTTGGCTGCCTGGATTGTCACCTTGTTACCAATAACCAAGACAGGAGATTAAACATAAGAACGTCAGGTGCGACAAGATTTCGAAGAAATGAACATCAGCTGCGATAAGATGTTTCGATAATATCGCTCCAATCAGATGACCGCGATTGGTTGAAATTGCCTAATCTCGGCCAATCCATTGGCGGTTTAATAGTGGAGCTGAATTGCCTAATGTAATGGAACATGTGAATGAATAAATTATTTAAAAAACAAAATGCTTTGCAGGTGTTAAAACTGTATTTTTGCAACTTCTTGAAATCAAAGAAATACGGCTCTGAAAATCACCCGTCCCTAATGCTGGATTCAGACGTCGATGCCGTTGGTTGTTTGCATGTTTCGTTTTGTATATTGACGTACATCATTTGCATTTGCAGGAACAATGCCCCATGCTGTTCGCTGTAATCGCTATTTTGCGCGCCATTGCTACAAAACCTTGCTCCAATGTTTATGGCAAATTAATACCAATAGTTTTTCGATCATTTGGCAATTTAGCTTAAGCCT
Organism: Hymenopus coronatus; assembly: GCA_030762935.1. Lineage (NCBI taxonomy): Eukaryota > Metazoa > Arthropoda > Insecta > Mantodea > Hymenopodidae > Hymenopus > Hymenopus coronatus. The sequence goes on along the minus strand of CM060900.1, from coordinate 497,434,080 downwards.
CAAGAGTGCTAACTTTTAAGCAATTGCGGAACGTACAACACTTGCAGATAAATCGTTTGCTAATCCCTGTTTGATTAGCGACGTTATCTTAATTGTTACAGAGCTGTTATTCGCCCTTTTATCTTTTTTGGAGGGAAAAATGTTATTTGGCAGTCGCGGAATATAATCCATTAATGGAACCGTTCATGAAATAGAAAACGGAATGTAATCCATATAAAAGTACTAGAGAGCTATTCTGAAAATGGAGAAATAATCCAAGCATGCAGATTTTACATGATTCATTAATGCAGTGCTGTTTACTTAAGAACGTGCATCATAAGTAGCTTTCGTGCCAGTTACTTCAAACGCCACATTCACATACATTTCTCTACTCATTAAGGCTTCACATAATCACTTAAATATTATAGTATTCATTTAAAAACGTTTTCTTCTAATCAGGTTGATTTACTCATGATAAATTTGTGAATAGGAAAAGATAGGGCGTTTACGGAGGGGACGCCAGGCGCCCTGAAGGCGCTCTCGGGAGGGAAGGAAGAGTTAAGAATATACACCGGGCGGCCGGAACCAGACTGAAAAAACAGCAATGAGAGGGGACCTAGTTTCCAGCTTTCAGGCAGCTGGACAGGCAGACCGGGCACCCCGCCCACTGAGAGGGTCCAACGCTCCTCAAGGGGGCGGTCCGTAAACCCAATCAACCAATCAAAGACCAGATGTAGAAAGTTTCCCAGAGAGCTTCATTTTCCCCTGACTCGCACCGAAACACAATCGCCACAACTTCCAACTCTGTAACAGGAGAAACGGAGTAAAGCATGAATAAAACGATTAATGGAATGATTTGGAGGGACGGAAAATTCAAGGGATTAGAAAAACACTCCAGCATTGACCTGATGACCCGAGGAAACCCCGAGAAAAATTCATGGGTCGGACTGGGGGTCACCGGTAATCAAACTCGGGACCTCCCGAATGCGAGTCGTAGCGTTACCGCGGCGCCACCTTGCTCAGTATATTTTTAAGTAGAAATAATCTCAAATCAAGCAATGTGGGCTTGGTTGCTAGCCCGTTATGGAAAACAAAAACACAACTGCTCGATCAGATTTATGTTTTGTTATTAACGAACCTATACAGGAAAACTTGATGTGTGTCTTTCACATGACTTTCTCTACTTATTCTGTAATAAACTATTCTTACAAAAGCGTATTCTTCTATCTACTTCCTTGAAAGATGATGAACTTAAAACACTAACTTTGATATTAAAGGGACTTTTTGTTTTTCAGTTATGCTGTTCACATACACACATAGAAAACACTGTACGTATGTTTAATAGTATGTGTGACTCATCATACTCCTTCTTGACTGGAGTCGGGTGAAACGATTATGATTCATGACCTCGCCTTTTATACATGTCTGCTTAATAGCATGAGCATTCTATATACCACCGTGAGTTATATCACCCAACAAAAGAACTTACAACTCTCTACAACCATTCATAATTATATCATACCATAATTGTGCCTTAAAATACTGTTCAAGTGCATGGAAGCTTAACATATGTTTCTAGATTCTAAAAGCCAAATGAAACATGACTGCCAAAGTCTTGCCAAAATGCTCCTTTATAATATACTATATACAGCTTCGCTCAACTCCAGTAACCAAAATGTAAACGCTCCTATTTATTCGTTTGGTCTTGAAACAAAAAAAAAAAAAAAACAAACAAACAAACAAACAAAAAAAACCGCAATGCTTGCAGCAAAATTACTGTTATTCATCTGCAAAGAAACAAGTTTGAAATTGGATGAATATGAAAATATTGGGGTTGGGGAGACACCTGAATGACGACCAGACCCGGATGACGACGACCGCAAGCATGTACGGGGTCCCTAACGGCTCCAGATTGTACGCCTCCGACGCCGATCGGGGCCAACCCTCAAGCTCCGAGCCCCTGGAGGTTCTCCGAAGGAGTCCTAGCCCGAAAGCTGCCGAAGGCGGGTGGTGATACAGCGATCCCGCGACGACGCCAGGAATAAACTTCTACAATGCGCAAGCCACCGCCCAGCTGCAATTCGCCGAACACCGTCACCTGGTTATCCAACCCGGAAACAGACGAAAAGGAGGATATGGGAACATGAAATGATGGATGCGAAATTCGGGGGATGTAATCAACCACCCCAGCACTCGCCTGGCGACACAGGGAAACCCCGAGAAAATTCATGGGGCAGGAAGGCCGGCCACAGGAATCGAACCCATGACCTACCAAATCCAGTCGCATTCGCCACCTCGCTCGGTGTAGATGCAAGACTACGCTAAGAAGTAGACCGCACTAAGGATCTAGGGTGCTGGGCACCGAACTGGTCAGGATATTGTACCTGCCCAATAAGGGGGCCCCCCCCCGGAGGGCGGGATGAGGTAAGAAAAGACACCGGGCGGCTGAAACCAGGAGCGACGGCACATAAATTAGAGTCCCCACAAATAAATAAATAAAATCTGCAATGCGCCATCTTGGCACTTAGATGCCTATACCGGGACATGTATATACAAGCTTTATATTTATTTTCACAATCAATAACATATATATCAACATTTACGTTTTACAGATATAATTATAACTACTGACTAAAATAATAAAAGTAAAATAATAGACCAAATTTAAAATAAAATACAAATTGTAATTTTAAAAACTAATTAAACATCCTACTAAACTAATATTACTGGAGACCAGTATTTAAAGGTGGCTGGTAACCATTTACTATAATCTAACATTAAAAATAACTAAACAAACCATCAACTACACTAACTATATCTCCTATAACATTACCTACAAAATTTAAATCGACTCTATTCATTAATCTCTTCCTACAATTCACCCTTTACTACTTAGACTAGTAAACTACTAATACTAAAATCCCTAATCTAAAATACTAACTGCACCGGTACCCGGTACAAAATTGTCGGTAGCCGTCCCCACAGTTATCAGATTGAATCTCTCCCACATTCGGACACGCCCCGATCTTTGTACCCCACCAACCAGCCAAAGATGAGAGTCCCACAGAGCATCCTTTTCCCTGCCACGTCGCTCTGAAACACCATCGAGACACTTCCAACCTTTAAAGAGACCAAAAGGCAAATTATGAATAAAATGATAACGGAACGACAGGAAACGCGGAGGAAAACAGAAACCAGTCCACAGGAAAATTCCCCAAAAGCCCATGTGTCAGATTAATATGTCGGCGTAGGTCGAACCAGAGACCTCCTACGCGTGAGTTACACACGTGACCGCGGCGCCACATCGCTCGGTTTTAAGAAGTAAGGAGATGATAGTGATTGATAGTCTATGGGAAAGGAAAAACAAAAGAGGATTGAATTCGGTAGCTCTTCCTTCCATTTGACAATATAAATGCATTTCTGATGGAGGTATTCACCAGCGATCAAAGCATCTCCCGCTAGATTCTTTGTACACAATCTTCTTTCAACTTGCGTAATTACTTTCGTTTTACATGGCGAAAGGTAAAGAAAGCGAGCTGGCAGGACCTCCCTCGCTCCTCGAGTTCGGCTGCTCGCTATTCATTATCTCTCCACCACATTGGGTTTAACCGAGCGGAAACTCTAATCCTCATATTCAGAACGAAGTGAACCGGCGTAATTTACTGCAAATTCCAGACACAAGTCAAACATAATCTTAAAGCTCATTTTCGTGCTACTGGGTAGCATTATCAAACAAAACTCCACAGGTTTTCTTTCATAAGAGATTTCCATTCATTTAGTATTAGACAGATGTGTACTTAACGTAATTCATTCAAATTTTCTATGTTACACGAGATTATCAGCCTCAAATACAAGTCATTAATTTTAGAATCGGCAATGGTATTTTAGAATTCTAAAATTTGTTCGAAATTTTGAACTACAAACCATCTATTTTACCGAGCCAGGTAGCTCAGGAGTTTCGTCTGAGACTAGTATTCAGGAGATTTTAGAATCGACTCCCCGCGGCCGATGGGGTTTTCGGGGGTTTCTCCGGGTCGCTAGGCGAATGCTGGGGAGGCTTATTCATTTACGCGAACTTCTGTCCCTTCATTTAATCCCAACCGGTCTCTTTCAGCGTTGTAAATGTCGATGAGGATGCGGCAGAGGCACAATTTCGTGGAGGTGACTGCATTTACGAGATACAGCTCTCGGCTACGGGATGGCACTAGTGGTCTTCTGCGGACTCTCGTGGTCTATCCGAGACTGAATGGCAGTCTCCTGGCGCTCCCACGTCGAGATGAAGAACTACTTGTAAACGGTTAGGGGCCCTCCACGGCGGCTCTCTCCCTGTATGAGTGTCGGCCGCCCTCTGAAATTGCACTCATATCATGCTTCCTCCAGGGGTCTAACGTACAATAAGCCCACAGACTGCTGTGTGGGATACCCCTCCGTAAAGTACACACACCTCCCATTGTTCCCATTTGGGATCAGGGAATAAAAGAATGTACTTTAGCTTTCATGTCCGCCATCCATTCGAAGTAAAAGTGCGTATAAATATACTATGAGTCAACTTAAAACATATATGCTCTTGCAATTGTGTCTTATTAAGATCCATGTTTATTTTAATACAAATTAAAAACTCTCTGAATATGAAAAAGGAGATGGATTAACTTAAAATACCAGATGAACATACTGCCCCATATTTGACGAGTGCAGATGTCATATTTGCATTAAAAAATTGCAGAGCTCATCAGGGCAATTTCAAGTTAAAACCGGTAAGTGAATCAATGAATGAGTAAATGTATTTATTGAAGTAACAGTGTCATACATTGAGCTTCATCAATCGCACGGATCCACAGACCGTACGTAAGTGGGGAGCTGGCTGAGCGGCCTTCTCATGTTACCACTCTGCTTATCAGCGGAGTCGGTCAGTGGATCGCGCTCGTTGAGTTGGGTCGCGCTCGCCAGTACTTCACTTACCGATTTTAGCTTGAAATAGCCCCGTTGAGTTCTGCAACTCTTTTAACCCAGGAAGGGATATATGCAACTGTCAAATACGGGGACAGTTGGGCCACCTGCTATTGAAACAAAATGTTTTATTACTCCAAATCTGTTTACAAGTAGAATTTATTTGGATATCTGTACATCAATTCTTCTGTATAATTTTTTCTCGTCACTTCGACGCTCGTAGACAGATGACTGCTCTCTCTCTCTCTCTCTCTCTCTCTCTCTCTCTTTCTCTGTCTCTAATGCTGCTGTACGCAACGAACTCGCAATCGAAACTGACTCTCTTGTATTGCGGCTCTCCCTTCTATAGCTGTCGATGACGTGGCCAGACACTTCCAGAAGTAACGATCAGCATAGCACGTGACTATTGCGCCCAGATGTGGCATACTAAGGTTTTGAATTAATTCTGCTGCTCGTCACGTGTTAAACTTTCGAACACGTGCGACAATGACAATGGCACTATGAAAAGAAGCCGACCACGCACGTACAACAATTGCTATACGATTGAAAGCAGACCGTTCATACACGTGCGGAGATTACGGGCCGGCAATGCACAGTCACACTGTGTAAATTGGATGATTTGTACCCAATTACATTATTTAGCCTTATACCCAATGTAATTGTAATTGTAATCACTGTAAATTAGCTTTTCTCTTAAATACTTTTCAAATCCTTTGGCAGATAAATAGATTTTATGTCAAACTTTGGAGAGCAACAAATATATTGGTGTGCTGGATAGCTTCATAACATGAACATTTATGGAGGAATGTAGCCCTTCTATGGAATCTTGAGTTGTTATGAACTTAATGTCTGATCCTCCGAAAATTCAAATATACTTTTATAATTTGCTTTTTTCATAACATATGACTTGCTAATGAAATTGAGCCACACGGGTTGTACGAGATGAAAGGGTTCAAAAACATCCTTTGACCTAACATTTTAAAAACGGAGGAGAGGGCCGACCAATATGATGGTGCTATAAATGAAGTGGCCTAACTGTCCGGCATTTGACGTCTGCAGATATCCTATCGTTCGTTAAAAGAGTTGCAGAACTCAATGGAGTTACTTCAAGTTAAAATCCGCCAAACTGGCCGGAGTGACCTTCGCTTAACTCCTCTTGCTTATCTGTGGAGGCCGTGAGCGGGTCACGCTCATTGGAAGAGGATTTTGACACTAGAGTACTTTTAATATCTACCTACAAAAAACTCACAGAATACAATTAATAATTTCAAGACTATTTATGGTAGACAGGTGAAATTTTGCGTATGACTATAAGATGATTAATTAATAGTTTAAACTTCAAAATTATTATTTGCAAATCAAGGAATTTGGAATTTTCGGCGTAGCCTTGTCCCGAAAAGTAAATTTTAGCATAGCTATCTAAACTAATATTATAAATAGAGGAGCTATATTATTTCAAGAATTTTAAAAGTGGGATTTGAGAACTGGCATACACTTTAAGCACTTAAACAGTTATAACTTCTGTAAATTTTATATCTGCATTCTTACTTGAGCTATCATCATGAAATGTTATGCATTGTATTTAAAACCTGTTCTTTAGGGTGGAAAAGAGCATCTATCTATGTGTTAATATTTTTGAATAATTAAGACTAGAAGATTAACTTCACATTAATTGCATTTTGAAAATTATTTCAACAACTTTTTACTATTTAAATAATTTCTTTTTACAATTAAGGTTAATATTCATACTGAAAACCCTAAATACCGATGGTTACATGTTCTTCACTTTAAGCTTTGTAAAAATTAGATTTTATTAATTTTAAATTTCATCAACAATTTTTACAACATGACTTTTCTATTATGACGATTGTAAAAAGTAAGGTTCAGGCTGTTAAAGACTCAGAACCTCCATGCAAAATGTCAGCTATTTCAAATATTGTGGAAGTTAAGATGTAAAAGTTTTGAGAAATACAATTCTGAGTATAAAAGCGACAAGCAGGAGTGACAAGAACATGCCACCAGTATATTTAAAGGTTTTAAGTGATATAGGGTACATAACTACGTTAATTTTACACAAGACCCAAGAATCATTTTAAAGAATAATCCTAATACTTTGGCATTTGAAGATATATGTATCCCTATTCATGTTAACATTGCTCAATTTCAAATTTCGTATCCTTGAATCAGAAGATTTTCTGCTGCTACACTGCAAACATGGCAGTTATAATTACTTCCCGAGGAGTATAATGAATGGTTTAATGTTTTGAAGCTGAGTTGTTGGAGGGAGAAGCTATATATTTTGTTCATATCACAAAATTCGCTGAGGTTTATCATCAAGAAGAAAACACACACACACACACACACACACACACACACACATACTATCATTATGACTAAATATTCCAAAATATTCCACCTCCCTTATGCTTAACGTTTATTTTCAAACCCTAAGACACAGATCAACACTCTTCAGCCTATATACCAAAGCTTTGTATGTTTATACCATAAGACTACAAAAATGACCAAACATATTTTCAATCCCCTATGTAGACATCCACCATTAAACCCTTCTGAAGGAGGATACGATAGGAAATGGATGGAGGGAACTCGGCACCACGCTAGTGCGATTTTTGCACATATGCCCCTCGAGGGGGCATCCCCGGTAGGGAGGAATGAGGTGAGAGGAGACACCGGGCGGCCGGAGTCAGGAGAGAGTCCCTAATCTTACCACAGTGAGACTCCCCGACAAATGGACAGGCAGACCGGAGGAGACCCCGGCCCACATAGGATCCAACACCCCCAAGGGGTGATCCTTATACCACAGCCGGAGGACGTGAGAGTTCCAGAGAAAATCCTTTTTCCCTGCTACGACACACTGAAGCACCTTCGCAACCATTTCCAGCCCTATAAGAGATCAACGAGGTGAAGGATGAATGAAAGGACGATAGAACGACACGGAGGAACAGAGACTTTGGGGGAGGGATGAGAGAAACCATTCCAGAATTCGCCTTGTAATCCGGGAAACTCCCAAAAATCCATGGATCAAAGTTGGAGATCACCGAGAGTCGCACCCAGAACCTACCGAATGCGAATCATTCATGTTACAGTGCTGTCACCTCGCTCGTTCTACTGATCAAAATATGATACAATTAAATAGGTCCAGCCGCAGTTCGCCCGTTGTCTACTACACCATTAGGCTTTCCATTTTAAAACTCCCTGCATTGCATACTCGAGGGTAATTCTAACATGCACGATAATGATTACTAAAGTTGTTATACATGGTCTGCAGTAAGATAGATATTCCTGGTATAATGTCCGTATTATTGTTCTGAGGTTGTCTTTAGCTTCTTCTTGGTCATGGTGTGCGGGTTGGCCCTGAAAGCTCCATTTTTCGGGTCCCTCACCAATAGAAATTGCACACAGTAAGATCCGGGGAACGGGAGCAGCCATAACCCTTTATAAATGATCCTATCATCAAATATCGCCTTTATGACTTCCACGGGGAATGCAATATGGACTGTAGCAGAATGATGTTGAAAATATCAAATTTCTCTTTCAAGTGACTGAGTGAGTCAGGAATAGATTCACAAAAAGCAACAAGACGTAGAAGGATAATGAAAGATTAGTTTAACTCGTTAAATGTTCACTTAATCACAATTTTGTAAATTTCAAAACCTGTTACAAAATATATGTTGATTTAACTTTGGTTGTATAGCATTTCCTATAACGCTGAGAAATATGGGAGATATTTAGAGTTCTTCATTTACCTCTATTTGGGAAAAAAAAATAGAATATCATGTGCCTACTTACCGAGCAGGAATGCTCAGACGGTTTCGGAATTTCGGGGTTCACTTCCCATGGCCGGGCTACCTGACCTAAGGGATTCTTTCGGGGTTTCCCCGAGTCGCCAAGCGAATGCTGGGTAGGTTTCTTTTATACCCAAAATGTCCTGTCTTTCCATGCTATCTCCATTGTCATTTCATTCACCCTTCTTCCCGTTGGTTTCTTTCAGGGTTGGAGGTGTCGGCGATGGTGCTCGTGCGGTGTGACAAAGAAAAATAATGTTCAAAGTGACTATTTCCATCCCTGGATTTCGGCTGGTTGCCGGGATGTGGATCACACCTGGCGGGACGTTGGACTCAAAGTGGAGGGCCAGTATGTCTGTCCGACTGTCGGGATGCTTCAATCTGGAAACTGTAGGGATCCTGTGTCATCGCTCCTGGTTCCGGCCGTCCGGTGTATCCTCTCACCTCATCCTTCCCTGCCGGAGGCGCCCTATGTGTGGCGTAGGTTCTCTGCCAGGTCACCTCCGATCGTATTCTATCCTATGTACCTACTTAGAAAAAATTTAATTCAGGTAGTACATTACAAATACTGAAATACCTCCGAGGGTTTATCGTTAGGAAAATAGAAATAGAGTTTTATTTATGGGCGCTCTTGAACTACTGTGGTTCTCAGCGGTCCATTCTATACTGGGCGTGAAAGACAGCTTAATTTTGCTCAGAGGCCTCTTTATCATGCTTGAGGTTCTTTTATCTGCCGTAAATCTACGACACGGGTTCAACGGCTTTACTTCTCTAAGGATATTTACGCCCGAAAAAATCCATCATCCTCCACCGGGTTTGAAACCATGTCCTTGGGTATATGAAGCTAGCATGGTAACCACTACATCACGGAGGGCGAGTTTATCACAGATTGTCATTTAGCACTTGGACATTAAACAGTCCGGGTCCTCAGGTTTCCCCCGCCACTCATTCCACCAACTGCTCCATCATCACCTTTCCAATCATCAAATTCGCTTACATTTCATATCTTGCGCTTGCTCATGTTCATACCTGGTTACGGGCCGACCCCTCGTAACAGGTTCTCCATTCTGTGATTTCGTGCCGTGGGCTCCCCGACAGGTTTCTGACCCCTAGACAGTGGCTTGTAAGACCTAGGAGGGTGCCAGTCCTACAAATACGGGGAGGGTAAGCCGAACGAAACATAAACAATGCAAAATGCGTGAAACTACGAAATATGGCTTAAATTCACAAAAGTTAAAGGAAAGAAGTTCCAAGAGTTCGTTATATGTAAGATTTCTCCTAATAATTCACATATTCAAGAAATGTACTGCGTGAAATGGCGTGTAGGTCCTGAGTTGCAGTTTTCCGAAGAAGCAAAGATTGTAACTCGGTAGCAGCAGTGAGTGAGAGATTCTGTGAATCTAAGCTTGGAGAAACCCCAATTACGGGTGCGTACCTCATGAGGGGATGTGGAATTTCCAAGGGTTTCCAGAAACACAAAGCACCCTTCTCCTATCGTAGTAAAGGTTGAGTTTGGCCCAAGTTTCTGTTTAAAATACCTCCCCCATATTAAAAAATGCCACAGAGTTATGATGCCAGCCATAGAGAAATTGCAGCAATAGGATCAGAAACTGGCGTCTGGTATATGATATACCAAACAGTTCATATGTCAGTGGTAAAAATGTGATTTTATGACTTTCTCTACATCTTTGCAACAATTTATTGTTAAAAAGCGTATTCTTTTATTTACATAATCCTAACTGAGAAAAAATTAGCAGAAATCGTCTTATTGCTTGCTTCCATGTAAATAGGATAGAAATAAGGTAGTACAGTTGGCTAAACTGATAGTCAAAAGCTGGTTGCTATGTGATTGAACTTCCTATGTTTGTATAGACAGGAGTTGACAAACTTCGTATGAGAAAAGCATAAGTATTTTAAAGCTGAAACCAGATAACACTGAATATTTAAAAAAAAAAAAAAAGATCAACTCCACGAAAAAAATGTATAGGACATAAATGTGTGTTTTAACGTGCTCCACAATTTGTATGCAGTAAGTTTTTGTCTATCTCTTACGGTTTACCAGTTGTGCAAAAATCCACAAAATTCCTCCAGAATAAAGATGTCTTCAGAGGCCATTCCCAGAAAATTCAAGATATACATTTTATTTACCATGCAAATATCTTTAAAAAACGATATTAAATCGATATTTAATCAAAATGGTTAGAGTTATTTTTGAGAAAATCAAAATGTTCGAACATTTTCCATGTAAAGAGTAGTTGGGGGTGAGGGGATTTTGTTGAAAATCTTCGTGTCACATCCTTGGAAGACACTAAACTTATATACCACATATGGGATTTAATAGACTTTATGTTTTTGAACTATGCTACCCAAAGACACACACGTACCTAAGGTACATACATAGACACACGCACTGACATTTTTTTAAAAAGCTTTTTTTTTTATTCAGAGGGTCTCAAAACATATATTTCCGGTGAAATCTTGATATCAAACTTTTGGGTGCAATGCAATACCTTCTCTATACACGATGTACCTAGTACATGCAGAGAACGGAAAAATTGTGTTTTATATTGTGAGTAGGAAGCTTGTGAAACGAGGCCTTCATCCTACAAATAATAAAACAACTTTAATACATACATACACCATTTTTAGGCAATTCTCAATATTTATAGACATGTTATAATTACAAATAAATTGTTTCAACTATTTCACGGAGTTCATGCTTATTGGTCTGCGATATTCAGTTGTTGCCTTGCTTAGCATCAGTGGTGACAATATGATGACTTACTCGTACAGAACGAAAATATTCTATACAATGGAGGCAGTGTAGCAGTTGTAATTTTGCTCTCTCCACTGCTTGCATAATTTTTTCTGGTTCAGCAGATTCCATGTTCATGACATTCAAATCATCCGCCATTTTATGGATCGATACGAGCTTTCAAAGTCATAGCCTACTTGAATGGAGCCGTGGACGCAAAAACCAAAGTTGGATACATTGGTGAGTTATAATTTTATAACACTGAGAGACAGAATGTTCTACTTTTAACACCACTGACATCAGGTAAAAGACCTACTTTTAACATCAGCTGTCTATAATAGTGATTTTTAAAACCTTGATTGCGGACACATTTCCCGTTTTTATTTCACTCATTTTAGTCTGCAAGTATTCAGTTTGTTATTTAGGAATAACAGACGTGATGGCGTGGTAATGCGAGCACTCGCACTCGGGAAGTTCCGAGTTCGATTCCCGGCAACAGTCCACTCTGACCAGGTTTCTTGCGGTTTTCCTGGGTCGTTAGGTGAATTCTAGAGTGGCTCCGCTCATCCCCCGAATTCCCAGCTCCTCCATATCGTTGGTCTCTTTCTAGGTTGGAAGTATCGGCGGTGATGTTTCGGTACAGCACGGAAGGGACTCATATCTGTGAAACTCTCTCCCTCCCTCGATGCCCGGCTGGTTGCCGAGGTATAGCACTTAGGTGGGACGGGGATCTCTGTTGTACCTCTACGAATGCCAGGGCGTCTCAACCTGTAAACTGTGGGGGCCTTGTCATACCTGTGCCATCATGTTTCCGGCCGCCCGATCTCCTCTCATCTCATCCCTCCCTCGAGGTTGCGCCCTTCGGGACGTAGGTATAATATACTCACTAGTTCGGTGCCGAGTTCTCTCCGAAAACGCTCTATCACTGTTACTTTGTCCAGATTTTTCCCATACATTTAATTTTAATACAACATGACACACTTGCAAGCAACATATAGCAGCAAGCACCGCCGCCATCACCGACAGGGACGTCGCCACCGTGCCCCATCACCAACACCATCACAAACACGGACACCGCCACCGCCCCACCATCACCAACACCATCAACATGGACACCGCCACCGCCCCAACATCACCAACACCATCAACATGCACACCGCCACCGCCCCACCATCACCAACACCATCAACATGGACACCGGCACCGCCCCAACATCACCAACACCATCAACATGGACACCGCCCCAACATCACCAACACCATCAACATGGACACCGCCACCGTCTCACCATCACCAACACCATCAACATGCACACGCCACCGCCCCAACATCACCAACACCATCAACATGGACACCGCCACCGTCCCACCATCACCAACACCATCAACATGCACACCGCCACCGCCCCACCATCACCAACACCATCAACATGGACACCGCCACCGTCCCACCATCACCAACACCATCAACATGCACACCGCCACCGCCCCAACATCACCAACACCATCAACATGGACACCGCCACCGCCCCAACATCACCAACACCATCAACATGGACACCGCCACCGTCCCACCATCACCAACACCATCACAAACACGGACATCGCCACCGCCCCACCATCACCAACACCATCAACATGGACACCGCCACCGCCCCAACATCACCAACACGGAAACCGCCACCACCCCACCATCACCGACACCATCAACATGCACACCGCCACCGCCCCACCATTACCAACACCATCACAAACACGGAAACCGCCACTGCCCCACCATCACCGACACCATCAACATGCACACCGCTACCGCCCCAACATCACCAACACCATCAACATGGACACCACCACCGTCCCACCATCACCAACACCATCAACATGCACACCGCCACCGCCCCACCATCACCAACACCATCAACATGGACACCGCCACCGTCCCACCATCACCAACACCATCAACATGCACACCGCCACCGCCCCAACATCACCAACTCCATCAACATGGACACCGCCACCGCCCCAACATCACCAACACCATCAACATGGACACCGCCACCGTCCCACCATCACCAACACCATCACCAACACCATCACAAACACGGACATCGCCACCGCCCCACCATCACCAACTCCATCAACATGGACACCGCCACCGCCCCACCAACACCATCAACATGGACACCGCCACCGCCCCACCATCACAACACCATCACAAACACGGAAACCGCCACCGCCCCACCATCACCAACACCATCAACATGGACACCGCCACCGCCCCAACATCACCAACACCATCAACATGCACACCGCCACCGCCCCACCATCACCAACACCATCAACATGGACACCGGCACCGCCCCAACATCACCAACACCATCAACATGGACACCGCCACCGCCCCAACATCACCAACACCATCAACATGGACACCGCCACCGTCCCACCATCACCAACACCATCAACATGCACACGCCACCGTCCCAACATCACCAACACCATCAACATGGACACCGCCACCGTCCCACCATCACCAACACCATCAACATGCACACCGCCACCGCCCCACCATCAACATGGACACCGCCACCGTCCCACCATCACCAACACCATCAGCATGGACACCGCCACCGCCCCACCATCACCGACACCATCAACATGGACACCGCCACCGCCCCACCATCACCAACACCATCAACATGCACACCGCCACCGCCACAACATCACCAACACCATCAACATGCACACCGCCCCACCATCACCGACACCATCAACATGCACACCGCCACCGCCCCACCATCACCAACACCATGACAAACACGGACATCGCCACCGCCCCACCATCACCAACACCATCAACATGGACACCGCCACCGCCCCACCATCACAAACACGGAAACCGCCACCGCCCCACCATCACCGACACCATCAACATGCACACCGCCACCGCCCCACCATCACCAACACCATCACAAACACGGAAACCGCCACCGCCCCACCATCACCGACACCATCAACATGCACACCGCTACCGCCCCACCATCACCAACACCATCACAAATACGGACACCGCCACCGCCCCACCATCACAACACCATCAACATGGACACCGCCACCGCCCCAACACCATCACAAATACGGACACCGCCACCGCCCCACCATCACCAAAACCATCAACATGGACACCGCCACCGCCCCACCATCAACATGGACACCGCCACCGCCCCAACTTCACCAACACCATCACCGTGAGCCCGCCTGGTCGGAATGGGGATGGGTGAGTCTGGGGAATAAATTATGTCTACTTTCACGTACCTTCACCTCACTTTCATCCCTCTGCTGGTCTCTGGAGCATGAGATCTCGAACGTCGTACTTCTCAGGGCGCGGTGCACATCCCGTTCACGTAAGCTGTAAGTTTATTTTGGGATTTGGGTTTTCCACATACAGACACTGTGAACACTTACAACATCCAGTAATTGTTTATTTTGATCCTTATTGAGACCGGCAGTCCGTTGCCAGGGCAGAGCCACATATTTAAGATCTATGTTTCTGGGCGAAACTCCGTGAATATAAAAATACTAGTTTCCATTTAGAAATGTTGTTACCGTAGCGTGGTGAACGTGTTTTAAAACTGCACTTTTGTAAGCAGCCACTGCACACTGTCCTACATCTGCACTGTTCTGCCGAGTACTGCCCGGGACATTCATACAATATCCAGGTATGCAGGTAAAACCCTGTTATTAACAGCCGATCACATCTGCTAAAAATTGTTGGTCTGACCATTTCCTGTCCTTTGCAGAGCTCCTTATTTACTGCATTTCCATCTTTTTGTTCCACAGCACACTCGCTCAAATATAAACTTTTAGTTTTCCCCTCTAACCATATAATTATGTGTTTCACTTAAATAATGGTATTTAATATCATTTATTTAATTATATTAATTATTATCTTTGATTATTAGTTCTAGTTATTATCATGTTTTTCTGATTGATAACAACGGGTTCAACCGACAGGGACACCGCCACCGCCCCACCATCACCGACACCATCATCAATATGGACACCGCCACCGCCAGTACCATCACCGACACCACCACCATGTACCCCGGCACCGCCGCCAACATCACCGATACCACCACCAACACCGCTACCAACACTGCCACCGCCACTCCCACCATCATCGCCACCACCACCACCAACGCCTTCGCCACCCCCACCATCACCGCCACCACTACCACCATCGCCAACACCTCCATCGCCACCACCACTACCACCATCGCCACCACCATTACCACCATCGCTACCACTATCGCCACCACCACCACAACCACCACCATCATCGACAACGCCACCACTACCACCATCGTCACCACCACCGCCCCCCATACCACCATCGACACCACCATCACTACCACTACCACCATCGCTACCACCACCATCGCCAACACGACAACCACCATCATCGTCACCGCCATCACTACCACCATCGTCACTACCACCACCACCACCCCATCGCCAACACTACTTCCACCACCACCACCAACGACACTACTACCACCATCGCCACCACTACCACCACCATCACTACCACAACCACCACCATAACCACCATCGCCGCTACCACCGCCACCACCACCATCACCACCACCACTACCACCATCGCTACCACCACTATCCCTATCGCTGAAAATGAAATGAAAAGAAATGGCATGTTATTTATGGACGCTCTTTAACTCAGCGTCCCATTCTATATTGGGCGTGAAAGACCGCTTAATTTTACTCAGAGGCCTCTCTTATCAGGCTTGAGGTTCTTTTACGTGCCGTAAATCTACGACACGGGACCAACGGCTTTACTTCCCTTCCGAAGGAAGCCATGCTAAGGATTTTTACACCCGAAAAAATCCATCCGCCGGGTTTGAACCCGCGACCTTGGGTATATGAAGCTAGCATGGTAACCATTACACCACTGAGGGCGACACCCCATCGCTACCACCACTACCACCATCGCTACCACCACCGACACCAAAACTACCACCATCACCACCATCACTACCACCATCGCCACCACCAAAACTACCACCATCAATACTACTACCAACATCGCCACCACCACTACCAGCGGCGTCGCCACCACCACCATCGTCACCAAAACCACTACCACCATCAAAACTACTACCAACATCGCCACCACCACTACCAGCGGCGCCGCCGCCACCACCACCATCGTCACCAAAACCACTACCACCATCGCCGCTATCACCACCACCACTACCATCGCCACCACCACTATCACCACCACTACCACCATCGCTACCACCACCAACACCACCACTACCACCATCACCACCGCCACCACCACTATCACCACCGACACCACTACTTCCAGCATCAGCACCACCACCGCCACCAACCACTATCACCACCACACCACTATCACCACCGACACCACCACTACCACCATCACCGCCGCCACCGCCACTATCACCACCGACACCACCACTTCCAGCATCTGCACCACCACCGACACCACCACTATCACCACCGACACCACCACTACCACCATCACCACCACCACTATCACCACCAACACCACCATTACCACCACCGCCACAACCACTATCACCACCGACACCACCATTACCAGCATCAGCACCACCGACGCCACCACCACTATCACCACCGACACCACCACTATCACCACCGACATCACCACTACTACCACTATCACCACTACTACCACTATCACCACCAACACCACTACTACCACCATCACCACCACCACCGCCACCACCACTATCACCACCGACACCACCATCACCACTACCATCACTGCCACCACCACTACCACCATAGACACCACCACTACCACCATCACCACCGCCACCACCGCCACCACCACTATCACCACCGCCACCACCACTATCACCACCGACGCCACCATTACCACCATCACCGCCACCACCACTACCACCATAGACACCACCAATACCACCATCACGACCACCGCCACCACTACCAACGTCATCACCACCACCACCGACACCACCACTATCACCAACACTACCACCATCACCACCACCACCGACACCACCACTTTCACCAACACTACCACCGCCACCACTACTATCACCACCAACACCACCACTACCACCACCGCCACCACCATTATCACCACCGACGCCACCATTACCACCATCACCACTACCATCACCGCCACCACCACTACCACCATAGACATCACCACTACCACCATCACCACCGACACCTCCACTACCTCCACCACTGCCACCATCACCGCCTCCACAGACACCACCACTACCACCATCACCACCACCGACACCACCACTATCACCACCACTACCACCATCGCCATCATCGCCACCGACACCACCATTACCACCACCACTACCACCATTACCACCACCACTACCACCATCACCATCACCACCACTACCACCATAGACACCACCACTACCATCATCACCACCACCGCTACCACCACTACCTCCACCGACTCCACCACTATCACCACAACCGCCACCACCACTGCCACCAACGACACCCCTACTACTACCACCACCACTACCTCCACCACCACTACCTCCACCACCACTACCGACACCACCACTACCACCATCACCACCGACACCACCACTATCTCCACCACTGCTACCATCACCGCCTTCACCGAAACCACTACTACCACCATCACCACCACACCATCACCTCTGATACCACCATTACCACCATCACCTCTGATACCACCACCACTACCACCATCACCACCACCGCCACCACCACTACCACTACCAGCATCAACACCGACACCACCACTACGACCATCACCACCACCACCACCGCTGACATTATCACCATCACCGCCACCACCACTACCACCATCACCACCACTACCACATCACCACCACCACAACCACCACCACTACCACATCACTACCATCACCACTACCACCATCACCACCACCACTACCACCATCACCACTACCACCACCACCATTACCACCACCACTACCACCACCACGATCACCACCACTACCACCACCACTACCACCATCACCACCACCGCCATCACCACCACTACGACCATCACCACCACCACCGACACCACTACTACCACCATCGCTATTACCACCACTACCACCATCGCTACCACCATAGCCTCCACCACTACCACCACCACCGCCACCACCACCACCACTATCGCTACCATCATAGCCTCAACCGCTACTACCACCACCACTACCACCATCGGTAACACCATTGGCTCCACCACTACCACCACTACCACCACTACTACCACCACCACCATCATCGCTACCACCATAGCCTCCACCACTACCACCACCACCACCATCGCTACCACCATAGCCTCCACCACTACCACTACCACCACTACCACTACCACCACTACCACTACCACCACCACCACCACCACCATCGCTACCACCATAGCCTCCACCACTACCACCACCATCGCTACCACCATAGCCTCCACCACTACCACCACCACCACCCCACTACCACCACCATATCTACCACCTGCAGCAAGACGGATTGTACAGTGTTAATGGTTCGATAGGTCATCTCTAAGAGTTTCAAGTGCATGAAACCTCAGAGTCTGTGTCATAAGAAGTCATGCAGTGAAATTAAACCCCAGGCAAGAAGGAGAAAGTTTAATCTCGCAAACAATGAATTGCTGTGATAATTACAGAAAACAAACAAAGATTGCGCACGTTTTAATCACGAAACAAGGAAACGTAGAAATGCTCATGGAACTAACTCTGTTCGTAGGCCTAGCACATTGTAAGTACACATTAAATACGGTCTCTAATGCATACGGACATCTGTAATAACACACTGCTCACTGCATAGGTAAACAAAACTGCAATTGGCTTCCAACATCTGGAATCACAATGAATTGTGTGTTACGGCATTGTCGTAATCATGGCTGGATACTTAAAATAAATCATCTACCGAGAAGGTTTGTGCGTTTAACGTTCGTTGGAGATAAACTTCTGCTTTCATTGCAGTTTAAGGCATGTTTAAGCATGCCTACCCATTTATGAAAAAAAACAAAAACAAAAAAAAAAAAAAAAAAACATCACTATTTAGAATCATTTTAAATTTCTGTACAGCAATGTAGGTTTAGTAAACAATGTGCACACCAAATTTCATTAATATTTCTAAATTAGTTCCCGAGATATTAATTGCAATTGTGTTTTAAAAAAAAATCATAGTAAACCCTTTAGAAGCATATAAATGAGCTCTAGAGATGATCTTTTAAGTATCCTAGTAGTTTGGGAGGAAGTAAATATAAATTGGAAAATTCAAGGTTTTTCTTAAAAATTTACCCAATATGTACAATATTGTTTAGTACCATCTCAACTAAATATGTTAACAAAAATTCATATTATCCATCTTGGCCTGTTATATACAAGAAAATATACAACATTTCATTGATTTATACCAACAACTACACCCTATACTGTGTGCAACAATTTGAAAAGGAGAATGTGACGAGAAAAGAAAACTCTAAACGAAAGTTGAAAGCTATTAAGCTAACATAAAATGTTCTGACGTAGTGTTGTTTGAAAAACATTTAGTACATATACAGACGCTCTTTTATCTGTCTCTGCTTATCTGTAGCTATTTTAAATTTTAAGATTACTTGGGTTTTCCATAAATGGTTTGATCATCTTTGCATAACAAGAATGTAGGGGAATAAAAATTTGAGCTTACAAGCAAATATTAAAATTTCTCTGTGACATACTTTAGAATTCTGATGTGCTCAATTCACATGACTTTCTCTATATGTGCCACAAACAAACTATTCTTTCATCTACATCGTGCTAATTAAGGTAAACGTTAGCAGAATTGCTAAGTTAAAGAAATAACTAAACTTTGATATTCAATTTCTGGCTATGAATTTACTACCTTTTAAAATATCTCACGTCTATCGGCATGCGCTCGAGAAAAACATTTTCTTGGTCACTCCTTAAGTAATTTTCAAAGATAAAATAAGGCTACCACTAAAATTGAAATATCCTATCACAAAACATGAAATCGGGTGGAATTTTTTAAAATCAGTTTAATGCCGAAACTGCTAAAAAAAACACACACTTTAGTAATTGTTTGCTAAAATGTCTAATAACGACAAGAATATCACATGAAAGGATCTGAAATTTAACCTTTGTGTGCATTCTTCCTTTATCTTCTTTTTTGTTAGTGTTATGGTAATTTATATGATGGGAAGATATCAAATAAACTAATATATTTTAATTATGTTCTGATATTATCTATATTAAGTTAATAAATTTAACCCCATTGTTCCGAAATTGTAACAATAAATCAATGATAAATACATCCTTAAAGAACTCAGTTGGGAAACGAGGCTGCAACGTGACAATTCTCCTTCTTTACTACCTGATGTTTAGGTAGTTTGTTTAAATTTGTTGACATCAGCAAAGCTTGTAATAAATCAATGACTTTTTAAATTTAAATCCAAGACGTAATTCAAATTCAATAGCAAGTATGCTCCACTAGAGTTCTGTATGCTGGCAAACCACCATTTATTTCCGTGGGCCCATAGTGTCCTTTATCATAGAAACTTTAGCATAGCAGCGAGGATTAGAACCTAGGTGAAACCCAGAAATTATTATGTTAACTGGTTTAGTCAACTTCATAGCTGCAAACTCAAGGTTAAATAACAACAGCATATTTACGATATGCTGTTCGGTTTCAAAAACACAATTTCGTCGGTAATGATTAACGGATTTTGACCCACACTGGAACATTTTATCACAGTATTTTTGCATGTCACTTCTAAAAACAAAAACAAAATTATCACTTTAAGTTTACGAAATTCTGTAATGAATGTGTTCCTCCCTTACTCACTCCATTCTGTGTAATTCTGGCACTGTGCTTTGCGCTATAGGCAGTATTGGAGGCGCAGTAGGGATTCCTAATCGGCAGTGCTGATCGTGGGTTCGAGTCCCGCCTTGGGCATGGATGTTATATGTTTGTGCAATGTATATATGTTTGTAAAAGAAACAGTAAAACCAGTAAACCAGTAATCAGTAAAACCTACGGGGGGAAATGTAAATAGGGATACAGTACCGGAGTCCTGATCAGACTCCGTTACTGTTTGTAAAAGAAAAAAAAAAAAAAAAAGAAATAGACAAGACTTGACTTCAAACAATATGCAGGACGCATAATGTCCATATTTGACTCCACATACAGATGTGAACAGCTATTTACAATAACGAACCAAAGTTAAACAATTCGGTGGTCAAATTTAAATGATAGTAAAATACTCTCTATATTGCGTCGTGCTAGCAATACTATCAAACGACACATAGAACACTAGTTGGAAATAAGATATGCCAACGTTCTATCACTGCCAGAATAAAAAAAATGAGAATATGTACATTTGAGATGTTTTATAACTGATGCGTATGGTTTTATACGTAAGGTACTTTTTCACGTGTTTTCAGGACTCAAGAGTGTGATTGTATTGCAAAACAAGATCCTCATTTTTAGTAGTTTTAATGTGTAAAACGTTGCAACAGATGTATATCTTCATATACGTACATACTTAGGTATTTTATATGTACGAAAATGTTTGTTAGCATTGTAAAGTATTGTTTCAATCGCTTTCAGTACAAGCGTGAATGACTTATTGTAAGTACTGTGTTGCGATAACTGATTTCAGCACCAGTAATTATTATTTAGAACTTTTTAAAGGGGTCTAACACTAACCTGTACGATCTTATATTCACAGTACACAGTTTTCGAGTGTTAATGTATGAATTTGTGTGCAAAGAATGTTTTTTAATGCTAAAGTATGCTACTATATTACATGACATTAGATATTACAATTATACGCCATTGTCATTATTGACTGGTCATCTTTTAGCAACTGTTAATTCTTTTGTTGCATTTTTTACTCTCTCTCTCCGTCACAATAGACTTAGTGACGTTACTTCTAGCTGCATCATTCTGACTTTGATCATATTACATTATTCTTATCATTTTAATGTAACGAAATCAGCGATTGGCATTTCTGACGGGAAAAATATTCCAGCAATTGTCAGCTTTTACTGTTGATTCTGACTTGAAATGTTTTGCATGCATTAGTATAATTTTCTATTTTGACAACACCGAAAACCAGTCTAGGCGAAAAAAATGAACTCAGTTCTCAAAAATATCTAATACGTTCCATTCACATTACTTTCTCTACGTCTCTGTTACAAATTATTATTAATAAGCTTATTCTTCTCTCTACTTCATGCTAATTGAGATAAACATTAGCAGAAGCGATCTTATTATTTAGTTCTTTTAAGTAGAAGTTAAAACCGACAATCAAATAAACGTTTTAAAATGTGGCTGCTATGGGATTGAAATCCGTTTCTTTATGTGGCCAGGAGTAGACAAGTTCCCGTAAGAGAAAAGTTTAAGTATTTTAAAACAGAAACCGGCAATAAATAATATCTCGAAAACGGTTAACTCCACGAAAAAAATGTTTATGACATAGCTTGTATGTTTTAAGAAGATGTACGCTTTTGTCTATCTCTTACGGTTTACCATTTACGCAAAATCCAGGAAAAGTCATCCAGAATAAAGAGATCTTTAGAGGCTATTCCCAGAAAATTCAAGATATAGGTACATTTTATTGTTCATGTAAATATCATAAATATAAGACATTTTAATGAAAATCGTTAGAGCTATTTTTAAGAAAGCAAAACCAACATTTTCAATTTTTTTCCATGTAAAGGGTAGTTGGAAGTGGGCGATTTTCTCTAAAATCTTTGTGTCGCATGTTTGGAAGATACTAAACTTAAAGATCAAGTTTGGTATTTAACGGAATTTTCATTTTTTTTAGCAATTTTGCCCACGACACACACACAAACAAACACACACGGACATTTTGCTTAAAATTCTTTTTTTAGGTTCAGGGAGTCCAAAAATTATGTATTTCCGGTGAAATCTCGGTATTGAATTTTTGGGTATAATACTATACCTTCTCTATACACTATGTAAGAACATAGTACATACAAGAAAGTAATACAAACTTATAGGAGTATTGTGTTCATTATAGAGGAAAAATTAGTCAATATATTAGCAAGAAAATTAAAAATATTAACGCTGGTTATCATAGAATGTATAAAATCTATAAAATCCTATAAGATAAAAATTTCAACTTATAGAAGACCTTTCACTTGAAGGCTATTTCTACCACGCATTCTTGAAATAAGTGGAAATAAGATTTCTAATATATAGAAATAAAATATATGACAACGAAGATCCTTCAAGTTCGAGATTTCACGAATGCCTACGATTTCTGAATGTGGTATGTCTACAACTTTCAGTATTTTTTTTTCCCTTCTCTACCAAGTACTGTGTAAAGAAGGTATTATATTTTACCCAAAACTTCGATACCGAGGTTTCACCAGAAATACATGGTTTGAGCATCCCGCACAAAAAAAAACGTATTTTTAGAAAAAAGGTCCATCCATGTATGTGCGTGCACCATAATTAAAAAAAAAGTCTGTTAAACATCAAACTTGGTATTTAACTTTGCGTCTTCCAAGGATGAAACACGAAGATTTTCAATAAAGTCCTTCCACTTTAAACTACCCTTTGCAAGGGAGATTTTTCGGAATTTTCTGTTTTCTCAAAAACAGCTCTAGCAATTTTGATAAAAGTACCGTATGTTAAATATATTTACATGACAAATGAAATGTATAATATGCATCTATTGGGAATAGCTTTTAAGCTCCTTCTCATTCTAAATCACTTTTGCATAAGAGATAGACGAAACCTTACTACTCAAAATGTAGATCTCGTTAAAACACACATTTTATGTAAAATACATGTTTTTGTAGAGCTAATCCTCGTTATTTGTTTTAGAATTTCCAATACTTTTTTCTTCAAATGGGAGGACGTTATTCACTTTTTTTTCCATCCTGGTCATGTAAAGAGAAGGGATTTTCAATTGCATCACTTGGCGGTCGGTCTTTAAAGGATTTCACTGTGGCCTTAGCCTAATATATTTCCTTGTTTACCTTCTACATATAAATAATTAAGTAATAAAACAAATACTGCTAAAGATTATCTATATTAGCAAGGAGTAGAGAGAGCTTCTTAAAGGTAGAATAGGTAGGGTAGGTCATGTGAATAGGACACATCAGATTAGTGTCGTTTTTAAGGCCATTTTCAGTAAGTTTAGGTCATCAACTTTGGAGTCCTAGTGACACGTTTATATAGCATTACTTTTGCAAGTTTGCTGATTCAGCAGTTGCAAACGTCTTAAAGAAGTGGTGTACAGGATACTCCTAAGAGGGATGTGATGTACCCCATACTCGCCCTGCCAGCGTTGTCTCTAATATGCACACGCGCTTAACCCATTATATTTTCGCGTGGTTTAGTGAGATTCGAACACGGGACTCGCTGCAGTCCAACTGTGCAGGATTCTCTCCCAGGCTACAGGGAGCTAAGCCATAACTCTTCCTACCCGGCCCGGGCAAAGCTCGCGAGCTCTGCAGGGGTGAACATTGCAACATTCCTTTTTACACCATCCTGGTGTAGTAGCGTTTCATACAAAACTTTCGAGAACTGCCGCAATACTGTTTGTTCCATGATGCGGCCATCCAAACGTTTGCACCGCCTCTAAAACATCTTATTGTTCCATTCACATAACTTTCTCTACCTATTCTGCAAACAAACTATTCTTACAAAAATTATTCTTTTATCCACATCATGCTCTACATCAGCAGCAGTTGTCTTATTACTTCCTTTCTTATAAATAGAAAGTAAGCAGGAGAATATTCTACGCTAAAGCTATAGTCAAACATTTCAAAAGCTCGTTGCTATGTGCTACAATTGAAATTTGGTTCTCTATGTATGGTTAGGAGTAAAACAAAAAATATACGAAACGAATGACGACACCCCGTTTGAAATTAAACCACTAATTAACCAGAAAATGTCAGATATGGTTAACTACCAAAAAAGACGTAGGTGTATGTCAAATTCTGCGTTTTAACGAGATCTACAGTGTTTGTGCAGTACGTTTTTTGTCTATCTCTTACAGTGTACCATTATACACAGGCCATCCAAAGAGATATTCAGAGCCTATTCCTTGAAAGTTCATGATATACATTTCATTTTCCATGAACATATCTTAAACATATGGCATTTTAATTAAAATCATTAGAGCTATTTTTGAGAAAATCAACAATTTCCAAAAATGTTCCATGTAAAAGGTAGCTTGGGGTGAGGGATTTTCCTGGAAACCTTCGTTTCGCATCCTTGGAAGATGCTGAACTTAAATACCAAATTTGGTATTCAACGGATTTTTCATTTTTGAGGTACTGCCAACAGACACACACATACATACATATACATATAGACACACACATTGACCTTTTTCTAAAAATGCTATTTTTTAGATTATGAGGTCCACAAAACACGTATTTCCGGTGAACTCTCGGTTTCAAATTTTGGGTGGAGTACGATACCTTCTCTACCTACCATTACATTTATATCAGAAGTCGAGAAAGTAAACATATCTCTTTTAGAAACAAACTTTCACGTGTTTCTGTGTGCGAATAGCCACAGAGCAATAGTCGTATAAACGCCACATTCAGTGATTATCCTCCGCAAATGTGAGGCAAAGAGATTCAAGAAATGTTTCTTACCCAAACGATCTAGTTAAATATATTTCGCAATTTCTGATTTTCTCAAAATAAATTCTTACGTTATTGATTAAAAACACAGATGAATCGACATCCAAAATTCCAATCCGTTAAATCTTACGATTCCTAGCTGTTCCGTAAATAATTCATGCAGGAGCTCGTTAAGCTAAAACACGATAAATATATAAAGCATTAATTTTAATATGCAGCATGTTGCAGGTTAACATACGACAGTCAACTGTTTAATAACTGGTTATGTGCTATAGTTTGTTCCAGCTTCTGAGAAACAAAAGAACCACAACTAAAGGATAGGATGTAGGATACGGGAACGGAGGGGGACGCCTCGCTCACTGCGACACCATTATGGATCGATTATGGCCAGTCCGCTGGAAGCGGGAATGAAGCGAAGTAAGCGCAGGAGTTACCAGGCTTGCAAGCAGACAGGCCCACGAGACGCGCAGAAGTACCTAATGTTTCCAGTATGAACACTCGCGCACCGTTAGAGAGTAAACCCAAGAGGGCAACGTATCGACTCTTGCACACAACACAGTTCACACTGGGGTTCACGGGAAGAAATCTTTCCATAGTGAAAGCAACTGTGCCATCTGCCCGGCAACACCGACACTGCCAGGATCTGAAAGTACACCTGAAGTATGAAAGAGAAATGAAATGAGAGAAAAGGGGCGAAAGGATAATCGTAGTTGAATACAACACTCCAGCATTCACCTTGCTAACCAGGGGAAAAGCTAAGAAAGCCTCATAGTCAGAGTGGGCAGCCACCGGGAATCGAACCTGGTGCCTCCCGAATGGAAGTCTCACGCTTTACCGTGGAGCTATCTCGCTCGGTCCACTTAAGGGTACTCGATGCTGTAATTGTTAATACAAATTTCAGATTATATAATAATAACAACAGAAAGCCAGTTTTCGTGGACCTATTTACCTCATTTTCCAAGAAAATAAGTTTTAAAAATATGTCATCCATTCACATGACTTTCTCTAGCTGTTACACAAACAACTTTCCTTACAAAAGATACTTTTATCTACATGCTAATCAAGGTAAACATTAGCAGAAATTGTCTTGTTACTTGCTTCCTTATAAGTAGAAGGGACAAGGGAATACACTAGGTTAAATCGATAATCAAATC
Organism: Hymenopus coronatus; assembly: GCA_030762935.1. Lineage (NCBI taxonomy): Eukaryota > Metazoa > Arthropoda > Insecta > Mantodea > Hymenopodidae > Hymenopus > Hymenopus coronatus. Next base: position 497,406,741 of record CM060900.1, on the reverse strand, counting down.
TTTTAAAACTGGTCCTATGTGAAACAACTGAAGTTCGGTTCGCTTTGCATGGTCTTCAGTAAAACGAGAGATGAAACGAAACGTCACTTTCTGTTTCAGAAAAATAGTTTAAAGCTAAAGCCAATAAAAAGGAATATCTCAGAAACGGCCAGTTCTACATAAAAAAACGTATATGACATAAATAATGTGTTTTAACGAGATATGTATTTTTTGTGTACCAACTTTCTTCTATCTATTGCAGTTTAACCGTTATGAAAAATTCTGCAAAACTCTTCCAGAATAAGGAGGTCTTCAGAGGCTATTCCCAGAAAATTTAAAATATATACTTTATCTGTGATGTATATGTCTTTAATATAGGTACGGTATTTTGATCAAAATCGTTAGAGCCATTTTTGAGAGTGACAAAATGTTCAAAAATGTTTCCATATAAAGGGTAGTTTGTAGTGGGTGGATTTTCTTGAAAATCTTTGTTTCACATCCATGGAAGATACTAAACCTAAATACCTAGTATGGGTTTTAATGGTCTTTTCGCTTTGAACTATGCTGTTCACACACATAAACACATACGTACCTTTTTCTAAAGCTCTGATGTGTTCCATTCACATGACTTTCTTTACATCTCTGTAACAAATTATTGTTATAAAGCTAATTCTTCTATCTTCTTCATGATAATCGAGATAAACATTAGCAAAAATTGTCTTTATTACTTGGTTCCTTGTAAGTAGAAGGGAAAAAATCTAGTGTGTTCCATTCACATAATGTCCCTTAGCTGTTCAGTAAACAAACCTTTTATGTAAAACATTAATCTGTTATCTACATCATATTAATCAAGATAAACATAAGCAGAATTTGGTTTATTATTAGCTTCCTTTTAAGGAAAGGAAATAAGAAAATGCACAGGCTAAAGCAATAGTCTCGTACTTTAAAAGCCGGCGCTGTGTGAAACAATTGAAATTCCAATTTGTTTGCTTGCCAGGAATAAACAAACGAGAAACGAGAAAAAAGAGCTCTTCCCGTTTGAGAAAAAGTGCCTTACAACTAAAACCAATAAACCGGAATATCTCGAAAACGTTTAAGTCTACAACAAAAATGTATATGACATAGACTGTGTGTTTTAATGAGATCTACATATTTTGTGTAGTAAGTTTTCGTATATCTCTTACGGTTTGCCAGTTATATAAAAGTCATCCAGAATGAAGAGTTCTTCAGAGGCTATTCCCAGAAAATTCAAGATATACATTTCGTTTGTAATAAAAATATCTTATACATAAGGTATTTTAATCAAAATCATTAGAGCCATTTTTGAGAAAATAAAACATTTCGAAAAATGTTCGATATAAAGGGTAATTTGGGATGAGGGAATTTTTTTGAAAATCTTCGTGTCGCATCTTTGGAAGATACCAAACTTAAATACCAAGTTTGGTATTTAACGGTATTTTCCTTTTTGAGCTATGCAGTCCACAGGCACATATACACGCACACAAAATGCTTTTTTTTGGATTCAGGGAGTCCCAAACATGTATTTCCGGTGAAATTTTGGTATCCAAATTTTGGGTGCATTACAATACCTTCTCTGTACACTACGGCTAAAGGGACCTCAAAACACATATTTCCGGTGAAATCTCGACATTGAATTTTTGAGTGGAATACAATAGCTTCTCTATCCACTATGGACATTGTGCATATGGGGTAGAGAAACTAAAAATTGGGACATGCAAAGGTATTTCGCAATAAACATTTGTAAACTGTAAGCTGTTCAGTTCTGCAAATTATTTGCCAAATAAATTTGTTCTCAAATATGTAATTTTGTGCAGCACTGAAACTTCCTGGAAAAATTAATTGTATACCACTTTTAATGCCGGACCAGCTAGCTTCGCGGTAGCTTATGGACCTTGCATTCGGGGATCCCGGGGTAGATTTCCGTCGACCGCCCACTCTGTTCTTGGGTTTTCGGCGATTTTCCCTGGATGGTAGCCAAATGCAGGGGTGGTTTATCTTATTCTAGAAGTTCTCTCCCATCATTTTCCTTTCATTCCGCTTCCTTCTCATATTTTAGGTTGTGTCAAGGTTCTGTGGTGTATGGCGGAGCCGGGCAGATGGCACGATACTTCCTCAAAGGAAAGAGATGAGCTGCTCCCCTCCGTTGTATAATATATACCTAAACCTTTATTTTCTAAAATTGTATGGATTAAATTGACTCACGGACGGAGCCTCCAGACACTAGGACGAAGCATTGGACCGAGGCCCTATGGACCCTCTGTGATTTAATTGGCATCAGGGAAGGAGGGATGAGGGGGGGGACACTTAAAGGGTGACCAGATCTGGAGGTGGGAAAGAATGATTCGTTCAGTGAAGCGCTGCATGCGAAAACACTAGGAAAAGTGAGGAAGAAACAAATACATTACTGACTAGCATTGAAGCCGCCCTCGAGCTTTCATATCGCGCAAGTATTGACGGGATCCAATTTAAAACTTATGATACGCAACCCGAAAATCTCAAGCTTCCGGTAGTCCCCTAAAGAGCACTATCCCGAAAGCACCCAAAGGTAATTTCCAATAGAATGGTCCCGTAAGGACACCAGGAATAAACTTCCGCCGCCCAGCCACAACTCGCCGAGCACCGTCACCTGGTCCGTCAAACCTAAAACAGATGATAAGGATGTGATGGGGACAGGAAATGACCGGCAGGAAATTCAGAGGATGAAATAGTTATGTCCAACCTTCCCTGGCGACCCAAGATAACCGCGACAAAACCCATGGGTCAGGAACGCCGGCCGCTGGATTAAAACCCACGACCTCCGAATGCGAGTCCGACATCTTACCGCGGCGTCACCTCGCTCTAGTTTTCTAAAGATTATCATGTAAAAAATCTTAAATCCAAACCTCAAAGCCATGCTTGATATCAAAACAAGGCACTTTTTATGTGTTATTTTAAAACGCGTACGGAAAAGTTGAAATGATTAAAGTGTCAACAAATGTAATGAGAATAGGGTGAAGCCCAGTTTAAAGTTTCACGCACTATTTGCGGACAAAAATGCACATTCAGGCAAATATCGTATTTGGAAAATGTATAGCAAGAAGAACCAAACCACATTTAGATTCAGTTCCACAATGTTTTAAAGATTTTTATGAAAAGCTTTGAGAAGCTCACTTTTTGTTTCAATTTTGTCAAACAATTCAGTACCTATCGACTACTCTCAATATTTCTAAGTGTATTGCTTTCAAAGGAACTACTGTGAATGCATCATAAATAGTAAAGCTAAAATATAAATTGTCATGATCTTTTAACAGTATTTTTCCAACAGTACACATCTGAGTTTATGATATGGCTTGCCCTTTATATTATAAAAACAATAAGAATGAAAGGCACCAAATAGGGTATTTAAAAAAAAATGTAAATTACGAATTGTATTTTTATGTCAATAATCACATATTAATCAAACTCATAAATATCATTTTAGGTGTTGCAAAATTGGTATTAATTTTTCATTCAAATTGTGTTTGGGATGAAAGAGTTCTGTAAAAATCTTCACGTTTCATTGTTAAAGAATATTTGCTTCATAAATAAATTTTATATTTAACAGAATTTTCATTGTTGACTTATGCTGTCTTGTTTCTTCCCTTCTCTCTCTCTCCCACGCAAATAATTTTTGTTCAGAGGTATTCTAGCTGTATATTTCCAGTAAAGCTTTAATTTCCAATTCTCTTGTCAAATAGAGGGCTTATTTTATCTCAAATAGATAAGCAAAAGTATAACCTTTCCTAGAGAAACGTTCTAAGTTTTTTCTCTCCATGTGGTCTCAGATAATCGGAAATCCGTACTGCACGCTCTATAACGGGTTCTTTCAACAGGCACTCAAACTTTAGAACGAAATACATGAGATATTTCGTTCTAAATGCCATATAATTTCGAACTCCGTTTTAATGCATACATATTAGTTTTCTTTATTTTGTTATACGTATAGTATCCTTTTGCTATAAACAAATTTAGTTACTATTGGAATTTTTAAGAGGCAGTCCAAAATTCCAGCACTAAATGCATGTGTGCATATCTGAAACAATGCTACTACAAATCAAAGGGAGTCTTTATCATTGTTGACAAAATTACAGCATTTAAACGTCACAATACATGAATGTTTATTTACAATAAATGAGCTTAACTTTTCCTAGCAGTAACACTGCAGCAATCTATCACAATCTATAGATCTCAATACATCCTCTTTCGGTTTTTGGGTTATATCAAAGAGTTCATTGCCAAATCCAGCAGTTTCTGAATATTTCCCCCATAACAAAAAGGATAAATTCCCAAACTCATAGCTGAAAATCGTTGCCTTTTTATTGTTTCACATTTAACATCTAAGATCATATCGGGGGATTTTTGCTTTAGAAACAACTCCTTTACTGTAGGTTCTTTAACGATGGGTTTTTAATCATTTTTATTTACTTCAAACATACGCACATCTACTCTTCACATACATACTTCCAGACTCTGTAGGCGATGGAATAATTCTGGTTAAAGAAAACTTCCCCGCCTCAGCACAGATTCGAAACCGGGACCTCCGGCGCTAATTGTTGTGCATAGCGTTAAGAAAACAGTGGTTCCTTTGAGTAAAAGTAAGCAGAGTTTTGAGAAAGCTAAATGTCACTATTTATCCAACTGAGATGCTTTTTCTTTTTTCGTTCGTACCCAAATTTTAGAATACTTCTAACGTTTTGTACGTTGTGACCTTAGAAGGACTGTGAAGATCTGGATCAATATCAAATTGTTTTCATTGGTATTAGTTACTTTCTGAGTATTTATTGGTTTACTTAACATCTTAGATGCTTTAAAAGCGTGTCTTAAAATATTATGTATCTACTATGTTAAGGAGAGTAAACTTAATTATACAGTAATAAATTTCTCAAAAACTCCTTTACTATTATAATTATGAAGATATGCATTCATTATTTTAGTAGGAGATGTAGAACATTTCAAAACTTTAGCTCAGGTATGGGCAAACCCCGCATCACTTGACACACAAGCCCCAATGTCGCTGACACCATGTAGTTTAAAACGAACCGGTAGACGCAGAAACAAGCAATGACTGCCACGACGGTCGCTGATACTTAGATAAGCGGTTATTGTTCCCCATAACTAACAACTTTATCCTGAAAGCGTATGCATATCAACGTTATAGTTTACAACTTACTTTAAATGTTTCAGTCTGACTCTACCTATCCAACTCCTGTCCTACACACGGCTTGTGTGAAAAAACAATTAATCCAATACCAATTGACCATAATAGTTGGCTATACTATGAATATTGGGACTTAAAGTACTTACAACATTGTAAGTCGCCATTCGGGTTGTCATCTCAAAATAATTTGAGATCACCTTGTGGTTTACCGGGAAACATGTTGCCATGGTAGCTCAGTGGAAGAGCAGCCGGCTAGAGACCGGGAAATCAGTGGTTCAAATCCCGGCTGTGGCATTGAATTTTTCAGTCTGACTCTACCTATCCAACCCCTGTCCTAGACACGGCTTAAGTGAAAAAACAATTAATCCAATAAGCAGTATTTGTTCCCCATAACTAACACATTTACAACTTACTTTAAATTAGTTCGTCTCCTTAACGCTGTCAGCTGCTTACAAAGCGGGAGGCCTGGGTTCGATTCCCGGTACTGGCGTGGGGGTTTTCTCCCACTGAGAGACCTGATCCGGGGCTCACTCTGTCTCCTGGGTCTGGGGGAGTGGTGTCCAGGATGCGTGGACCGCATTAACCGGGCCGGGAGGGACGCGGGGGCTCCCACGCTCCAGTACTGCACCCCATCTATGAAGACAGTAATGGGACAAAGGTGGGGGAAGCAGCGGTTGGGCAAAGGTCACAGAACAAGTATTTGCATTTGCTTCCATTTCAATCAGCCCTGACGACAAAATAAATAGACGAATAAAAACCCGAAATATTCTATTCCAGCACCTGGGACGAGCACTGCAAACTTTTATACTTTATTTAACATTTTACAAAAACAGTTATTTGTACATCGTTATTGAATAATGGTTAATGTTTTATTTTTGTTTTTCCAGTTTAAAGTAAAGTTTAGTTAACAACACATTGCTGAATAAACACATTGTTTTCCACATTTTACTTATGACTAATGTTTGGGATTTGTTGTTGTAGCAGCATTGTTTTGTAATAAACAGTTGAAAAAGCCAAGGTTAGCAACACGGAAGCCACTCAGATGTTTTAGCACAAGGAGGCACTGTGCCTTCTCTTAAATTGTGTTCAGTTCAAATAAATGTGTCAGATCGCACAGAACCAGCAGCGTTATTACTTAACCGTTGATGTAACATCTTGGGCAATATATGTAAACGTACGTACAACTAAGATAAACAAAACAAAACTTACAAATGAAATAAAGCATAGTTTAATTTGCTTTTAATTTGGTTTTATCAAGTTTGTTTTGTTTAACCCTTTGTTAAACCTATAATTCAACTCTACTCTTCTGATCCGGAGTACTCGTGCGTACTCAACCACCGGCTAGAGAGTACAGTGTAGCCAATGCGTCACTGGGCGAAAGTCACATCTCACTATTGGCTCTTGTATTCCAACACATGATTAGGCTTGGCGATAGATTTCCATGAATGATGAGCCGTATAGCAAACCGCAGGCATACCCCTGTGAGTGAGTAACTCGCTACTCTTTGGAGGGCAGCCAAGTTAGAACACTCTCAATAAGAATATGATCATCAAAACACAGACTAGAAGTGAAATTTCAAATAAGCTCTGAACCTTATGGTACTATTCAAACATTGACCACAGGTATGCTAATTTTGATGGCCAGATGTATTAGGTTGTGTTTCATCGTTGACTTGAGTCCGCACTGCGTCTCTGCGCTGCACAGGCTTCTGTACTTTACATGCCTTAAAAACCTTCTTTGGGCAGTTGTAGCTATGATCATTAAAACACGCTTTAACCATCATTTTAGGACCTTTTATGCACTACTGTTAATTATTTTAGGCAGCTCTGGTTCAAAAATTAAGTAAAATAGACATTAGTCACCCTTTATGAAATCTCTGTTAGTATAAAGTGTATTCAGTAGGCTTGCGACCTCATTAGTTAAAGTTTACATTTATTTTCAAGACCTAATGCAGTTGTTCCAATTCTACTCGGTTGAGTCAGAGTACTGGCATATACTCAACAATATTCCTCAGAGCTCAGCTGGAGGGCGAAGGTCATAACACAAACGTTTGCGCTTTCTGCCCCTTTATTCCAACTCCTCATTCAGCACTCACGGCAGTTTTCCCTCAATGCTGAGGTGATAAGGCATAATGCAAGTAGAACCCTGTGAGTAGTGAGTAGCTCGCTGCTCTTTGGAAGGCATCCAAGCTGGAACAGCCTGCCCTAAAGAAACCGCGGGATACCCCCATTAAAATCTAAGATCTAGTTCTCAACTTATCACTTATTAGGACTAAAATTAGGATACGCACGGAGGGAACTCGGCACCGAACCAAGGCGGTTATTGTACCTATGCGCCACGAGGAGTTGCCCCCGGGATGTTGGCCATGTGAGAGGATGCACTGGGCGGCCGTAACCAGGTGCGAAGACGCAGAAATGAATGGGTCTCTACAGTTAGGGATTGAAGCACACGAATAGTCGGACAGGCTGATCTGGGACCTCGCCCCTCACAGGGTCCAACGTTCCCACCAGGGAGCGGTTCTCATCCCAGCAATCAGCTAAAGTCTGGGACGGAGAGAGTCACAATGAGCATCCTTTTCCCTGCCACGCTGCACCGAACACTTCGAACATAAAGTAAAGTCGGATAGTTATCGAATGTTGGGGGGGGGGGGCTGTTGACTGACTGGGATCTCGATTTTCTGAAATTCTGTTTGGGCTCTGTGGATTACGCTGGAGATAAACAGCTAGAGGTTGTTTATATATAGCACTCATTCTATAGCGGTTTCAATCCAGCCAGTTTAATCAAGGCCACACGCGGTAATCCCGAATCTCGCTATATATTATACAGTCAATTCATATGATTTTCTCCAAAACATGATGAGCCTCAAACGGGACCCCTCCCCTCTACCACTGGACAATAACCATTAGCAAACAAAAGACTACCCTTTATTAGGGGTGAGAGGCAGCGTAGTCAAGTCTGTTTCCAAGAGACTCTGCTTGCAAGTCAAGAATCGCGCCTCAGTTAAGGGACCAGTAAGTGAAAGACTTGGTAACAGCGAGAGTTGGTTTCCAGCTGCATACACCCTAAACCCAAACTTTAAGTGGGGGAAGATTACCTTGAATGGACTGGTGAAAACGAAAACATAGCAAATGAATACTCTTTAAGCAGGGTCTTTTGAGACACTGGAAAGAGGAGACAAGGTCACGTGGCTGCACGGCGGCTAGCACAAAGTCCCAAAACACGTTACGACCTGGGCAAACAACCGGTTTCCCTATCTTTGAGCCTCATACTGTTTTAAAAGATTTACCAATGAATAGCAATGGAACGGTCACGTTACACATACGACGAACTTGGGAATATGTTGCTTTTATTTGGAGAGTGAAATCGCAATGACCAGAAAGTGGCTGCATGGACGACTTTCCAGGTTAGTGCTGGAGGAGGCGTCTCACAACCCCGTCCAGCCGTACCCAATCTTCCACGGATATCGGGCCATAGCCACGTCGAGTCCAATCCAATCTACACTCCCTTAAGAGGTGTTCGGCACGACTACTTCTAGAACGTCAGAAGTACCACGGGTCCTCGGGGTCGCACCGCAGCAGCTGAAGAAGGCAGAACTTCTCCCTTACGGGAAGATTTTCATACAGCATGGAATAGGGCAGGGCTTCTCAGGGTGCATGCACCGGTGTATTGTACGGCCCAAGGTGAAAAGACCAGAGTGTAAAACCCCACTCCTGTATTTTAAGCAATAATGATGTGTGTCTATCTATCCATTCATCCATCCATCCATGCATCCACCCATCTCTCTCTCTCTCCCTCTCTCTCTCCCACGCTTGTATCATGCTTCATCTGTTTACCCTTTCCTCATCTCCGTTGTTCCATCCTCACTGTGAAATACCTCAGCCAAGATGGAGTGATGCACGGTGCACAGCACTTATATAGTTCGTTTACACGCGTGCGATTTTACGCGTTTGAGAGGTCCTGGAATAGAGCACAATGAAGTTCATGTAAAATGTGCAATGGCATTCGTCCATACTGCACACATCTCACCATGCCCAATGAGGATTTCTACAAATGGCTTTCCGAACACACCAATAGCGTGCATTTGAGCTGATATTTATATGTTATGCATTTATGTATGTAGTGCCTCTGATTTTTAGGTTTATCAGGTTACATTTGATGAGATGGATGACAATACCTTTTGAAAGCATGTTCTCAGTTCAGATGGATGCAAAGGTGTATGCTGCAACCAAGTTCTGAGCTAGCACTTCTTGTTTTTTTTTTTCATTTGGCAAACTATGTATGAACTTTAGTTCATGATTTAATGTAAGTTATGCTTAACAATGTAAATAATTTCAATGAAATTTAATACATAATAGTAATAAAAGATGGCGATGATGATCACAATAATAATAATAATAATAATAATAATAATAATAATAATATAATAGAATGAAGATAACAGTTGCAATTACTGATTACCTAGACCTTTAAATTAAAAAACAAAACAAAAAACTACAAAAAAAATAACCACTTCCATCTATTTTTGAAGTGGATAACTTTTGATTTTATGTTCATTAGGCAAATTTAGAATCCCTATTTTCAGTAATAAAAGGCACTGGACTAGCATGTTAGTTTTCTTCAACTGTTACCAAGAATTGTTGGCTATGCTTTCCATGGCAAGAGAGAAGACTTAAAAAATGTGTTGTAGTGACTTTCACTTTTCTTATCTTGCTCTGTTACTATGCCCTTTATGCCACCTCGGTAAGTTATGCTACTCTCACCTGAGAAAGATTACAATACATTGCAAATAGAATCAAATTTTATCACAAGTAGCCCATTTTATGCCATAACAATAGGCTGGAATGCAAACAGCCAACAGTATATGAATAAATCCTTTGTTATTTATAAATTTAACACAAATTCTTTCTTCACAAACCTCCTAGGCTTCACAGTTTACCTTAACTAGCTGATAGAATGTGCCCATGGATGGATGTATTAATCATCACAATTAGCACCGCAGTCTTGATGAAAAACTTTGATGCTATAAAGAAATGTACATACAAAGTTGCTTTAGCATGTCAGGATGGGCATTTTATGTGACCATTTCATCGACCACATTATCAACAGGAAATGCAGCACTAACAATTTCTGAGCAATGATTTTGAGTATCTGCTAGATAACATGCCACCAGCTATGAGTTAGGTGATTTTTAATCCAAAGCAAGATGGTCATTCAGCACACAGTTCTTTAATGCCACCTCCAAGATCACCCAATTTAACACCCATGAATGTTTGTGTATGAGATTGATGAACAGTCGGAATTGGCTGGTCATGTGGGGTTTGACTGTATCAGCCAGAGCTCTTACTCTCAAACAATTGATAAAATGTCCACAGCTGAAACTACTAGTTTTGTAATGATTCAGGTTCTCACAATGGCAATTATGTCATAATTACATTGAAAATCAGACCTTACCTCATCACAACAGATGCTGAAATATCCTCATCCAGCATCCACACATCCCTGGCATGTTTTCAGGAAATTATCTTGCATGTGATAAGTTCAGCTTCTGAAAAGGCTAATTTCTCTGCAGTACTTTTAATCCTTGGGAGTTTGACCTATAAAAGAAAGTAGCCTAATTTGGAGAGGCTCTTTTTAGCAGGTTGTACAATAACATTAAAACAAATTATAATATGTAATACATACATAAATTACTTTATTTAACACTTTAGCATGATGATATATGTTCAATTCCCTTTCTTGTTAAACATTTATAATATGTATGCTAGAAAACAAACAATATTACAAAACTTTATCTTTTGAAAATGGGTTCCTATGTTGGCAATGCCTTAATTCCACTATATTTAAACCAAGAATTCATATATTCAACAGCCTTAGCACCTTTAACAGTGCCTCTTTCAAATATATAATATATATATAAATATCTCTTTCCTCAGAGTCAACTCATGCTATATGTATGCATTTCATTCATTTGAGCACACAGAATTTAGTTTTCTCCATTGTTGTCATCTTCATGTTGCACTCTGAGTCTTCTTTGTCATCTTCACCTTCATCTGTCAGACTCCAATGTCCTCCATTTCTTGCGAGAAGTTTTGACATTTTGAGATGCTTGGTTTGATGTTCCACTCCTTCCGTGCCCCAAAGTCCATCCGTGTTACCACATTTTGTTTTGATTCCACTAACTGATGCTTACAGTGATCAGCTGAGCAATCCAGTGTGAGAACTTTTGGATCCTATTTCGCTTCTTTTTTTTTTTTTTTTTTTTTTTTTTTTTTTTTTTTTTTTTTTTTTTTTTTTTTTTTTATAGAAGGCTGATGCCATTTATTATAATGGGTCTAGGCTTTAGAGTTTGAGGAGCAGCAGTTTCTTCAGATTAAATTTTTCTGTTTATAATTAGATAAAATGTTTTATATTTTATGTTGAATGGCATACCATAGAAGGTATTGTTATAATACCTCAGAGAGCCAGAGGGAGCAGTGTATTTTGTAATTAATAGCAAAGAAACCAAACTTATAGATATAATGAATAATCTGGGTTCCCAATTTGGAGAAATCCCAGACTTCTCCAAACTGAGACATCTGCACATTTTGACAAAACATATTCAAACATTGTACTTTGAAGTTCATAAACCACAAAACTGTTATTAATTTAAAACCTGAAGCAGCCTATATTTACTCTATATGCACTTATTTAATACTCAACCCTTTTATATATCTCTAGATTTCTAATAAGGAACAAAACCTTAAGACACCTAAAAAAGGCTTACCTTCCAATGTAGGAAGCAATGTCGCTCTATTAAAAACATCTTCTTGCAAGGCCAGTCACATGACTGTCCTATAGTTCCAATGTTCATCACATGATGGCATCACCTTCATGCCAGAAAAACATGGTCTTCCAAAATTGGAAGTCTCCACAAAATAGGGGACTTCTCGCTACACTTTATTTTTCAAGTTTCCTAATAATTAAAAATTATGATGTGAGATCTGGAGATTGTATGTGCCATAATTCCTTAGTAGTTACTCTTGTCTTCAAGAATTTCCAGAATGAAATTTACTGACTCTTTAGCTATGTATGAAGTAGTAGAAATTTGATGAAAATATCCAGACTAACATTTCATATTGATCATTTGTTCCGTGCTGTAGGAACATTATTCTGGTAATGCTCTGCATTCATGGTGTCTGCAAAAGATGCTGGCCCTATTATCCTATATGCATTTGCAGTACAATATACCTCAAATTTTCTAGTCATTTCTTTAATAGTGTCACCAATAGTAAATATGTTTAAGATATTATTTTCATGACAAACAAATTGAATATCCTGAATTTTCTAAGAACAGTCTCTGAAATCCTCTTCATTCTGAATGACTTTTACATAACGCATAAGAGATACACAAAAACTTACTACACAAAAAATGTAGATCTTGTTAAAACACACAATTTATGTCACATACACTTTTTTTTTATATAATGAATTTCTAAGATATTCCTTCTTACTGGTCTCAGTTTTAAAATACTTATAATACTTATAATTTTCTCAAATGGAAGCCATCATCCATTTTGATTCTTTTGTTTTGTAATCCTGGTTATGCAAAGAGATTTAAAGCCAATTGCATAATGACAGCTTTTAAACGATTTGACTATTGTTTTAACCTAGCGCATTCCCTTATTTCCCTTACACTTACAAGGAACTAAATATATGAGACCATTTCTGCTAATGTTTATCCGAAATAGTATGAAGTAGATAGAAGAATAATATTTTCCAAGAATTGTTTGTTACAGAATAGGCAAAGAAAGTTATGTGAATAAAACACATCAGATTTGTTTTTATAATTATGATTAATCTTTTTATGATTATGCTTTGTTATGCTTTACATTTTGTGTGTTTCTTTCATACAAATAAACTTCAGTATCTTAAATGAATTTTTTGGACAGTAAAGTAAATTTGCCTTACAAAAGTAATGTTAAGTTATACAAGTCCCTACTATAATAGACGAACAGTGCTTAAAGAGAGAAAATGTCAACATCTATGTCATTCTTGTCTCTGTAACACACTCTTGAGGTTGAATAATTGCTAGTGGAATGTTTCTACTAGAAGGTAAAGCAGTAATAAAAGATAAATTTTCTCCATATACCATTGTTCATGTGATAATATTTTTCCTCTGGAACATCAATGTTAGAACTTCAATTTTCCTTAAGTGAAGATGGAAGAAATCTGCTCAGAAATGGCTTATGTTTTATCTAAATTCTGAACTCCTTCTAGAAGTTGTTTGTAGGATGGCATTCATTCACATAACTGTCAGGCTTCTAACTGATACATTAGAACTTTGAAGCATATAAACAAGTGATGATAAAAGAAGCCAAAATTGTGTTGTATGAGTATTATCTTATTCTAAAGTCTATATTTGTTTACAAATACCATCACAGATTTCAGATATAGATGTGAGTTGAAGGGTTAAATTTTCAACTAGTATTTTAAATTTACTATAGCAGTACTGCCTTCATCGTCTTCCATATAGACCCACCATTTAACTGCATTGGAATTGATGCAATGATATATACCTGCTTTCAACCATATGCCCCAACAATTAACTACAGTAGCTGAAGGTATTATTATGCTACTGAAAAGGTTAACATGCGCTTTATCTTTGCTAATAGAAACCTTTCAGATAACACACTTATTATTCTGGGAAGTCACCACTGTTTTGTAATGCACCAATGAACATGTCACTTCAGCCAATGAATGCGCAGAAATTACAAATGACAGAAAGACATAAGTGCGGCAAAATTGTTGCTGTTTTCTCTATCATTCATCTCATTGATGTAGTTTTCTTGTTAACTTCCCAGGTGCAAGTGGTACTTACTGTAATTTCTTAAATATATGGAGGGAGGCCTTAGGATGTATCTAGCTATGATGCTAGAAATAATAGTAATGGTATCAATAATCCAGCTAGTTTTCCTTACAAAAGGAATTTGCTTAGACAGTTTTTTGTCAAGTAAGGGTTCTGCTTTCGCTTTTTAAATAAGAGGCACATGATTATGAAATCTGCAAGGATTGTGGCATGGAGATTTCGATACTTGAGTACACTAAACTATTTCAGACAAGAAGGGCACCATATAGTTTATTTGGATGAATCTTGGTACAATACTCATGATATTGTAAGAAAAGTTTGGGATGACAGCAGTCATTCTTGCTGCCTTCCAGCCCCTTTGTTACATGGAAAAAGAATAATGACCTGGCATGCAGGCAGTAGCCAGGGTTAGATTGAGGGCTGCTTATATTTGTCTTTTAAAAATATTTGGGAATCTTTGGCTGATTCACATCACGAAATGAATGCTGAAATATTTGAAGCTTGGTTCAAGAATACACTTTTGAAAAACATTCCTCCTAAGAGAGTTATTGTATAAGATAATGCTAGTTATCATTCCCAGCTAAAGCTCAAGATTCCCACCATGTCCAGTAGAAAAGACAAAATGGTCAGATTCATGTATGAACATAATTTAGATTTTCCCAGCCTAGTTACTATAAAAGCTGTGCTTTTGGAGAAAATTCAGGAAGTCAATATAGAGAATGTGTATGTATTAGAGGAAATGGCAAAACATCATGGCAATGAAGTCCTCAGGTTACCATCATATCACAGTCGTCTCAATCCGATTGAGCTGATATGGGCACGCCTTAAACATGACATTAGAAAGTGAAATGTGACTCCTTCTATAGTGTGTGCAAAGATTGAGAGAATGTTTATGGAGTATAAATTTGAGTGTGTGGGAAAGTTGTGTTCAGTGCACCATGCAACAAGAGTGAAAATTACAACTGCAAGATATTTCACACAATAATACGTTGTGATATATGTGAGTGAAAATGACAGTGACAGCGAGGAAGGCAAAAACACAATGTAATGTAACTAAAAAATGTGGTTAGATATTATTAGTACTGTGTAGTAGTCTCATTACAGTTAATAAGAACCTTGCTAATGTTATTATTCAGGTGGTACTCTAAGAAATAAATGCCCATACGAGTAACGTGAGTTTACAATGTTCCTCTCTGTGTCTGAATAACTGCAATCTTATCGCAGCCTTTGATGCTGACCATGTTAACTTTTCAGCAGCATGATAATAGATCAAATGGTTTTAATTTTTTAAGCAGTCCAGTAATCTTCCCAGTAATTTTGAGTGGAAATTTAATCTCATCAGCACAAAGATGGAATGCATGAGACCAACAGATAGAATGAAAAAAATCTGAGGTGCAATTCCAGCCAATTGTCTGCCAATGGAAGCCATGTATCTGCATTGTCCAATATTGAAACAAATATATGCCTGTGAACAGCAATAAGATCCAGTGTGTCAAGTATTAAATTTACTATAACATTAGCATTGCCATATTATATAACAGTTACGAGCAAACCCAGAACCACTTGATATGCAACCTGCAGGCAATTAATATCACATAGTTTGAAACAAATTGGTAGATGGAGAAACAAGCACACAATGAGTGCAGTGGCAGTTGTTCATTCTTATACAGTATTATTGATTTCCTTTATATACAGTTTAGACTACAGTAAAATAATACAAACTTGTATTTTTAATTGCATTCTTGCAATTTTTGTTAAAATCTGGGCTACCTCTGACAGAGCTATATTCAATTGTGCTAATGGGTGTTTGTAAATTAATGATCTGTATTTTGACTTAGGATATTTAATCTGTGAAAACAATTGCTCACACAATTATGTAGAATCAAACATAGCCAAAATACTAGCTGCAAAATATTTTAATTTTGTGTGTTTTGCAACTGATTATAATTTAAATAAATCATCATGATGTTTACCAAGGTACAAGTATTTCAAAAACTATTTTTTTTCATGGATATTAATTGTAGCTGCAAACACAACCTTGCCCTTCTAGGTTCAACATGCAGAGAATTTACAAACATGTCAAAATAACTTCTTATAACTCTCCCTTCCACAGTTTCAGCTGCACGACAAAGGTTTTAATTGCATCGCAAAGTTTAAAATATTCCACTTTTTCCATTTTTGTTAAACTCATTTAAGTGTTTACTTTACTGTTTTACTGTTATTTACTTATTTATTCTCCTTCAACAGGATATAAACCTGAAATACAACCAGTAGTTGCCAACAAGAAAGGCCAAAACTATGTATATACAGGCTTAGAGTGTGCCACAATAAATTTCCAATTGGAACTCTGCCACAGCCTGGCCTGATGGCCAACAAGCTACATCATATATGGGCATATATCTGCCATGTACACCAAACGTCTGCAACATTGTCATCTGTTGTATGCAGGAAGGTCAAGAAGCAATTGCAGTTCATGAATCAGTAGATAGATACCCATATCTTGTATAACTTTAGTTTTTACAAGATGGGGTTTTTCACCCACAACACCCATTGAAGCAACAAGAATATTTACTACCATATGATTCTATATATTTGCTATTTCATCAATCACTAGATAAATAGAATTTCCCTCAAATTTTGCTTTCATTTCCTGGAGTCTTCTTCAACACACTTGACAAGATAACTTCTCAGAGTGGTCTCATTGGGAGCTGGTTTCCTATTATTACTACCCACTGAGAAAATGTTTGTCCTGGAGGGCATGGAATGGAATAGGAGTAGAAGTGAATGCTTTGAGCATTTCTTTCATATTATCCTTTGAATCTTCCATATACTGCCATACTCGAAGCGGCAGCAGCAACAGTAGGAGCAGGAGCAGTAGTAGTGTGCTGGAGGGGATTCCACACCTAAGCCATTGATTGGCTTTTTGTATGTCAGACTCAGGAGGATAGGATGAGATTAGTGCAATCACAGCAGGTAGCCGGAACCAAACAGTGGAAAGGAGCCTTCATAGAGTGGCCCTAAGAGTTCCCAAGCAGTTCTTCATCTCAATGCGCTAGGAGCCCATGCCTCAGGTCTGACCAAATGCTTCTAAGTCTACTGACAATCCCCGACACCATCACACCACTGAGAGCTGAGTTTCCAAAGCGCCTTCACCTTCACAAGAGGGTGCCACCACTGCAGTCCTCACTGACACTTACCCTGAAAGAGACCCGGTTGGGTGAAATGAAGGGACAGGAAATTCTGGGGAATGAAGAAACCTCCCTAGTATTTGCCTAGTGACCCAGGTAAACCCCATACAAACAAATTTATCAGAGAGGTCAGCCACGAGAAACCAATCAGATGACCTCCTGAATGCAAGTCCCAGACGAAATGCCTGCGCCAGTATATTTGAGGTATAGTACTATAAGAATGCTGCCAGAATCACCTGAAGTATAACCAAGTCCACTGCTCTGTTTCCGAGATCTATATTTAAAACTTTCCATATGCTTTTACATAATAGGCATATTTTCAGAATTAATACACTCTGAACTAAGGTACTTGAAGCTTTCCTTTTTACACCCACAAAATAATCTGTAAAAACACTCATAAACCTTTTAAATTCTACCTTTATATCTTGAAAATATAACAGAAGCCAGGTTATCACTATTTGCAGATGATACAAGCATTTTCATCGCAGGAAAGGATGAAGAAAGTATCCAACAAAGCTCAACTGTAGTTGTGAAAAAGATCATTAATTGCTTTAAAGCCAACAAACTGCTTGTAAATGAAGAGAAATCAGTAGCACTTAATTTTCAGCATAGAGCTTGTAGAAAAGCAGGGAATCCCAGCATCAGAATAGGTCCTAGATTAGTACCTTTTGAACAGGAAACAAAATTTCAAGGATTATGGGTGGATAAAAATCTAAGTTGGGACAAACACATAGAAAAACTATCAGGTAAGCTCAGTAGAGATTGTTTTGTTCTTCATCAGCTAAACCCTCAAGTATCATTTACGGTTCTCAAAGCTTGTTATTTTGCTTACTTTCATTCTTTACTGCTGTATGGTTTACCTTTATGGGGAAATGTTTTAAATAGCAATATAATATTTAAACTTCAAAAAAGGACACTAAGAATTCTAGTTGGTATTCCAAAAAAAGAAAGTTGTAGGGAACATTTCCTGAATCTCAGTATTCTGACTTTATCTTGTTTGTATATAAAAGAGTTATTAGTCTACATGAAGATAAATGCTGCAAATTACAACACTAATGGGGAAATTCATTCTCACAATACATGCAATAAGGATAAGCTACACTACACCTCACACAAAACCAAAATATTTGAAACTTCCTTCAAATATAATGGCTTAAAATTATATAATTATTTACCAGGGAACTTCAAAAACATATCCTCTATAAATAAATACAAGATAGAGATACACAAGTTTTTACTAAAAAAAAACAGTTTTACTCTTTATCTGAATAAGTTGAATACTCTAAGGGGAAAATGCAAATTAGGTATTATGGGCAAAAGCTACATATATGCTTTTAAACAACTGTGACTATTTAGATTTAGAAGCCTGCTAACATTATAGCTCTGCACCATAGTGACTTCTGTAAAGATACTGCCTTGAATCCTTGTTTGTTTCATGGTTCCTGTCCACCTGAGGGAGGCACCTCCACTAAAGAAAGTTTGTTGATGACACTGAAGACCAGATCGCACTTTTTCAGATTTAATATTAAGTTCAATGTTATTATTAAATGTAAATTTTTAAGAATGTAGTCACTGTTTATAATTTGTTTTATATCTTTTAACGAAGCCATGAATTCTTTGTAATTTTGAAGATGAATAAAATTATTATTTATTTATTTATTGCAGTTACAGAAATTTCTGGCATGCTGGTGTTCAATAGATATGAATTGCTCAAATTCAGATTATGTACTGACCATAAAACTGTTAAAACTTTAAATACAATATATTAATTGTTGAAATTCCTAGCTTTTCAATATGCTGGAAATATTTTTAATTTTTTACATACTAAATCTATTGTTAAATTTTAAACATGCAGTCTATTTCCCAAGAGTTATACTTTATCTTTATAATTGATTCCTATCTTATTTATTGCACATTTGACATGGTTCTATTACATCCTGGTCCTTTAACACTCATTTAATATTCATCTTATAACCTGCAACTTCTTACATACACATCTATCAGCCTTCTCAGTTTTTTTATTTATTTGTTTAAAATTATTTATGGATGCTCTTTAATTACTATGGCTCTCAAGTGTCCCATTCTATAAGGAGCATGAAAGACTGCTTAATTTTGCTCAGAGGCCCCTTTATAAGGTTTAAGGTTCATTTACATGTTGTAAATCTATGACATGGAACCATTAGTCTTACTTAATTTCAGAAGGAAGCCATCCTAAGGATTTTTATACCTAAAATAATCAATCATGCTCCACTGGGTTTGAACCTTTGATGTTGGGAACCAGAGGCTAGCATGTTACCCCTGGACTGTTGAGGATAACTCATGTACATCCACATCAAAACTTGAAAATTTAAATTTGTAGTTACCTACTGCACATCTGCACGAGCATAGCAAAGCAGGAGACTTTCAACAGCACTTAACAGAAGTGCAATTTTATTATAGCTTGCCTTTGTAGTGTGGGATTCGTATGTCTGCCTCACATTCAAGATGTTTTGAGCTCGATCTTGTTCAGGGTTTATTACCTGTATAAGGTCTTTTTCTGGGTTTTACCTTATCCTGAGAAGACAAATGTCAAGTAACTTTATGCTCAATGAACCTCAACATTATTTTAACATCAATCCACCAATTTCATTCATCATCTGATATAACCAACCAAGTTAAAGGAAGTTAAGCTACACTGAAAAAAAAAAAAAAAACATTTATTTCATACCAGTTAGTGATTTTAATACACTGCAATCCACATACAGTGAAGCACATAGTATATATAGAGAAAATATGGAATGCATACAATAAGGTTTCAGAAGCTAAAAATACAAAGTAAGCAAATGCATCCAAAAGAAAAATAATTGTAGGTTTAAATCCTTTTCAAGTCAAATAATCTTCAAAATTACTACATGAAAAACATTTCACCAGATGTCAAGCTTCTAGCCCACATGTTCTTTAGTCAGAAAAGTAATTTATTCCTGTTCATTATAATTACAATTAAGAAAATTCAAACATACAGTGGTAGTAATGCTAACTTGGCCGATATTCATAAAATACAAAGAAGCTATTAAGAGGAAATATTTATCTTATAATCCACACATAAGAATCTGATGTGTTACATCCACAGACTTTCTCTTAACCAATGTCATTTGTATTTGTATAGCTTTTAGAAATTGCTCTTACTAAAGCTTGGTTTTTCTATCACTTTATGTTAATTCAGATAAAACTTTGTAAGAATAGTTATGTTTCAGATTTCAATGCAGGTAGAAAGGGGATAGACGAAACCAAATTATACTCAACTGTTTAAAATTTGGGCCACTAACATAAAAACTCCAAGTTCTTCCCAACACTAAGCTAAGTAGTGGCAGCACTTTAAAACAATGACAAAAGTATTTAAAACTTCAAAGCAATAAAAACATGCACCTTAGAAATGGAGATATTGAGTAATGATATGAAATGAATGATGCAACAAAATAAATTGTGTTATAAACAGACCTACATTTTTGTGTTGCATATTTTTCTTTGACATATACCATTATACAAAATGCCTTTTGAATGAAGCATAC
The DNA here is from genome assembly GCA_030762935.1 of Hymenopus coronatus. Taxonomy (NCBI): domain Eukaryota; kingdom Metazoa; phylum Arthropoda; class Insecta; order Mantodea; family Hymenopodidae; genus Hymenopus; species Hymenopus coronatus. The sequence continues at coordinate 497,385,984 of CM060900.1, read as the reverse complement.
TTACCAGTTATTTCTGGAAGAAGATATACTTACATTTTATTTGCTCTGTAAGTATGTTAAAACATTTGGTATTTTGATGAAAATCATTAGCCAATGTTTAGAAAATAAAAAATTTGGATAAAGTGTTATACGTAAAGGATAGTTTGGACGTCTCGTTAGTGCAGTGGAGGTGTGGCTGCTTGCCAAGCAAATAAAATGTAAGTATATCTTCTTCCAGAAATAACTGGTAAGTATGCTTCATTCAAAAGGCATTTTGTATAATGGTATATGTTAAAGAAAAATATGCAACACAAAAATGTAGGTCTGTTCAATTCCTGGTACCGGCATGGGGAATTTTCCCTGCCGGGAGACCTGGTCAGGGGTGTACTCAGTCTTGTGAGGTCCCTGGGGGGGGGGGCAATTGAGGAGCTACTTGATTGTGAAGTAGAGGCTTCAGATCCAGAAGACTGCATTAACCGGCTGGGAGGGACTTGAGACACTGATCACATCTCACCGTCCAGCACTGCACCCCAATCATGACGCCTTAAGGCCAAGATGAGGATGCAGCAGCTGAGCAGTGGGCCAAGGTCCCTTGTGAACTGCCATGCCATGGAGTACAAAAGGATAGTTTGGTGTAGGGGGATTTTCATAAATAAATGAATTATTTAACTACTTTAATTACGTATTCATATACATGATAACAATTACATATGTACAACAATTTTTCTCCTCTTTCTAGTAATTGCTTAAGATTTGGATCATATGCGCCTAACATTCTGGTTGTTTGTGACTACAGATTCCTCCTTATACTGAGTATATCCCCTCAATTCCCCATTTAACCCTTTCTTGACCAGATCATTTTGCTATATATGCCACCCTTCTCTAATTCCTAAACTGGCTTTCATATCCCTTCTTAAGGTGCATTCACTGAAGTGGTTTGAATTGCTATGAGCGTTAAGGCAATAGTTAATGGACTGGCTATCCATTCAAAGGCAAACATTGCAAGTTCAGATCCCATGAACTTCATTCAAATGTGCCTGTGGTAAAGGACAGGGAAGGCCCAGATAAAATAACCAGAGTAATCATGCTTGGAAGCTGACAGGGTTACATTTGACTGGAGTTGCAAGATTTTACTCTTTTCATTAAAAAAGATCACTACAGTTTTATTGCAAAAATGTTATATGTTTACAATATAAAACAGTGTTAAATAATAATATTTTATGCTTGAAGGTTAGTTTAAGTTTATTGACTGTTAAGCTGTTTTACAACATTGCAATTTGTCTCATCAAGTACATAAATTATCAAATTACAAAATTGGAGCTTTATACAATTATTTAACCATTTAAAACAGTTGAATATATTTGCTTCTATTTGCATAACAAACTATTTACAGCATGTTTATGATAAATTAATGGTTTCATTTTACAAAGCTAGTTTAGATATTACTCATCTATATGAAAGTTATTACATTCAAAGAATTCTTCTACTGAGTAAAAAGCTTTATTTTTCAGCCAGAAATGTTTTGAATCTATGGTTGGGTAAGGAGGTAATATGTACTGGAAGTTTGTTGTACATACTTAATCCTAGATATTTATGATTGTCATACATTTTTGATAATCTTGAGTATCAAATCTTGAGTAAGAAATTAGCCCTGAGGTACGAACCCTATTTATATAGTTGTGTTTATGCCCAGATGGTGAAGAAAGGGTTCAGTTATTTCCACTTCTATAAACTATCTTCACCATTTATTTTGTTAAGTTCTCTATTACCTTCGTTACATATTTGCCTAAATTTGCCTATTATTTAAAGAAAAACTTAAACCAATATTCCTACCAATAACTTATCCCACTTTTGTTCCATATCTCCTCTCTGCATACTTCAGTTTTTGAACATTCTTGAGCACAGTGCAAATTTTTATCTGCAGTGGCACATAGCAGGCAACGTTCTTTATCAACTTTTAAACCCCTTAACATCATAGTTCCTGTTCTTGCCCATACCAGACCCTCCCTTTTCCTTTTATCACCTTTACTTCCTTCTCCCTGTCTTTCCCAAAACTCCTGTAGTACCTATACCAGAGAGCTCTTAGCCCTTAAGCTCCTATACATTTCTGGTTTCTCTCTATTATCAATTCTTGATTTTAGCTTATTTCATAAACTTAACCAATATGCCGGACAGCCCACTAGCTCTCCCATTCCAATTACTGTAACCATTTCCTTCAATCAGAACAGCCAGTTTTCACCCCAATTTAGTCTTCCTCATGCCCTGAGGCAATTTTTGACAATAATAATGTCTTTCTTCCAATTCTTGGATTCTACACCAGTATTTTCCCTATACATTTTACAACTAGGGCCTTCCTGCCTACCCTTCCCAGTTTAGCTAAGGCAACCCCATTTGGGGCTGCTCCTTGTAACCTCAGTATCATTTTACAAACTGTTCTGTGAATCTGAACTATACATTCTTACCCTTTTTCTGACCCCCACATTTCTATCCCATCTATCATTCTTGATTCACCTGTAACCTAAAAATTCTCTGCAGCCACTCCCTTCTCATACCTGGTATTTTGTTCACACAGATTTTTGTGCTACTAGCAGCCAATTTCCCCTTTGCTAATATATATTTCCTTTGTTCTGTCCACTTTCCATTTTTTTAACCTTAACCCCAGATAATCAAATTTCTTTACCACTTCAATTTTGCATCCTTCAAACCATCATTTCTTGTCTGTGCTAAGTTTATTCCCTTTCTTACAGACCATAGTCTTGGATCTCCTTTTATTTATCTTTAAACCTCCTTTTTTTACAGTACTTCTCTGTTCTTTCAAATGTTTTCTTTAAACCACCACTTGTAATTTCTGCTGCTACTGGACCTACAAAAAGCAGGCCTGGAATATCCTTATTGTTAATTGATGGACAATGAGTGTCTTCCCTCTCTATTTCTTTCAATATGTCATCCATTAATAAATTGAATATGATATGGTTCAGTTTAAGGGGTTTTCTTTAAAAACTTTGCATCACATTTGCCAAGTTTGGCATTTATCTGATTTTTCATTTTATAGTTATGCTGTTCACACACACATAAACATGGACCATTTTTTATTATTTTTTTTCATCCAAGAGCCCTTAAAACATGTAATTTTGGTAAAACCTTGATATCAAATTTTAGGGTGGAGTGCAATGATATGTACATGATAGAGAAAGTAAAAATACTTCCATGTTACAGGCAAATAGCTTCTTCTCCATGCATGTTGTTGATTAAACAGGTTTCAGGTATCGACATGCAAGCAATGTCGCTTGTTATTTTTTACTTTGTGCTTCCAATTGTAGCAGAGTACAGATAGAAATGTATTTCATGGAGATATTTTTATAAACAGTTTTTAAAGAAATAACAAATCACTCTTCCTGCCTAATTTTCCAACACTTGGTGTTGGATCAAAGAATGGAGAAACACTGGAACAGGTAACAAAACTATAAAAAGTTTGAAACTGATGTATCTGAAGGTAAATACATTTTAAAATGGTCTCACAATTATGTAAACCTACAGTGTATGTTAAAGCCAAAACTGTTCAGAAAAGGAAGGAAGGAAGGGAGGGAGGGAGGGAGGGAGGAAGGAAGGAAGGAAGGAAGGAAGAAAGAAAGAAAGAAAGAAAGAAAGAAAGAAAGAAAGAAAGAAAGAAAGAAAGAAAGAAAGAAAGAAAGAAAGAAAGAAAGAAAGAAAGAAAGAAAGAAAGAAAGAAAGAAAGAAAGAAAGAAAGAAAGAAAAGCAGAAATGGTAATAAATAATGTCATATGTTTCAGCATAAAAGTGATAAGTTTTCACTAAATTACAAAGAAACAATAGGATGATGTTTGCAAATTTCAACTATTTTGGCAATTTGTACAACTCAAAACTTTAATTTTTACATTTATCCCTTCCCTCCTCCTGCTTCACCTTCTTCTTTAAGTTTGACATCCTGTAACCAATGTATGAATGATGAATGAAATGTCAAAATGAGCTAATAGTCCTAATGCACTAAAATTATTCATTACTTATCACAGGGGCTGAGGGAAAATTTAAATAAAAGCCAGATAACTGACTGCAATGTAGCTGAGTTTACAAAACTGTCCACATAACTAAGAGAAAATGATATCGCCAGGCGACTAAAATGATACTCACCATCCTTAGTAGCCAAATATAATCTTCGGTTAGGCCTATTTTGGATAACATCTGAAACTGAAATGATTTACCTAAACAATTTTCATACTCATCAAGTTTCATAAGTTTTCATGTCTGGCATCATTAATTAAGTGAAGAAATGACCAGCATGTAGGCGATAGTCTACTGGGCCCCTTCTTCCGAGATGTTTCATCTGCTGCTATGATTTTATGCTCTATCATTTCAAAGTCATTCATTCCCATAAGTAAACACCACAGATTTGTTTCCTAAAACTATTTTTGAGGGGGGTTAATCTGACAATGTGTTTTGATCAAATTTGTCTTTCCAATTATTTAATGGAATATAAATGTGTACAAAATAATAAATGTGATACAAGCTATATAACTTAATCTCAAAAGGCCACTGAACCACAACCACTCCTAATTTTGCAACAATTAGATAACTTTAAATACGGAAATATTGTGACAGTGCTGTCTTCTGCAGTGGTTCTCATTTTTGCCTTGGTATGTGAGTCATCTCAGTTGGAAACCTTGGGATGCAAAATCAACATAGGAAAAGCAGCACATTGGTAACAGGAACTCTAAGAACACGAGACATCTTGATTCCTCTTAAACTTTGTAATATGTCTGGAAGCCTCAGTTTTCACAAGTTTGCACTAAGCTCTGTGATATCATTTTCTAGCTCTAAAAGGAGGAAGAATTGCAAGCTGCTGTTGTTGTGAATTGTACTGAGTTATGAGTGAGTGGAATGTTAGAATGCAGTGGTGCACAAGCCATGGATGGCATGCAGACGTAAATTGTCTATGCATTGAAACAACAAGTGAATTATTTGTAACAGTGAATTAAAGATTTTATATGTAACAACTTTTGAGTCAATAAAGACATCTGTTACACTGGTATCAGGAGTGGGATTAAGAAGCCAAGATGGAAGAATGCTTCAAAAATTGTTGGAGAAGATGGACAGGATGGGAAGTGAAATAAAGGCAGTGAATTCCTCATTAGAGAAGGCGCAGACAGAAATGAAGACCAGAATGGAAATTACATTGCAGAAGGTGGAGGAAATGATGGAATCTGACATAGAAAAGATGAGAAATTAATGTCTATGATGAAAAAGGAACTTCCTACCAAAATCAACAAACAACTGGCATTGAAGAATTAGGAGAAAAAATGGAAGATCTCAGGGAAAAGGTGGAAGAGCTTGGTGGAGTAATGAAAGACGCCTTAATGCCCTGAAAGGAAGAGCCGAGTGCAGCACCAAGGAACTGAACGCCATGGTGCAAAGGATATTTGATGGGAGGCTTAAGGAAGATCAAGACAACAGGATGCGAAACAAACTCTCCACATGTCAAATCAGCTAACTATGGCAGGACGTCAACCTTTAAAATTTTCCACCAACAGTTCGCCACTGTCACCACCCCACAACCAACGATCAGTAGATGAAGAAGCTGCACAGTGATAGCAAGCCTCCAGGGACAGGAGGTAGTAGTACTGAATGTGATCCTGACATCGACGAAGTCCAAGGAAATCTTGGAGATCCTGTACCTCAGTTCTAAAGTGTTACAATTCAAAATCGGTAATTTTTCAGGAGCGAGCAAAAACCTAAAACTTGTTTCTTTAACTTTCTGTTACCAGTCACTGAATAGTGCAATTTGGTTCTGACTTTGAGGTTTCTGTATATGCACAGATCTCTCTCAATATATTAGAACCTGATATTCAGAACTTGGTAAGTTTGGAATATTTAAATTATTTTATTTTTAGTTGTCACAGTTTTGCACTGGATCAACGCTTTGCTATTTTACTTATTACCACTAAATTGTGTAATAATAATCTTAAGTCATCCACTTACATTTGTTAATGAATGAGATAATTTTACATTCCATTTACATTTATTTATTTGTGTAGGCCTGTGGAATAATAGTAACTATTAAAATAATAATAAACAACAATTTAATGTGAATTTCTATTTTACTGAATGCACAATCAGTTAGAAACTTTCAAAAAGGAAAATGTACATTTTATTGCACATATTAATTGATGCTTGTTTTTTCATAGAAAATAAACACTTCAATTAATCTTTAGCAAGGACAGTGTGAATAGGTTCAGAAAACTGATCCACACAGTTAATCAGTTAAACTAAACAATTAATCACACAATAATTCAGTTTTCTTGAAGAGAATTGTACATCACTCGGCACCAGAGGAATATTCACCCTTAGGTATTTCATCAGAAATACTCTTCAAGTTATTATAGAAGTCACAGTATACACTCGGAATTTATAATCATGTCAGAGTCAGATAAAGCGAGCTTTCTTGTGAGTGTCAGTTACTGGGAATGCAGTGTATGCTGGCACAGTTCTTCATGTCTCGACTCTCTTGTACTCTTCTTCAACAGAGTAACTGCTTTTGCACAGAAATGCTTATGGCTCATTTTTAGAAAAATAGAGACCTTTAATGTTAATCCAATCTACATTCTGTCCTTCCACATTCTTTTTGTAGTTTCAGCCAATGGTTTGTGAAAGCTTTTTGAAATCATACACATCTTTAGTATCCATCTCAATGATGGATTATGCCTTTCCGCTCTTTTTTGCCATTCTGATGACACAACCCAATAATGTGCAATAGTTGTGTCTGCCTCCTTATTTCCTTTTAATATTCATTCCTTTTCTCTTGTAATTGTGGCATGCACAGAGTCATTTTCATTCTGCGAATGCCCAACTATAAAATCTTTCACTATAATGCTCTCAATACCTTCTATTGATGAAACTGCATACAGAAACAAAGATGTCAAAGGACTGTTTTTATTTTGGTCTATACAATTATCACCATAAAAGATGATATGTGAGACACCAGCATTTTTTATTTTCTCTAAAATTTTTAGGAGACACCTGGCAATTTTGTTTACTCCCCTTTTAGCTAACCCTTCATGCGAGAAGAAACATGTTGCCTTAGTTCCTACCATATTGAAGACTGAAATTGAAGCAGGAGCACTTGTGTTTGTAGTATAAAGCTGATACTCTACTAGCACAGCATTAAGTCAAATGCATACACTCTACTTTTTCCATCACTTACTTTACATTCCTGAATATCTCAATTTTTCACTTCATGGCATGCTTCTTTTTCTAATATATGCTTTTAGTATTTTTCCAGAAGCTGCAGTTTTTTTTAGATGTTCTTTGTAACCTGAACAAAAGGTGCTTTGATCCTTTTTTGGAACAAAGAAATCCAAGTTAAAACAATAAATAAAAACATGTGCATAATGGTGCCTTTTTGCGCATTATTTTCTATCAGCAATAAATTTTGCTTTGTACATTGTGTACTTTATACTGATATTTAAATCACCTTCTATATATTCTTTCTTGCTCTTAGCCCGCAGTAATGTAGTTCCACTCTGGGGAAGGAATTGATGTGAGCTTTAATGTCATTGGTAATGCCTCTCTGGTATTTCAGGGTACTTGCTATGTTTTTCTCATCTATCCTCAACTATCATTCTTTCCGTGGTAATTTTAAAGCAAGAAACAGATAAAAATTCAAGACATTTTATAATATAATTGACTTTAAAAAACAATATCTAAAACAATATTAGGAATTTTAAAGAATCATATGACAGAAACCCTTTTTTGCTTGTTAAAAACTTATCCTAAAAATTTAAGAGGGATTGAACAAAACCTGCATCGTGTGGAACATTTTGAATGACAAAAAATGTTGAAAAAACTGTAAACGAGTAAATCAAGTTTTAAAGTATAAAACATTTTCCCTCTAAGCTGCATACCTTCAAACAGTCTAAAATCTTCCAGACACATAAGTTGGACCCTCCTGCCTCTTCCTTCTCTCCTCTGCAGCAGTTCTCTTCAATTTTAGTTTAGGAGAAAAAAAATATTTAACTGTCATATTATTAATTTTCTATTTTTGCTATTGAAATATTTAATTACATAAGCACTGGTGATATTGGAAAAAATCATTCTCAGCTACTTCAGATGTAGATAATACAACTTCCAAACGATTGCTCGCTTTAAGCATATGTGTAAACAAAATACATGTTGTCCTTTGATGCAAGAAGTAGCTATGCCTCATCATAATTCCAAATATACAAGATAGATTTTATAATAAAGGCAAACAAGTATGAAATTACACTGTAGCCACCTCTGTCGGCAGCACTAGGAGTTATACAAACTAGAGATGGACTGAAATGAAGCCCAGAGTCGAGACTCTCGATTCCCTCGACTCCAAACACCGGTGTCGACTCTGTCGCAAAGTCTTGCTTTCACTCTGACGTCAGTATAGACCATTTTAATGATATTCTTTGTTTTTGGTTTCAAATTTAAACTACTTAACTTTATCCAAATGTTTCACCCCTCTTGTTTTACTGCTGGTCATGCAAAATGTTTAACATAGTAACCAGCTTTTGAAAGATTTGACTATTGCTTTAGCCTAATGTATTCCCTTCTACTTACAAGGGAGTAAGTAATAAGACAATTTCTGTTAATATTTATGTAGATCAGCATGAAGTAGATGGAAGGATAGGTAATCTCTTACAAGAATAGTTTATAAGTGGAACAGCTAGAGAAAGTCATGTGAATGGAGCACATCAGATTTTTTTTGTATTCAGGGAGTCTCAAAACGCCTATTTCCAGTGGTATTCCGGTATCGAATTTTGGGTGGAATGCAATACCTTCCCCACTTAGACATCTTCAGCATGAGTTCAGTCACGTTAAGTATACCTAGAGCAAATTCTTTCACACAGTCCTCCATTTGCAGAAACGCGTTTTATATCTGTTGTAATAACAGATGGTGTGAGGAAGAGGGAGTTGGCTCCAGAACCGAGAGTATCGGTTCCCGGGCGTGAAAGTATTGAATTCTTCGCGACACAATTCACGGAACATCTCTAATACAAACTGATGCACGATGTGAAATGTTGCAACAAAATCATCCCATAACGTGCAGGGTGAATATGAATGCCTCCTTCTGATAAGCAGTAACGGCCTTAAAATGATAAAATGTTTAAAGGCAAGTTATCTTGCATTTAGGAAATATTAATTTAAAATTCCATCGTATGGTCATTTCTAATCTAACAGAAATAACTTCAGGAAACGAGCATTCAGTTGGCAAGCTTTGTATGTAAACCTTGACGAATTATTTGAATATTTGGCCAGGAGAATGTGCATTGTAATTAAACAGTTTGTTTCACGATTGTGTCCGACAGCAGTTGTAGCTCTAGTGGTCAGCAAAGCAAATATCTGTTTTGTGTATACCGAATACAGACAAATGGAAACACGGTAACAGCAGCCCAAACCAATACAATTTGATAAATGCCCCAAACAATAACAACTCATCTAAACGAGGTGCACTGCTATGCATTAGCTGGCGTTATGCCACTATTTGTCTCATATGATTCTCACCATAATGGATTCGACATTACCCACTGTTCAAATCTTAAACTGGTTAAATAAGTAAATAAAAACCAAAGTTTATATTATGTAGTATCTGCTTCGAAAAATAGATCAGTTAACGTTTTTCTGCTCAAAACTTTAAAATCGCATTATAACTGGGTTTCTATTGCGATGCAAAGGCAAACAAAGGTAACGAATACATTCATACGCCATTCTCTTGCACATTAACATACATGACAGTATTCGTTTGAGCAGCGAATCTTTCATCCTCGCTGTTATTCATGAGGTGCAAAAATGAATAGATATGCACTAAACAATAAGTTCAAAATATTCTATAATCTTTATTCAAAGCTTATTTCTTAAGTATCGCAGAATGAACTGTTCGAATGAAGTAAATTTTCATAAGCTGGGTGAAATATGAATTTATTAGAATTGTCTTTGCATGTCACCAAAAGAAAAAGGCAGGTGGTAACTAAGCAGTTGCAAAAGGAACAAGAATTGAAACATTCAAACAAAAGCAGTTTATTTATATTTCTGAAACAGTTGATCCAGCCAAAAAATGTTATAAAGACATAAATTAAGTATTTTAATTACATCTACATTTTGTCTTTCATTCTTTTTTTTTTTTGTATAGCTTCACTACTTTTACCTGGTAGGCTATATCGGAAGATGAATGAAATTGGTGAAATGATAATCAAATGATCTCTGGTACCATGGAGCTTAAAGTTAGTCGACATTCGTCTTCTCAGGATAAAGGAAAATCCTGAAGAAAAACCTTATCTGGATAACTCACTCTAGGCGAGATTTGAACTCGTCACCTTTTGAATGTGAGGCAGACACGCTACCCCCAAACAACTCAGGTGGGCTCATAAATATTTGTTTATATATGTAGTCACAAAAATCACTGGCCAAAGTTATTTAGCTGAAACTCAGATGTTTATTTTTCTGAAAATAGTTTTATATATTAAAGTGACAATAAATAGCAATAAATACATGCCATTGGCATTTATAACAAACAGTATCATTCTTCTAAGCTATAACAGCTGTTGTTAAAATATCATTAAATGTGTATGTTGCAATTTTAAAGTCATTTAAATATTTGGCCAAAAAGCAATATGTTTATTCCCCTCACACTGGTGGAATTTGATACCTCATAGGGTATCTTTACACCTGATTACCCCTAGTAGGCGTGATGTCATATTCAAAATAATTTTACTCATATAGGCTGGCTCAATTTTATCCCATTCTTCCAGCAGTCTTATCTTAAGATCATCTTTAGAGGTAATCTGAGAATCTTGAATTCCTTTATTTAACTCATTCCATAATTCACTATTGGGTTAAGATGGACTCTGTGGGAGGTATGTATGACTTTTGAGCAGTTACAACAACCATTCCCTGACAATATATGCTTTGTATTTGGATCATTATCTTTATAGAATTTAAATATTTTTCTGATCCCTAATTTCTAATATTGACCGTCTATTACATATCGATCCACAAACTGCAAAAGATAAAAAAAATATTGTTATATACAATTCTCTATTTATTACAACCATATAATAATATAAAATAATAAATAAAATCAAAACAAATCTTAATCCAACATCGAGGTCACAATCTTTTTTTTCAATAAGAACTCTTAAAAAAAATTATGCTGTTATCCCTAAGGTAATTTAATCTTTTAATGCACAGTGGTGTAGGTTTTCTCCTAGAATCTGTAGGTATTGGAATTTGTCAAAATTATTTACAATAAATACCAAATTGCCCACTCTACCTGCTGATATGTACCCACATACCATCACATTGCCCCCTTTGTGTTTTACTGCAAAGTGTATACTCCTGATCCTGCCTTCTGTATCAAATACATGAAACAGGCTTTCATATATAAAAAAATCATCATCCCAGTAGTATACTTTGCATTATTCTTTGGCAAAAGGCAACTTAGTTTTATTTAGATAAATTTTTTTCTGACTTCTCTGCTATTGTAACCTTCATTTCTAATAACCCTTCTGACTGTTTCTGGGTGCACATCTTTACCACTTGAAAGCAGAAATTCAGTCGCCATTTTTGGTCCATTAATTTTAGGATCAATAATTACCTTCCAAATAAGCATTTTCTTCTCTCGCTCACTTGGCTTCGGTGGGCATCCTGTTTGTGGCAATGATACAGGTGTGTCCTCTATTCTATATCTTTGGATGACGTCTCCAACAGTGCTCCATGGTACATTCACCCTAGCAGCAATATCTCTAGGTGTAGGACCATCAACATGATGGAAGATCACAAGTTGTACTGGCTCCTCTGTGTGCCATACGACTTTTCCGTACACTATGGCAGCAGAGAATCACATATTTATTACCGATAGTAATAGGGAGTGATCCTCCCCTTTTTGTACTCATTTAAGCATTTGAATACAAGCATAACTGTGATTGGCCAAATACTAATGTGGTGTAAGAATATCATGCTTTGAAATTAAATGGTGCATATATGTGTTCATATATGTTTGCTGCAAAATTCTAAAATTACAGGATTTATTTAATACTTTGTTTATGCTTTACAATGAAAATAAAAAAAATGCTTAAAATCAATTTGTAGTTTTAAATATTTCTGCATTATATGGTAAAGACTTCTGTGACCGAATATTTATGTGCATATGTGTATATCTGATGGTTTACAAAATACAGGAAATTCAACCAGAATGAACAAGACTTCACATATAGTTTCTAGAGTGCACAAAATATGGATTTTATCGGGGTTCTAATCAACAGGGTGGTTGGGGGGGATGGATTTTTCCCTCTCATGAAAAAAAATTTCCCCAGCTTGTTATAGAAGAATTCCTTTCCTGGCAGGGAAGTATTTTTTTCTTTCTTTCTTATTATTATAAGAACTATTACTACTCTTTCTAAAAATACAGGAAGACAGAGGATCCTTTTGATGTAGATTATACATGGTATGAGTGCAAGCTGAAACAGCTAAACTATCCTATCACTAATACCTAGTAAGCTAAACAATAAATCATTGGTATCTTGTCTACCTCACATTCAACAGGTTGCGAGTTTGAGTGAGTTACCTGGATAAGGATTTTTTCAGGGTTTTCCCTTATCCTGAGAAGCCGAATGTCGAGTAATTTTTAGCTCCATGGATCCCGAGATCATTTGAGAACCATTTCACCAAAGTCACTCATCATCTGATATGATCAACCAGGTTAAAGGATGTTCAGCTACACAAAAAGAATAAATAAATAAACCATTTTCAGTTTGATTAGCTAGGTTGGCACTCAGGGTCATAACTCCAGCATTTGCGCCAGCAATGACAATTGTATCCTGCAGTATTCAGTTCAGTTTTTTGCAAAATTGTTGGTCAGCAAGGATAGATTTTGACAAGAATGCATCAAGTTAGAGAAAGTTATATATTCCAGTTCAAATCTCAGGCTACAACTTCAATATTAATATTCAGTTAAAAACTGCAATATTGCAGGTGCCAAGGGTTAATTAGTAACAATAAATGCATTACACTAATCAGGGGAAGTATAAACAAAACCAGATTTGAAAAATGGAAATCAAATCTAATTAAGTTTCCCCCCCTCATCAGAAAATATAATTCAAACGCTGGCTCCACATGACATCCTCAGTGGCAGTAGAAAGGTTGAAGAGTCCTAATAAAAGTCTCAACTGTAACTGTGGTTTTCACTGTGTGTCACAGCATTTGTACAAGAAATGGGCAGGATGCCTCTGGTGATTGGTTCATGATGGAGTGCTGCATTTTGCTAATGTCTGATTGGCTTGTTTTGAGTGTTTTATTTTGGCTTTTGTAAGAGCTGGCTGCCATATTTTGTGTAATTTTAAGCTGCCTTCTTTTCTGGTATGTGATTATGTTAATGGATCTTAAGAGCTCCAATAAGCATGCAATGATGTGAAGTTAATACCATGATATTATTTTCATATTCAATGATATGCTCTCCTTTGGCAAGCATAGTGTGTTCTGGAATTGCAGACTTATCCATTCGCCCCAGATAAAGGAACTGTTAGATCAACTGGACTTATGTTGTAGTCAGCATCCATCATTACAAAGTGGAATGATACGAGGGTACACATTGTCTGTGCAGGCAACATGGATAAGGCGCAGAGGAATCAAGTATGAGTAGATATACTGTAGTGGTGATAGTACAAATACAGCCGTGATTTGTTTCATGGTGTCTCATAAGTGGCAGTATAACATTATTTTAGAGGAACAATTTCAGAAAGCAGCTACAGAGATTAATGTAATGCCATCATTATCAACATTTTTGCAGGTATGAGAAGCATCATTATTATATGCTGATTATGGTTTCCATGACCATAATGTTTCTCCCAGTATTTTAGCATGCATATTTATGTGGGCAGTTTTTTCTAAGGATGCTATCAGACCATAAGTTAAAACTGTATTCTTTGTTTGTGAGTCAGTAAGAATGTGGTGCTCGACATTGAAAAACACTGAAGGACAAAAGACTAAAAACTCAGGATGAGGTTGTAAAGATCACAGTAACTTTAGACTCTGGCCAAAACAACAGAATCCCATTTTCACAAGGACAGAGGAATATATTTAAATATCCTCATTAGGATTTCAACACAATTTCTAAGACATACTCCCTCCATTCCAAAATATGGTACAGAAGCAGGTCATTTATGCTGTTCCACAATATAGTATAGACAGGCTAAAGTTGAAAGAATTAAATAGCAGGCTATATTCTACATTGTGTAATATGATATGATACTCATAATACTTGTTATTCCTAAATTATATGTTCATAATGATACATTTTCCTACATTATATGGTGCATGTATTTATGTTACAACAAAAGCACACAGGAATGCTATAATACAGTAGGTACAATAAAAGATGGAGTACAATAGTTTACTTCTGCTACATAATCAGGCACACAAGTAAAGTCAATTTTAGACAAGTGCTCATTGTGGTGTTTCTATTACTTCTGGTTTGCAATAGAGGGACTGAAGCAATGCACCCTATTGCTGTAGATTGCCTTTTCCCATATGAGGTACCTTGAATTCTTTAGGCCCCTGTTGCATCTTACAGCATACCATGTATTACTGAAACATGTGGGAAACATTGTCCCAGCTTTCCCATGCCTGAGGTGGTCAAATGCCTCGCTAACACACTGAGTTCTTGAATCATCATCCGTGGATTCTTCTTGAATTGCAAGGACTGGCTAAATCAATTGCATAAAGTCAGGGCGTTTAGGTGACTGTCACTTGAATGAGGACACAACGTTCCTGGCTGGAAAGAGAAGCACCAATTCAACATCAGAACATTTGATTGATGCATTATCTTGTTTGATAACAATTGGTTTCTTACTGCAATTCTTTGGAAACCTTACATATATTGCTGGAATGACATTGTTGATCAATATTGTTCACGTATATTTTGTGTAATGGTCTGGTTTACTGTTTCTCTTTACATTCACAGTATCAATGAATAGCCATATACCATATATCAAATAATAAGAAGTATTTTAGTCTGTGGAGCGCCATAATTTAAATGAATTGAATCATCTTTTTTTTACACATTTTCCTCCACTTTGCCATTATATGTGTAAGTTTCAGGTTTGTAGACCATGTCAATATACCAAATAATAAGTATTTTATTCAGCAGAGTGCCATAGTTTAAATGAATTGAGTTACCCTTTTTACACTGTGAGAAAAGTGACTCAATTCATTTAAGCCATATACCAATTCGACCACTGAACCACTGTGATTTACTCACATCTTATCTGAGTTGTGAAACAACTGTCATGAACATGACCTTGGTATTGAAGCATTGAATATTTGACATTGAGTATAAAGGGGGCTCATCATCCACAGTAAGGTTACACGTTTGCTGAATTTTCATCAAATAAGACCACATCTCATTGATATGTACATAATTATACATAAGCTTGAATTTCTCCATCAGGTTCTACCAAGGACAAATAAAACTAAGTATTGATGTTTATATTCTTTTAAATACAGCTTTACTGTTGATGAAACCATCTTGAATGTTATACCCTCTTTCAAACACCTAAACAGAGTTTTTTCTGGGACTCCAATAGAAAAAGACAAATTCTAATTGTTTCAAATGTATGAAAATGGGTGTCTGTGATTTTATTTAACCCAGGTGAATAATCTTTGTGCTTGTGTCCACACTTTGCATTCTTCAAGTTCCTGACATCAGCATTTAATATCCTTTGTTCAACTGTGCCTTAGCGTGATGCCAAATGCATGAGATAGTTGAAAGTTGTTACCAGGAATTTCATTGTGGCTGTTTTAATGGCACCCTTCTTTAAGGTGCTATTGTCCTTGAATTAGAGTAGGAATTGCAGAATGGCACTATGACTTATGGCTATTTATTCTTGTACTTTGGAGTTTCTACTTACATTTGCCCTGGTTGCTGGTTTTTTTACTTATCCTGTGATGCTAAAACAGGTGCCCACTTGATTGTCCTCCATACTCAGTTCTGTATCTGTTTACGTTTTGTGGCTTGTAGAACACTATGCACTGTGAACATCTGTCTCTCCGGATCCCACACGAGCATGCGGGGATCTGCAAGGTGATCCTGAAGGACGATGCAATTTAATTGAGCCTGCGAGAAGCAACCTGATAGTGAAAGCCTATTGGCTCACAACTGGGGAGGGACCGTTGTCCACTCAGCTGATACCAGTCTGTCTTCAGCAAAGGGTACGGCAATTACGGTCACACTGAGTACTCTACAACACCGACACTAGAAATGCCTGACCTATCTGGCAACCACCAGAATATTTATTCCTGCCAACCAAGTAAAAATGCAGGACATGTTAGAGCACAATACATCTTGGGGAATCATTAAAGATTCTGACAGCCCTTAGTACTCCCCTGTAGTCTTAGTGAGGAGGAATGGTGAGCTCTCTTCTGTGTGGATGGCAGGAAGTTGAATGCTATCACCAAAACGGACTCTCCCCTTACCATGGGTTGACAACCACGGGCACGCATGCTGGTGCTGAGGTTCTCGGCTTTAGACTTGAAACCGGGATACTAGCAGGAGGCCCTAGATCCTAGAGATAAGGAGAAGTATGCATTCTCGACTGGCCAAGGGCTTTAATAATATACGGCTGTCCCTTTTGGTCTCTGCGGTGCACCAGTCACCTTCCAGCACCTCATGGAATGCATAATAAGAGGGTTGGCCTACAGCAACTGCCTGCTCTATAAGGATAACATCATCATCGTAGGTAATAATTTCGAAGAACATCTTGTGATGTCGTTATGTTCTAGCTATAAAAGGAGGAAGAATTGCATGGCATTATGAATTGCAATGAGCAACAAGTGAGTAGAGTGTTAGTGCGCAGTGGTGTGCGAGCCATTTGGCATGCAACCATACACTGTCAACGCATCAAAAAGTCAAGTGAATATTTGCAGCAATGAATTAAATATGTTATTTGTAACAACCTTTGAGTCAGTAAAAAAATTTTTTTACAACATGTTTCTTCACACATCTTTATTTAAAGTACAGAATTTCATTTCAGAGAGCCATGTGCCAGATTGATAATTAGGGCATTTATTCGATACCTATAACTCTAGTGAAGTATGCTAAAATATAGGATACACATACACACACACCAATAGGGGCCGCGCCATGGCTGAGTGGTTAGACCACTCGCCTCTTGCCTAGATGGCCTGGGTTTGATCCCAAGCGACCGCATGTGCAATTTTTGGTGGACAAAGTGGCGCCGGGTAGGGTTTTCTCTGGATTCTCCTGTTTCCCCAGCCACCGCATTCCACCTTTGCTCCATCTTCAAGCCATGTATCACCATTGCCATCGACTGCGGTGCCACAAGTAGTAAACGTGGGCGTTAAAACACTACCAAAAAAAAACAAAATAAAAAATAACTATATCAGTGCAGTGCAGTGTGATGGAGTGTGGTGACAGATATTTGACATTGACTTGTGACACGCATGCACTCAACTGATGAACTAGATCTGGTAACAACAGATATACAACACGCTTCCTCTTTCTCATTAAGATTCTCACTGTTAGGCCAGTTATAATAAACTTTCGGTTTTCCTGTTCCCATAAGAGTTGCTGATTCACTAGTATTCACTTCATAGCATTTATATGCCATTAATGTGTGAAGATCAAGCATTCTTAAATACTGTTTAGGATAATGGGTTAAGTGAATTCAAAAGTAGTAATCATTTTTTCAATAAATTTATTAGATTTATGAAAAAAACGTAAAACAGAATGCATTTATCTGGTGAGGCTGTTTCTTGAGTTACTGTAAGTTTTTATGAAGACATCATGTGAAATACTAATTGCTATATGCAGACCTGAAATTCAAAAAAAAAAAAATTAGTAATTGAAAGAAAATCTGCAGCAAACATTAAAATGGAACTACTTTGTAACGATTCTGAATACAGAGTTAGAGTGGTGGAAATGTTCCGGAATGCATTTAACCCATCACCACATATGATTGGAAACATTCCCATTTACTAAATTACATAAATAAAAGATTATTAATTATTAGCTGCAGTAAATATCAACAATTTATTTCAAGTACTGGAAAATCACTGAAATAGCTAACATTTTGTTTAGAAACTTCTACCAAACTAGCGCAATTCTTTTTATTTTGTATTCCACTGTGAGATTCAGTAAGTAGGCTATTAGATATAATCATTTGATAATATTTGTGTGTTCTCCAATTATTCCCAAGAACAAACTCTTTTTCAAAAATCAGAAATGAATGAGTGATTATTTTATATATTTTTGTAGATGAAGTTTGACTACTAAACTGAGTATTGCTGTATTTAAGCAAACTGTGACAGTATTTGTTCTGAATTCTCAGCAACTTCAGCTGCAGATAATACAACTTCCAAACGATTGTTCACCTTAAGCGTATGTGTAAACAAAATACATGTTTTCCTTTGATGCAACCAGTAGCCATGTCTCATCATAATTCCAAATACACAAGATAGATTTTACATTTAAGGCAAATTAAGTATGAAATTACACTGTAGCCACCTCTGTTGGCAGCAATATGAGTTATACAAACAGTTGCATGTTGTGAAATGTCGCATCAAAATCATTCCATAATGTGTAGTTTGGATCAGCATTAAGGGCCCTAAAATGATACAATGTTTAAAGGCAAGTTCTCTTGCATTTGGGAAATATTCATTTAAAATTTGATTGTGTGATCATTTCTAATCTAACAGAAATAACTTAACCTCATGAATTTTGATCGTCCCTTTGAAGAGAACCCGCTAATGAAGTTCATCAATCCAACACCAGAGGGGAGACAGTCATACATCAAGGATCCTCGTGTTGTATCCGATAGTCGAAAGCAGTAGACAATGCATGTAACACGCATGCGAAACTAGTTCTGCGTAAAAGTAAGTTTTTGTGAAGCACATGTGTGTATATTCGACTACCAATTAAAAACTAAGAAATAACTTGCATGTTTTGCAATCCAATGTTTAATTCAGCTTATATATGAGAGCATACCTAAAACCAGCTTATTATGCATATTTTCATTCATTGATGACCTATGGAATATTTTGGGAAATTCAGTAAATGCTAAAAAAGTATTCATTGTGCAAAAAAAAAAGGTAATAAGAATAATGGCAGGGGAAAGATGATCAACTCACTGCAAACCACTCTTCAAAATGTTTGGAATTTTACCATAAGCCTGTGAATATATTCTAGCCATATTGTCATTTGTAATAAATAACCCAGAAAAGTTTACGAAAAATACAGATATTCATAACAAAGAGACCAGACATAGGCAGGACTTACATATACCAACAAATAATTTGCAGTTATTCCAAAAAGGGGTTTGCTACTTAGGAAATAGTTTTGTTTAATTCACTTCCCTCTTCTATAAAAGAATTGCAAATGAACAAACACAAGTTTAGATCAGAATTAAAAAGATACCTTATTACTCACACCTTCTATACAGAGGAGGATTTCATTCAATCAAAAAATATTGGTAATAATGTAACATTGTAAATATAATAAACATGAATATTCTAAGAATTCAAGTGTAGGGGTAGGCTTTTGGAAACAGACATGTAATTGAAAATTATGCAAAACTGATACCTCTGAAAATTCATTGTCAGCGTTATTATTTGCAAATAAATTTATTAATAAGTATGAATAAATGTAATTGTTGACATGATCTACATCCTAGAGTTTGGGCTTTGAATATAAGCTCATAATAGGATCTACAGATTGCAGTGTGGGAGGGAGGGAGGGAGGGAGAGAGAGAGAGGGAGGGAGAGAGGGAGAGTGAGAGAGAGTGAGAGAGAGGGAGAGAGAGGGAGGGACGATTATTCAGTTGGCAAGCTTTGTATATAAAGCTTGACTAATTATGTAATTATTTGAATATTTGGCTAGCAGAATGCACATTGTAATTAAACAATTTCACGATTGTATCTGACAGCAGTTGTAGCTCTAGCGGTCAGCAAAGCAAATATCTGTTTTGTGTATACCAAGTACAGGCAACCTAATGGAAACATTGTAACAGCAGCCCAAAAACTACAATTTGATAAATGCCCAAACAATAACAAAAATTCATTTAAACAAGGTGCACTGCTATGCATTAGCTGATGTTATGCCACTATTTGTCCCATATGATTATCACCAAAATGTATGCCACATTACCCATTGTTCAAATCTTAAGCTGGTTAAATAAGAAAATAAAAACCTAAGCAAGCCAGAATTTATATTATGTAGTACCTGTTTTCAATGAATAGATCAGTTGAAGTGTTTCTGTTCAAAGCTTTAAAGTCACATTATAATTGGGTTTCTATTGCGAGGCAAAGGAAAACAAAGCTAATGAATACACTCATATGCCATTCTCTTGCACACTAACATACATTACAGTATTCGTTTTAGCAGCGATTCCTTCTGACTCGCTGTTATAAAACAATATAAACAATAAGTTCAAAATATTCTGTAATCTCTATTCAAAGCTTATTTCTTAAGCATCGCAGAATGAACTGTTCGAATGAAGCAAATTTTCATATGCTGGGTGAATCTGAATTTAGAAGAATTGTCTTTGCATGTCACCAAAAGGAAAAAGCAGGTGGTAACTAAGCAGTTGCAAAAAGTATGAGAATTGAAACATTGAAACAAGAGCAGTTTATTTATATTTCTAAAACAGTTGTTCTTACCAAAAAATGTTATAAAGACATAAGTTGCGTATTTCAACTAGTTCTACATTTTTTCTTTCATGGTTTTTTTTTTTTTTTTTTTTTTTTTTTTTGTTTTTTTTTTTTTTTTGTTTTTTGTTTTTGTATAGCTTAACTCATTTAACCTGGTAGGCCATGTCGGACGATGAATGAAATTGGTGAAATGATGCTCAAATGATCTCTGGTACCATGGAGCTTAAAGTTACTCGACATTCGTCGTCTCAGGATAAAGGAAAATCCTGAAGAAAAACCTTATCTGGGCAACTCACTCTAGGCGAGATTTGAACTCGTAACCTTTTGAATGTGAGGCAGACATGCTACCCCCACACAACTCAGGCGGGCTCATAAATGTTTGTTTATATATGTAGTCACAAAAATCATTGACCAAAGTTATTTAGCTGAAACTCAGATGTTTATTTTTCTGTAAATAGATTTATACATTAAAGTCACAATAAATAGAAATAATTACAAGCCTTTGGCATCAATAATAAACAGTGTCATTCTTCTAAGCTATAACAGCTGTTGTTAAAATATCATTAAGTGTGTATGTTGCAATTTTAAAGTCATTTAAATATTTGGCCAAAAAGCAACATGTTTATTCCCCTCATACTGGTGGAATTTGATACCTCATAGGGTATCCTTTACACCTGATTACCTCTAGTAGGCATGATTTTATATTCATAATATATTTTTACTCATATAGGCTGGCTCAATTTTATCCCATTCTTCCAGCAATCTTAAGATCAGCTTTAGAGGTAATCTGAGAATCTTGAATTCCTTTATTTAACTCAATCCATAATTCACTATTGGGTTAAGATCTGGACTCTGTGGGGGGTACGTATGACTTTTGAGCAGTTACAACAACCATTCCCTGACAATATATGCTTTGTGATTTGGATCATTATCTTTATAGACTTTTAATATTTTCTGATCCCTAATTTCTCTGCACAATGGTGTAGGTTTTCTCCCAGAACCTGTAGGTATTGGATTGTCCAAATTATTTTCAATGAATACCAAATTGCCCACTCCACCTGCTGATATATACCTACATACCATCACATTGCCCCCCTTGTGTTTTACTGCACAATATAAACTCCTTCTCATCCTGCCTTCTGCATCAAACACTGGAAACAATCTTTCATATATATATATAAAAAATCATCATCCCAGCAGTATACTTTGCTTTATTCTTTGTCAAATTGCAACTTTTTGGCTCAGTTTTATTTACTTAACACATTTTCTGACTTCTCTGCTATTGTAGTCTTCATTTCTAATAACTCTTCTGATGGTTTCTAATAACTGTTTCTGGGTGCAGATCTTTACCACTTGAAAGCTGATCTTCAGTCGCCATTTTTGGTCCATTAATTTTAGGATGAATATTTACTTTCCAAATAAGCATTTTCTTCTCTCGCTCACTTGGCTTCTGTAGAACGACCACTTTGTGGCAATGATTCAGTTGTGTCCTCTATTCTATATCTTCGGATGACGTCTCCAACAGTGCTCCATGGTACATTCACCCTAGCAGCAATATCTCTAGGTGTAGGACCATCAACATGATGGAAGATCACAAGTTGTCACTGTTCAAAAGTTGTGCTGGCTCCTCTGTGTGTCATATGACTTTTCCATACACTACAGCAGCAGAGAATCCCAGGTTTATTACTGATAGTAATAGGCTGTGATCCTCCCCTTTTTGAACTCATTTAAGCATTTGAATACAAGCATAACTGTGATTGACCAAATACTTGTGTGGTGTAAGAATATCATGCTTTGAAATTAAATGGTGCATATATGTGTTCATATATGTTTGCTGCAGAATTCTTAAATTGCAGGATTTATTTAATACTTTGTTTATGCTTTACAATGAAAATAAAAAACAAATGCTTAAAATCATTTGTAGTTTTAAATATCTCTGCATTATAACGTAAAGACTTCTGTGACCGGATATTTATGTGCATATGTGTATCTGATGGTTTACAAAATACAGGAAGTTCAACCAGAATGAACAGGACTTCACATATAGCTTTTAGAGTGCACAAAATATGGATTTTATCGGGGTTTGAATCAACAGGGTGGTTTTAGGTGGGGGGTTTCCCTCTCATGAAAAAAATGTTCCCAGCTTGTTTCCTGGTAGGGAAGTGTTTTTTTCTTTCTTTCTTCTTATTATAAGAACTATTACCACTCACTCTAACAATACAGGAATACAGAGAACCCTTTTGATGCAGATTATACATGGTATGAGTGCAAGCTGAAACAGCTAAACTATAGTAAGCTAAACAATAAATCATTGGTAGCCTGTGTACCTCACATTCAACAGGTTGCGAGTTTGAGTCTCGCTTAGATTGAGTTACCTGGGTAAGGTTTTTTCAGGGTTTTCTCTCATCCTGAGAAGATGAATGTTGAGTAATTTTAAGCTCCATGCATCCTGAGATCATTTGAGAAACATTTCACCAATGTCATTCATCGTCTGATATAATCAACCAGGTTAAAGGTTGCAGTTCAGTTTTTTGCAACATTGTTGTCAATAGCTTCAATAAGTATGCAATGATGTGAAGTTGATACCATGATATTCTTTACATATTCAATGATATGCTCTCGTTTGACAAGCATAGTGTGTTCTGGAATTGCAGACTTATCCATTCGCCCCAGATAAAGGAACTGTTAGATCAACTGGACTTATGTTGTAGTCAGCATCCATCATTACAAAGTGGAATGATACGAGGGTACACATTGTCTGTGCAGGCAACATGGATAAGGCACAGAGGAATCAAGTATGAGTAGATATACTGTAGTGGTGATAGTACAAATACAGCCGTGATTTGTTTCATGGTGTCTCATAAGTGGCAGTATAATATTATTTTAGAGGAACAATTTCAGAAAGCAGCTACAGAGATTAATGTAATGCCATCATTATCAACATTTTTGCTGGTATGAGAAGCATCATTATTATGTGCTGATTATGGTTTCCATGACCATAATGTTTCTCCCAGTATCTTAGCTTGCATATTTATGTGGGCACTTTTTCTAAGGATGCTATCAGACCATAAGTTAAAACTGTATTCTTTGTTTGTGAGTCAGTAAGAATGTGGTGCTCGACATTGAAAAACACTGAAGGACAAAAGACTAAAAACTCGGGATGAGGTTGTAAAGATCACAGTAACTTTAGACTCTGGCCAAAACAACAGAATCCCATTTTCACAAGGACAGAGGAATATATTTAAATATCCTCATTAGGATTTCAACATAATTTCTAAGACATACTCCCTCCATTCCAAAATATGGTACAGAAGCAGGTTATTTATGCTGTTCCACAATATACTATATATGCTAAAGTTTAAAGAATTAGATAGCAGGCTATATT
The DNA here is from genome assembly GCA_030762935.1 of Hymenopus coronatus. Taxonomy (NCBI): domain Eukaryota; kingdom Metazoa; phylum Arthropoda; class Insecta; order Mantodea; family Hymenopodidae; genus Hymenopus; species Hymenopus coronatus. The sequence continues at coordinate 497,361,923 of CM060900.1, read as the reverse complement.
CTACATTGTGTAATATGATATGATGCTCATAATACTGGTTATTTCTAAATTATATGTTTATAATGATACCTTTCCTACAAGACATGGTGCATGTATTAATGTTACAAAAAAAGCATATAGGAATACTATAGTACAGCAGGTACAATAAAAGATGGAGTACAATAGTTTACTTCTGCTACATAATGTGGCACTCATGCAAAGGCAATATTAGGCATGTGCTCATGCTGTTTCTATTGCTTCTGGTTTCCAATTGAGGGACTGAGGCAATGCACCCTATTGCTGTAGGCTGCCTTTTCCCATATGAGGTACCTTGAATTCTTTAGCCCCTGTTGCATCTTACAGCATACCATGTATTATTGAAACATGTGGGAAACATTGTCCCAGCTTTCCCATGCCTGAGGTGGTCAAATGCCTCGCTAACACAGTGAACTCTTGAACCATCATCTATGGATTCTTCTTGAATTGCAAGGACTGGCTAAATCAATTGCATTCAAGTCAGGGCTGTTAGGAGACTGTCACTTGAATGATGACACAACTTCCCTGGCTGCAAAGAGAATCACCATTTCAACATCAAAATATTTAAGTCGTGCATTATCTTATTGAATAACAATTGGTTTCTTCCTCCAGTTCTTTGGAAACTTTACATATATTGCTGGAATGACATTGTTGATCAATATTGTCCACATATATTTTGTGTAATTGATGTATTGGATTCTACAAGAGGATGTCATGTGATCTGTTTTAGTGTTTCTCTTTACATTCACAGTATTAATGAATAGCCATGTACCATATATCAAATAATAATAAGTATTTTAGTCATTGGAGTGCCATAATTTAAATGAATTAATCATCTTTGTTACACATGTTGCTCCACTTTGCCTTCATATGTGTAAGTTTCTGGTTTGTGGACAATGTCAATATATCAAATAATAAGTATTTTAGACAGCAGAGTACCATAATTTGAATGAATTGAGTTACCTTTTCTACACTGTGAGAAAAGTTACTCAATTCATTTAAGCCATATACCAATTTGACCACTGAACCACGCTGATCTACTCACAACTTATCTGAGTTGTGAAACAGCTGTCATGAACACGACCTTGGTATTGAAGCATTTAGTTTGACATTGAACATAAAGGGGGCTCCTCATCCACAGTAAGGTTACACGTTTGTTGAATTTTTATCAAATAAGAGCACTTCTCATTGATATGTATATAATTATACATAAGCTTGAATTTCTCCTATCAGGTTCTACCAAGAACAAATAAAACTAAGCATTGATGTTTACGTTGTTTTAAATGCAACTTTACTGTTGATGAAACCATGTTGAATGTTATACCCTCTTTCAAACACCTAAACAGAGTTTTTTCGGGACTCCAATAGAAGAAGACAAAGTTCTAATTGTTTCACATTTAAGAAACTGGGTGTCTGTGATTTTATTTAATCCAGCACAATAATCTTTGTGCTTGTGCCCACAGTTTGCATTCTTCAAGTTCTGACATCAGCAAAGTTCATGCTGTGCCTTAGCATGATGCCAAGTGCATGAAATAGATGAAAGCTGTTACCAGGAATTTCACTGTGGCTGTTTTAATGGCACCCTTCTTTAAGGTGCTATTGTCCTTGAATTAGAGTAGGAATTGCAGAATGGCACTCTGACTTTTAGCTATTTATTTTTGTACTTTGGAGTTTTTACTTACATTTGCCCTGGTTGCTGGTTTGTTTACTTATCCTGGGATGCTAAACAGGTGCCCACTTGATTATCCTCCATACTCAGTTCTGTATCTGTTTACGTTTTGTGGCTTGTAGTACACTATGCACTGTCAACGTCTGCCTGGATGAAGGATAACTTCAATACTGCATACAAATCACTTCAAAGCACTATTCAGATGCACATGTATAATAAATCATATCATTATTCCTATTTCTATGCCATATTATGGAATGCAGGTTGTGATGGTGATGATGAAAACTGAGTGGCCTCTCATGAGGCCTCACATGTTGGCTCCTGGAGCCCTTTGTGCCTCATAAACTAGGCTTCAATCAAGTCCAATGGTCCCAATAAATCAGACCATATCCCTGATATCTGCCTCTTTTATCACCCTTGGTTCCAAAAAGAAGGAATCCGTGGTTGTATACCTGTAAGCAAAGAATGCCTTGCATTCTCATAAAATATGATTGGAAGTTTCAAAATCCATCCTGCATTTCCTAAACATGGGGTCCTCAGAGTGTTACTATTGTTTTAGAACTTTGGTCATAGTATTACATTTCCAATCCAGTATGACAACTAAGAGAAATCACATAAAAAAAAAAAAAAAACAGCCAGATTATTCAGGCCATGTCCGGTGAGAGAGCGAAAAACCACTCTGAGCCTGAGTTAGTTTGCTGCCAGGCTCAAGAATAAAATCATGGACCTATCTGTCTGTATTTTGTTTTTTCCAAATCTCAAGATGAGCCCTAGCTGTAAGCTGGATTATCTCATACTCGACACTTTTGGGAGACATGCCGCAAATGCAAGATCTGCTCCCCGCTTAGCCAGTTTGTCCACCATCTTGTAATCTGTCTGTCCGACATGCTTTGGGATTCACACACCAATCTGTATGTTGTTTTAACTGCCATAAGGGTTTTCAAAACTACCTGACTATCTGAGCAGATATGAATGTTTGCTTGCTTGCCTGACATGTTTTAAATGTGCATGACACAGGCTAAGGTGGCATATATCTCAGCCTGGAACACAATAGCAAACCTTCCAAGGGGAAGAGTAGGATTGGTCCCAGGGCCCCATGCCCCTATCAAATCTGCTGCTATCAGGGAGCTAGGTTAGCTCTACCTAAGTCTACTCAGAAACAGTAAGTGTCCTTTATAGGTAGCTTAAAACTCCACTCCCAATTGCCCAGAGGTGGTGCACATTCACCCTTGCAACCTCCTTCACAAACTACTACAGAGGAGGAAGGTTTACTAAAATCTCTATGGTAGAGTGAGGTGGTCTGGATCACCCCAGTTGTCATCACGCATGCTAATCTCTGCAGCAAATCTAGCCTAGTAGCCACTACATTCATTTCTGAGGCAAGTCATCAGATAACCACAGCATAAGATAATGAAAGCCTTATGACTGAGGTGAAGAGCTATTTGACGATTTTTTATTTTATGCCCCACTTCAGTCCAATAGCTCTCTTACATGCCCATAAGGAATTCTGGGCCTTCTTAACTTCCTAATCTACATGCTTTTTCCAACTCAACCCAGCATCCAAGATAAGTCCTAGATACTTGACCGAATTAGAAAGCTTCAATCTCTTCCCAAACAGGAAGGGCTCTCCTCCATGATCTCTGTTTATCTGGATTAACAATAAGTCTGTTTCCATATAGCATTCCTCTATAGCAAGCAAGGAGCCCTGAATATGGTCTGAGACCATGCTAGGAAATTTCCCATTTGCTACAAGGTGTTTCTCATGTGCATACTACTCATCAAGAATTACTCTGTTGAGCCAGTTCAGAAGATCATCCACCAGGCACCACAAAGTGGTGACAAAACTTCTCCTTAGGGACAGCCCTGGGATACTGATGCTCCAAGGGAAATATTCCCAAGAGCTGCTACCACCTGACAACCTTCCAATGAGGTCATGATCCTATCCAAAATGATCAGACTGAATACCTTTATCTTCCAGAAATCTTCTAGTGGTACCCAGAGTCATATTAGTAAAGGCACCCTCAATGTCTAGAAAACTTCACAGCCCAGCACCCGCTCCAGTCTAATTACGAGCTGGTGGAGTGACAATTATGTGGATTTTCCTGGCTGGTAAGCATACTGCTAAGGATGTATGGGTCTGTCAGCTTAGGTATAAAATCATGTTGGCCATCCTCCAGAGGCTAGAAACATACCTTATGGCAAGGCAGGCCCTGAAAATTCTCACTAGATGAGAAGAAACAATCTCCCAGCTCTCTTGCAGGAGAGCCAGGAAGACCTTGTTCTCATCCATGCTTTTATAGGGCTGAAAAGTTTAACTTTCTTCAAAGTCATTATCTCAAAGGCCACATGTCAGACTTCCTATGAGGTTGCTTCTTGATCAAAAATGCTGGTCCCCCAGAAAGTGGGCTTCAAACCTCAGGGTCTCCCCCTCTGATTGGGCTTTTATCACCAGAGTGTCCTCCAAAGAGGCCAGCTTGGCTTCACCTCTGGAGAAGTAATTTTTGCAATCGAGCAGCACTCTGAAGCCCTCCTGATCTCTCTCTTATATCATCTCTGAGATTCCTTACATGAATCCCAGGTTGTCTTGACACTTGCTGGCTTTATAAGCATTACAAAGCCTATCTGCTTTTAGCTTGATGGCCCTTAAAAAACGGTTCCAGCTCCACCTGATTTTTGCCTGTACCTCCTGCAAGAGAGGGCAGTTCCTTTTATAAACAGAGACCAGGTATTAGTGAAAAAGCTCACATAACACTCCCAAGTCCTCTATGTTCCTCAGAATGATCTAGGATCAGTCTCAAGCTCACCCTCCAGGTCCCCTGAAAAGATTCTCAATTGGTCCTCCTAGGATACCTACAAAAGCAGTCCTTTCTTTTTCCCTCAAGATCAAAGCAGATATGCCTTTGGTCGGATAAAGAGTTCCAGACTAAACCTCCAATCCTTCATGTTTTCTATGATCCCAAAGTACACTGCTGTCAAGTGTAGGAAAATTAACAAAGGTCAGAGTGGTCCCCTGATTCATGATCTCCAGATCTAGTAATGCCTCCCCTCTTCCACTGATGCTCATACTACCCCAAACATTATGGTGGGCATTGGAGTCGCAGCCAATCAATAGATAGAGGTTTTTACTCTTGCAGTAATCCACAAAAATACCAAACTCCTGAGGAGGTGGGGGTTCCTCAGAGTTATAAGGGAAATAGGCTGAGCAGACTACCACTTACCGTTGTAGTCTACCCACCTCATACCTCACCATGACTGCCACCAGGTTCCTCGTTAGAAAGCCTAGCAGAGCCTTTGTGTTCCAACATCTTGACAAGACACATGGTCTGGGTTTCTCACTGGCTGAAGCACTAAGATACAAAAACCCTTTAAATTTAGTCCCATAATATGACCTTGCTGAAGCCAAAGTTCCTGTATTATGTGACCTCCAGATCCTGCCTTGTTATGCTACTACATAACATCCTAGAGGCAGTAATACTGTGTTGGAGGTTAGCCTGAATGAAAGAAACCATTTTGGCCATTCATCCCATATACATAAACATTTTCAGGGCCGCGCCTTGGACGAGTGGTTAGACCGCTCGCCTGTAACCGAGACGGCCCGGGTTCAATCCCAAGCGACCACATGTGAGATTTGCGGTGAACAAAGCGGCGCTGGGGTGGGTTTTCTCTGGGTTCTCCAGTTTACCCTGCCATCGCATTCCACCAGTGCTCCATCTTCATTCATGTATCATCAGTGTCACCGCCTGCAGTGCCATAAGTAGTTAAAGTGGGCGTTAAACACTACTAAAAAAAAAAAAAAAAAAAAAAAAAAAAAAAAAAAAAAAAAAAAAAAAAAAAAAAAATTCTCTTGCAAGACCTGTTCTGGAAATGGAAACCCAGCCCTGTATAAGCAGACATCATGTGATATATATTCTCTTCCAGCTTTAGGTGGAAAATTCTATGTTCTGCTCCTCTGTTGAGGAGTCTCTTTCCCTCTGCCTCTTTTGAAGGAGGTAGAGCCTAGTCCCAAAATGGTTGGAGGGTTCTTCATGAGCAGGCATCCCCAAGTCGAATCAAGGTTGCTTGAGGGCATGCGGGGCTAACGTTACACTCACTGCGGGATGCACAGCTACACAGTCCAGTATATCCGTGCAGTGGTGGTGTAACGCTACATGTTAGTACTGTGGTGTCCTACTTATGATGGCTGGTACATCCAGGTTGGGAAGATGGTCGTTCACACTTGTGACTTTTTGAGCAGAATGGGAAGAAAACTTTCTGTTTATGGAAGTAAATGACGTGGCAAGATGTTTAGTGTGTCAAAAATTTCTAGACAAAATAACTAAGTATAATTTGCAACGGCATTACATGCTGTCACGCACACGATTATGATAAATACAAAGATGTGATAAATACAAAGACACTGAACGCACATGTGTTATTGCATATCTGAAACGTAAAATGAACAATGAAGGTGTAAATACTCATACTATTATTCTTAGAGTGAGATACAAAATAGTGTCACGTATTGTCAGGAACATGCGATCCTTCAGTGAAGGTGAGATGGTAAAACAATATTTAATTGATGCAGCTGAAGAATTGCTGTCCAGAGTATGTACACGATTATCAGTCAGTCAGTTTATCCGCCTCCACGATAACACGTCATGTGGAGGACCTTGCAGACGATATTTGGAGTCAGTTGTCTGAGATAACTACAACATTCATTGCGTTTTCCCTTGCAATAGATGAGAGCAATGATATAACCGACACTGCACATCTTTTCATCTACATCAGTGTGTAGAAACCTTGGACTTTGATGAATATATAACATACTGCGACAATTGCTTGAAGAATTCCAACGTAGATTCCAGGACATTATACTATTTGAAAAACAATTTAAGTCATTTGCAACACCATTTTCAGGGGGTATCCTCGATAGTCCTGTTGAACTGTAGTTGGAAATAACAGATATGCAAAATGATGTTGAGTTAAAAGATAAAATCAAAATAAAAAGAAATGTAAACCATTTCTACACCTCTGTAAGATGCGAAAGATTTCCTAAACTCCACAATCTAGCAGGAAGAATTTTGTGCATGTTCAGGACAACCTATGTTTAAGAATCTCTGTTTTCCTTAATGTTTTCCTCAAAAAATTACGAACACTTGAAAGTATGTTTGTGATTGGGTAGCTCACAAACAATAGTCCCACGTGTTGAACAGCTGTTGAAAACAGTCAACTGCAAATAACACAGTGATTGTCTGATGCCTAAGAAAGAGTAGTTTTCATAGACATTTATTTGAAGAATATTATGTTTATTTGTACTGTTTACTTTATTGAATTGCATAGCACCAACAAGAAGAATGGTCTATGTCATATTACTTTATTTATTTAGTTTATTAGTTTTATACGAGTGTATTTCGCTAACTGAATTTCCTGCCAATTAGATTTTATTTTGTATTGTATTAGTTATCAGTATTAAAGTGTATAAAATACTGCTATCATTATTATGTAATTGACAGTGAAAGTGTAAGTTAATTTACACAATTGTAGTTTCGCCACTGCAGCACCTTCATTTCATGCCTGCAACCGGACAGTCAGGGCTTGAGGGCTTTTACTGCCGCCCGAGCATGCGTTCTGTTGGGGACACCTGTTCATGAGAGAGACCTCGTCTCTTCCATCTGCTGGTTCAGTATCCTAGTCCTTCTCTGCCTCCTTTCTTTAGTTTTAGAGTACTGCCTACTATAGTCACTTCCACATCTCCAAAAATTACAGACATCACCTCCATGCTTAGCTGCAGGGATGGTTCCATCTTTTGAGGGCCCAGTCTCCACTATGGCTTCAAAAAGTCTCTTGGAGTTCCCAGACGGGACCTCCAACTGTTTGGAACTACATTAACCCACTGTTGTTCCTTTGAGCATTATAATTAAAGAACACAATGTCAGTCAGCTCCCAGATTCATCTAATAAAATCTTCAAAACACTAAATAAATTGATTTGAAAGTAATAAAATTCATATAAACTTTAAAAAAACTAACTACATTAATTTTTGCACAAACCATAAAAACATGGCAGACCTAAGGATAGAATATGAAAATAACCAGATTGCAGAAGCCTGTAATACAAAACTCCTAGGTCTTATGATTATTCATAACATGAATTGGAAACACCATATTGATTATATCTTACCCAAACTGAGCTCTGCATGCTTTGCAATCCGATCTTTAATTCAGCTTATAAATAAGAGCATACCTAAAACAGCTTTTTATGCATATTTTCATTCATTGATGACCTATGGAATAATATTTTGGGGAAATTCAGTAAATGCTAAAAAAGTATTCATTATGCAAAAAAAGATAATAAGAATAATTGCAGGGGAAAGATGATCAACTCACTGCAAACCACTCTTCAAAATGTTTGGAATTTTACCATTAGCCTGTGAATATATTCTAGTCATAGTCATTTGTACTAAATAACCCAGAAAAGTTTACAAAAAATACAGATATTCATAACAAAGAGACCAGACATAGGCAGGACCTGCATAGACCAACAAATAATTTGCAGGGGTTTACTACAAAGGAATAGTTTTGTTTAATTCACTTCCCTCTTCTATAAAAGAATTGCAGATGAACAAGTTTAGATCAGAATTAAAAAGATACCTTATTACTCACACCTTCTATACAGAGGAGGATTTCACTGTCAAAAAACACAGGTAATAAAGTAACATTGTAAATATAATAAACATGAATATTCTAAGAATGCAAGTGTAAGAGTAGGCGTTTGGAAACAGACAGGTAATTGAAAATTATGCAAAACTGACACCTCTGAAAATCCATTGTCAGAATTATTATTTGTAAATAAATGTATTAAGAAGTATGAATAAATATAATTGTTGACTTGATCTACATCCTAGAGTTTGGGCTTAAAGTCTAAGTTCATAATAGTAGGGTTAGGGAGTTGGCTCACAGTCTCCTATTGGTTATTTGGAGGCAGACCTGAATAGTAAGTCAGTGGTCAACTGACTCTGCCATTCAGGTCCCAGCTATCCACCACCTGCCAATGCGTACAGTACCTACCCACTCTAGGTCCAGCGTTAAGGGCTTGTGGGCTGCTAAGCCACTTCAGAGGCCTCATGTGTGGAAATGCAGGCTGTAATACAGAATGTTATTTTATAATTGTTTTCAGTTTTCTAAATGTGTAATTTATTTACATGATAGTAACAGTATTGCTTTCCTGTGCAGTAAAATCCATTTCTTTTTTGCAATCATTTTATTCAAATTAGTAATACCCTCTTTTGTAATTGATAAAACAAGATCACTAATAGAGAATGTGTCACTGTACAGTTGTTATTTGTGCTGAGGAAGCCAGTGTCCACACTAATGTTTTACTTGTTTCCAGGCTAACTTGCCGTGAGTGATTATGTCACAGGACAGCCAGTGACATAACTGCTGTATGTCATTATTTGCTCTGGAACATCCATTCTAACATTCCTCTCAATACCCTCAGTGTGGTGTCAAGGAGGTTGATTTGCCAGGATAAACTATGTCCAACCAATGTAAATATATACCAAACTAGAATAATTATTACATCATATCAAGGGATTAAAAACTTTTCAAGATTTTATGAATGCCATTGTGTCATTCAAAAATGCTTTTTCAACTTTACGACTTAGCAATCTTTGTTCCTATATGTATGTTTTTCTCATTCTTCTTCATATTTCCATTTTCTTTTCAGGATCTTCTCTTCTATCACAATGCCCTTCATTCCATTCTTATTTCATCATGTTTGTTTGTCAGTGTATTCTTGCTATTTCCTTTTCATTCATTCTTTGAATACTGACACTTACATGTGCATGTGTGGAGGGGGGGGGGGAATTGAGGTTTTTAGGGATATTTATTAATTTTATTCCAACTGTAAAATTATGAGTATTTATTTACGTGGTTAATATACATAAAAGGTACCAACAAGTAGCTTTACATTCATTTCATGCAAAGAGTCCTCTTGTATTCTCTATTTTACCACACATGATTATGTGTGCTCAAATCAAACAGGACTTCTGCTTTACAATCAGTTTTAATTATTGTTTCATTTGAAACAGATATTTTAGAAAAAGCTATTGCTGAATGGAAACTAACCAAGTTAAACATACCTCGAAATAACATATGCAGTTAATATCCCAATATCACACAATTACAACATTTCATAATGAACATTTTTATGATATAAATCTTTAATTCTCTTGCAAAGATGATACAGGATTGTCTTATACTAGACATTAAAAAAAATAATGTTACGGTACAACAGTAAACAATGGTCACAGGACATTCCTATAGAAATGGTTTGTGTACTATCCAAGTATAGTTAGGTCATGCATATGAAAAGTGCAGGTGATACGACCATCAAGTGGGACAAAGAGGTACAGGTGCCATCTATGAATCTCCAGTCATCCATAGAGTACACCATGACATGGTGGTGGTGGTGGTGGTGGTTGGTATGTTTTATAATTTATTTCTAATTTCACACATGAATTCCCTTTATGAATATGATGATTTAAGTTTGATCACAATTTTCTTATGATTTTCAGTCAGGTTTAACACCTCCTTCTCAGTGCCCTTGCAAACAGTGAGAGGGTCAAATTAAACTCCTTGGGCTGCAAATGGCAAGAATATTTGGCAACATTTTATTAATATAAGAAATGCAGATGTTGCATCTGATCAACATATGCATGTTTTAATGTTTCTATCAAACGACAGGGTCTGGAGGAAGTACAGTAGCAAATAATGTAATAATTTTTATAAATCATATAAATGTGTTCACTTCAAAGTTTATTACTTGAAACCTCTACAACACTTTTATCAATTGGTAAACAATATTTCCAAAGACCTTGGAATATATTACCTAGACTCACCGCTGGCGCTGGTATTGCTATTGCTTATTGAAACCTCTCGCGCATCAGTAGGTGAGTGGCAAACCTAATTTCTGCCGTATGTTCAGTACGCTTAAAAGGCTTTAAAAGTGAGGTGATTTAAGAGTATTAGGGTTTACTAATTAACATGGTACACTCCTATTCTGCACAATTGTACCAACCTCCGGAAAAATCATTCTGAGATCACTTTCCATCGTAAGAATAAATTGTAATATTTGCGTGCCAAATTCACTTCGATTTATTCTCGTGGGTTTCCTCGGTCACTAAGCGAATGATAATTTATTTTAGGTTCTTAATACATAGACTAGAATTATTGAGTAAGTCGTCAGCTGCTCCGAGACATAACAAATTTGTGCCATCGAAATGAGAAATTGTTTCCATGAGAATAAAAGCAAGATGATGCTAAACCCTGATGCAGTTCTGCAGTATTAGTTTCCCTTCTCATCTGACAAAGCTAATGAGAACGCTAATTTCATTCTTATAACTATTTTGTATATGTTTCATTAGCATTAGAAGGCAGTGCTAAAATATTAGATTCAATATTATAATTTGTCCTAAATAAAAAAAAAAAAAATACCCGAAATCTAGATTAAGTTAGTTTTTCAAATCTGTAATTTTAGACTGAATCACAATCACACAGGTTGCAAAAAGGAATTTTGGAAAAGCGTTAGAACATAAAGAATGTTAATAATCGATTCTAATTTGAGATTTTTTTATAAATTATTTCAGGAAGCACAGACCATACTCTCCTGCTGTGCACATATTAATATACCTATCTTATCTAACTCTAATATACCACAAATACTGATAGAAAATGTTTACTTAACATCCTGAATATAGTTTACTGAAGCGGAATACAGGTACCTAATTTCACTGTAATGTACCTAATTTTATACTGTATGTGAAAATCCAATATTGTATATGTTTTTTTTTTCTGCTAAATCATTTTATTTATTTACACACCGCCTTAGATAATATCATCGTATTACCATTTTGATCTTCTATAACGACTGCTTAAATTTGAGCTGCACATTAAAACTGTATTTCTCGATTAACTTAACACATATTGAGTATCACATTCATAGTTCCAGGCTCTTGAAGGTGGGGAATAAGAATAGCTTCATCAGTCTAGAATCGGACCCAGCATATTTTTCATTTTTAATTCAGCATTTTGACCAATTTACTGCAGAGACACTCTTAACAAACCCTCTTTATAATTCTTGTTGACAACTTTGTGCATTAAAGCAGAAGCATTGAACAAATTTGCTCTCTTTGCTTTACTTAAAGGACAACCAGTGTCCTATACACAGATTTTCTCTACATTTTACACTTCAGAGCATGCAAACAAAAATGATCACAAAAATGGGAAGCTTATATCCACTGCCATAGAATGCAAATAAGAAATAATTTATGTGAGGGAGTTGTGAATATATGTGAAGGAGTTTATAGTTCATGCCATTTTTTACTGTGTTCAAACCCATTTACTGCTTGTTACTAGAGATCACTAGTGGTGCAATAACATTTTAAATTTGCATACCATGCATTTTGTTGCAGCTACTAAAGTAGACCATGATGGGGATAAAGGTAAGCCCTGTGCTATCATAGCACTGTATCCTAGTTAACACAGTACATTCCATCTGTAATTATAAATTACCATATAATAAAACAGAATGCAATGCTTTGTCATGTCCATAATAAAAATCTGCAATACTTTAAATCTGTCCAAAAATCCATATAAAAATCTCCTTTACCATAAAATCATGAATAGTTCCCTTGCTCTTGTATATTTTAGGGCAAACTTTAAAAGTTGGCAAGTATGGTAGTAGTGCTTTCAATAAATGTGGAGTTAACCAGTTTGGGTTCTCCCTGCTTTCCTTTCTCAGAACTATTCCTCTAAAAAGAATGGCAGTGAATATATAGAATTGTGTCAACTTTAAATATGACATCCCTTAGGATATTGCTAAAACATGCCCTGTTTTATGCCCCCACTCACAATGAGGTGTGAGCTTAGGTGCAGCATAAGCGTAAGACTTTGCACCCATGTTATTCAACGTAAGCATTCATATATGCAACACATATAATGCTAAGTAATGCAATGCAAGAGTTTACAAACTCCAAACTTTATCCTTGCGTTATATGCATTCAGAAAGAATTCTGCATTCCTTCCTCTATGCATTGCCAGCAGTTGAACGTGTATGCTCTTCTATTTGACTGTACCACACCATCTCCTTTTTCCTTAAGAGGTTATGGCTGTCTCCTAGCAAACCCTACTTTGGTTTAATGGATGTACCCACCATCTGTGTCTAGATTTCTTGGGTTTCACAAATCATAAGGTGCAAAAATTCACATTTCATTAAATGCGCAGCTTTTCACTTTCTGTAGTCTCCATGCATGCATTATTTTCAATATTTTGATCTCATAATTATTGTAATGCCACTACCGCAAGCGTCAGTTGTGTCTATGTAATTTTTATAACCTAATTATTCTTTTATAAAAGATTTAATGAAATTTCTTAATGATATTGGTGGTTTTGTTATTTAATTAGAAACTTGCAGAGCGTTTGAAAGACATCCACATATAATATAATGATCTAGAAATCAACTTAATACATTATGCTTACAACTGCATTGTAAATGGCATTCCCTTGCACTTATGCTTATGCTGAATTACATCTATGCTTGCATCTCATTGTGAATGTAGCTTTATCTATTTTTGCAACAGAAGCTCAAGGAAATATTCAGATGAATTCAAAGTATGTTTGCACCCTTAATATAGCATCATCTTTGCAAGTGAGATTTTGTGTGTTACAGAAGTAGAGAGCAGCCCATACTAGAATGAAGCACTACATATGTAACTGATGCATCCCACCAGTGAAACCATTCCTGAATTGTATAATATTTAAATTTTTGTCTTTTGTTAGAGGTCACATTTCTGCCCTCTTTATAAAGCACTATATTTTTAAAGTCATGCAAATATCTATTTGTAACAGTTAATTTCATAAATGATACTTGATGCATTCTATGAGTATTTAATTGAAAATTCAATTTGGTCAAATTATGAGAGCAGTCATTTTTCTAGTTTTCCTTAATCTAACAATGTTTTTTATCATTTAAATTCTGTTTCTGCTCAATTCATACAGAGCTTTTTATAACATACTGAATAGTAATAATAATAATAATAATAATAATAATAATAATAATAATAATAATATTTAATTGGTTTTGAAGAACAAAATGCACATATGTAGCTTTGAATTTACAGTACATACAGTTAATTACATATTGGTATCTTAAGATTCTACTACTAATGGCTTCACAGTTACTTAATTTAAAATTAGAGTTAATATAATCTGGAGATAAATCAGGAACAGCAAACCTGCAACCAACTACCAATCTGACAACAATGATATAAAGAGCAACATCTTAAATACTATTAGTGTGCTTCATGATTACATACTAGTAGATGTAGAATTGTGGGGAAATGTATTTACATTATTGCAAGATAACCTTCTTTATATATCACATAGGAATTATTCCACTGAAATATAAACAACCTTTCCTTCTTTGGTGACACATTGTTAATTATTATTACTAAGTATTACTAGCACTTTTGCATTAAAATCAGTCAGAGCAATATTTTGATAAAAATATCTCAGGTAAACATAATTAAATTAACACCAAGAAAAAAGTTGTTGAACTTTAAATAATAACCATAATGGTGTGAACATTCTTTAAAAAGCCTGATGAGAGAAACAATCAGGGTATATACTCAAAAGTATCTGAGACACACTATTGAAGTGCAAAGTTAGCCATTACATAGGTAAATATCACAAAAATGGTAATTTTTTTTTTTTGTAATTTAAGTCACAGACATGCATGACTATTACACTTACTAAAAGCTGATAATCCAATACATAAATTGAGAGTGCTTCTTGAAAACACAAAGAATGATAACCAGGACATGGTAGGGTATCTCGATGCTTTTGTATTTTAGTTGAATTGTACTTCGTATACAAAACACCAGTGTTCCATTCTAAATTGGGCATGAAAGACCACTTAATTTTGCTCAGAGGCCTCTCTATCAGGCTTGAGGTTCTTTTACATGCCATAAATATACAACATGGGACCAACGGCTTTACTTCCCTTCCAAAGGAAGCCATGCTATGGATTTTTACACCCGAAAAAATCCATTGTCCTCCACCGGGTTTGAACCTGCGACCTTGGGTATATGAAGTCAGCAAAACTGTACACAAAGGAATCTCTTCCTGACTGGCCACTGGTATTTCTTGCAAATGCTGCGAGAGGCACCATTTTCAAGTGTCCCATTATGTTTTACAGTTGATAGCAGTGGACATGTGTGAATGGCAATTTTCCATTGTGTGAGATTCATGCATTGGGAACAAAATCTATTAACATCGAGGCACAGAATATTCAGGACAAATTGTTTTGGATGTACTTTGTAACAGTTTGAATAGAACTAAGGATTTTTTTACTGGTTAGGTAAGTACAGTGCTTCGTCCTGAATATCTTTTATGGTTTACCCTAGCTTGAAGTCCACGAGTTTATGTGTAACATGGCAATATCCCAAAAGTTGTGAATACAGGTAAAATGTCATACTACTATAAAGACAAAATGAGAGTGTGTCATTTTACCCGCATCACATTAGCCTATTGTACCTCCATGAATGCTAAGCATTCCTTATTGACAAGTTATTATGATTATATCATTATTATTATTATTATTATTATTATTATTATTATTAGTAGTGATGTTATTTCTTCTACTATTGTTTGTAAGTACAATGTTGATTCCTACCTTTATTATTGCAATCAAATGGTGGGAAATTACAAGAGGACTAGCACTCGGCAGTCTTGGGATGTTATTAATATGAAAAAGCTATTGATGCAGTCAAAAAGAAAGAAATGGCTGGCTTCTTGCATCCAAGACTTTTGGGTCCCACAGACTACACCAAGGATGAGAGCCCAAGGGAAAAATAAACAAGTTGTCAGTTTAGAAAAAGGTTTAGGTCATTATTAGACGACTCTGTCAAATGGCTTAGAAACTGATCTAAACCACCACATCAAAGGCCTTGAACACTGTCTTTTTGGACTAACATTAAGTGACGTGACGAAGTTAGCATATGAACTAGCTGTACAGAATGGATTCAACGATAAAACAAAGATGGCTGGTACATATTTCTTTATCAACATCATTTACAATGCGTTTAATAGTCCTTTACACCAATGTCAAATACAATTGTTTCAGATTCAGAATGGCTATGGGGCTTCAGAAGCAGGTATCCAGAACTTTTGTCAAGACAACCTGAACCAAATTCCATCAGAAGGGCTCAGGCTTTTAACAAGCCACAAGTGGGAAAATTCTTTGAAAAGCTGCAGCAAGTGGTTTTAGAAAACAACATTCGGGAGACAAGAATTTGGAATTTCCATGAATCAGCTTTATTGAAGTTCAGAGGCCTAGCTGAAAGAGGCAAGAAGCAGGTTGGTGTCATAACCAGTGCCGAGTGAGGTCAACATGCAACTCTAGTTTGTTGTATGAGCTCTGCGGGAAATTTTGTTTGTTTTTGCCAGGAAAAAGTTTATGAATGAACTCTTTGATGGAGCACCAACTGGCACATTAGGCATCATTAATGACTCTGGGAGGATGATGGGAGAATTTTTCTTTATGTGGCTGAAGCACTTTAAGGATTGTACTAACACTACTGTAGAGAGGAAAGTGCTACTTATTGTTGATGGACATTCAAGTCACAGACATATCCATGTCCTGGCCTATGCTAAAGAAAATGGCATAATAATACTTTCCTTACCACTACATTGCACACACCGGCTTCATCCACTAGACATTCTTTGGTCCTCTTAAAATATTCTACAATCAGAAGGTATCAAAATGGCTCCGAGCTCATCCTGGGAGAGTCATGACAGTACCAAGTGACTAGTTTATTTTCAGTGGCATATAGAAAGGCTGCAACTCATGACAATGCTCTCAGAGGATTTTTGAAGACTGGCATTTGGTCCTTGAACCCTGATGTTTTCCCAGAGCATGTTTTTAGTCCTGCAGTACTAACAGACAGAACAGTTGATGAAACCTGTGGAAATGTGACTGAAAACACATGTGTATCAAAGAAAACACAAACTCCAACTTCACTAACTTTTTTCCTACCTGGTCCATCAACATCTTCAATGTTCTCCCCGCCTATGCCAATCCCATCTTCAACACCTCCTTTCCTACCTATTCCAACATCATTCTCCCCACCTGTCCTGACATCATCTTCAAAACTCAACTCGACATCTTTGCTTGCCAAACCAGTGGATATTTTCCAACTTCCCAATTCCAAACTGACAAGGAAGAAAAAGCACAAAGAAGCGCAAATCCTGACCAGTAGCCCTTATCTTGACGAAATAAGGCTAAAGTTCAGCAAAAGAAGCTGGCAGAATCAAGAATGGCAGCCAAGCAAGCAAGAAGGAAGCTTGTCCTGATGGATCAGATAGTAGCGATGTACCGTGTCTCTATTGCAATGACTTGTTTAGTCATTCAAAGCCTTAGGAATCATGGCTTAAATGTAATATGTGTTCTTTGTGGACCCACAGTGATTGTGCAGGTTTATTTAAACACACAAAACATTTTACTTGTGATATTGCAAATAGGTATACAGTGTATTGCTCAAGAAGAGCGTATGTCATTTTGCCCACACACTGAAGGTAAAATGACAAGTTGCATCATTTTCATTTAGTGCTTTATAAACATAAATTGGAAATATCTATCTTATTGGAATATACCACATGTAAAGCTAATGTATTGAATTCTAAATTGATAAAATACAAAGAAAAGTAAACAAAAATGTGGCCACCAGGAGTTTTTTTCGTTACCCTAGGTCATTTTAGGGCAGTTTCCCCTACATGCTTTTTTACCTTATGTTTTTGCATTACAAACTGCAGAATAGATAACTGCTGCACTCATAATCTAAACACCTGAAGTTAAAGTGTAACCACAAAACATAACCCATACCAAATTTAATATATTATTGCATTTTTTCTCTAAATTCCAAGGTGAAGCCTACCTTGTTTCAAATTTCAAGTTAGATTACAATAAGAGTATCCACTAATCCACAACTTCCCTTAATTTTAGCTTTTTTCTCTCTCCCTCTCCTCTTTTCACAGGTTAGGTGTAATAGATTCTTAATATTATTGCACCTTTTCTTGGGCCCTCGCTTCCCTAGTCTTCGTTAAGTAGGTTTTGCACAATTGGAAAGCAGAACAGAGCAACAACACTAACACATCAAGTACACTATACATCCTCATGACTAGTGGCTTCAAATAATTCAGCTAGTTCATAATATTTTAGACAACCTATTCATTATAATAGCTGACCTCAAAGAAAGAAATTTTCTTTTGTGGCAGCCCTGTGGAAAGACAAGCAAGAAGCTCGCTCTTCTTCTCTATGGCCCTCACTTCCCTGTAAAACTAACATCCAAGAAAAGGTGTGCGCATAGTTAGCAGTTATCTAGCCTTTGATCACAGATGTTTAGCAGGCACAGTAGTGTCTATTTTTACTGTTAAATCATGTCCATTTTATCAACAAACACAGTACTAAAGTAAGAGACTGAATTATTTACTTAAATCTACCCCAATGCAAATGAGTGTGGCACAGTATGTTCTTAAGCTTATAAATTCCTGTTGGTCACTGTATTGAAAATCAGTTCTTAATTGTGGCACACAGTTTACTATATACATCCATACACACTATGCTTACACATTAATTTAGCCAATGAATCAGGTAACAATAGTTGCCACTCTTGTGCAGCAGACAGCAACGGTAATAAACACGGCTATAACAACACTTTCTATTATACAATCACAATACAATAAATCGCCGAGTTTGGCTACAAACTTTGAAACATTTGCACTTATCCTAAAAGAAGTATTTAATTATTTATATTCTGTATATCAGGTAAGGAAGTCTTGCTATTAACTTTCTAATAATCCCTTGAAATGCAAATTTTACTTTACTGAAATATTCATGGTGATTGTTGTTAGAATATATTGACATTGTTATACAATTATTTATATACATAAACAATTCTTATTGTACTTATGTAAAATGTTTCCTTGGTAGTTGATCAGTAATGCCAAGAATGTTTAAATAGTTTGTTTTCTGTGCTTTCAATACATGTTGTAGAGAATATGTTTTTCGTGCAGATAAATACATAACACTGATAAAAATTATAGCATTAAAAACAGACAAAAAGAAGCAAATAACAAGTTAAATTAAAAGACACCAAAAATTATTTCTGCCCACTTCTCACAGAATAGAAGTAAGGAACCAACATGCTTAAAATGCCTCCAATACATGTTGTAGAGAATGTCTTTTGTGACTATAAATACATAACAGATAAAAATTATAGTATTAAAAACAGACAAAATGAAACAAATAACAAATCAAACTAAAAGACACCAAAATATATTCTGCCCACTTCTCATAAAATAGAAGTAAGAAGCCAACATGATTAAAATATTGCCTTAATTTTTGCAAGAAATTTAACAGAAATCCAAAAATAAACTTTGCTATATTGTATATATAGGTTTAGCTAAAATTAAAAGAAAACAAAACTTTTTTTTTTTTTTAGTTATATCCTAAGTTTGGTATTTTGAGCAGCTTCAAGATTCAAGCTTATAATAAGCTTAAAATAAAATACTTAAGGCATTGTCCAATTAAAATTAAAAGAAATTCTCCTGATTTCACACTTACTTGAGCAGCTTCCTGGCTTTGGATGACAATAAATCTAAAATAAAATACTTAAACTAAATATGAAGTTATCTGTTAAATAATATTCTTGTGAGATAATTTACCTTAAATGCAAAGTTCATAATACAGTTATCTGAAGCCATAATTTATACTAATAAAGTATTGCTAGGTATTCTTTTGTCTAAGTAATATTATGTTTGTAATAAAATAAATTCATCCGCTGCTGTACAGGTCATACATTTAACAGAGGAGTTGAATGTGCCAATATGACTACATTCATGTAACCAACATTCTCTCTTCCTAGCATGCACACAGGTCCATGCATCACACACATGCACATTTTCACTGAAATTAGCAAAGTTATCAGATAATATTATGGCACTCGCCAAAAATCAAACACTGTATTTATATCACTGGTATTTGCGATAGGGTCCTTAAATAATAATGTAACCCCTCTGCAGCCTCTCTCCGCTGTGCAAGGAACTAAGAGTTGCTGGGAAGGGGGTGACGGCAGAGATTTACAAATCCTCATCTTATAGAAAATGCTTGAAATGATGATTTTCTGCTGCCAAACAGGCAGAATATCTTATAAAAATGCTCTAGCTCACTCACCTAAACTTGGCAGCAGAAATCCTTGTGTTTTCTTGCATGATGTTATCACTAAGTTCCTGCAGTATATGAGGGTTAGAACGATACATTTTGTCTTTCAAAGATCCCCATAAATAAAAATCACAACTAGTTAGCTCAGGGAAACAAGGATATCATAAATCAGCATTTAAATTCTGTCATGAAACATTTCGCTAATTTCATTTAATGATTCTGTGCCATTGTGATGGAACAAGATTACGCGGCAGCACACATGGCTACAGAATCATTAAATGAAATAAGAGAGGTGTTTCATAATAGAAATATGTGTTGATCTGTGCATCCTCATTCCCTCCAGCTAACTAGTTGTGATTTTTATTTATGGAGATCTTTGAAAGACAAAATGCATCATTCTGACCCTTGAACACTACAGGAGCTTAGCGGTAACATCATGTCAGAAATCACAAGAATTCTTGCTGCCATTTATATGAGTGAGAAAATCTATATCAGATTTGCTGCCTGTTTGGGAACAGAAGGTAACCATTTCCAGCATTTACTATATAATTACTAAAGGTAAAGATTTTAGTGTATCTCTGCTGGCACCTTCCTAGTGATATTGGGTTCTCTTGTACAGTGGGGAGAGACTGCAAGAGGGGTTACCTTATAATTTAATGACCCTATATTTTAAGCTCTATAATGGCACTGTTTAATTACATTTTAAGAATTATTACACAAAATGAGGTTTTTCTTTTCTTTTCTTGTTGCTGTTTTAAAAGCACACATAACTGTGAGATGCTTAAAATTTGTGATGCTTTTTAACAGTTCCTCCCTTAGTTTATTTTAACGCTGAGGTAACTGTGTATATTGGATTACTGTCTACTCTTGTCATAAGAGTCCTACCCATAGGTGAAAGCAACAAGCATTTACAAAACCTTCTACTAAAGATTGTATGTCTGCTCGACAAAATTCAAGCCTTTCTCTGTCTGTCCCATGTTCTCTAGAGGGTAATGGCTTCTGATAAACAACTGCAAGGTCCTGCAACAAATAATTGTATGGCACAATTAGCTGAGCTGAAATATCTGTTACACAAATATGAACATTTTTATATTATACGACTGAAGATATAGATACCAGGTTTACTTGTATGACTTATAATTATACCAAGAGATAAATATCAATATCATATATATATATATAGTTTTTTTGGAGGTTTAGGATAAACATAAATATTTTCTTACAAACGAGACTTAAATTAAATTTAAAATCATTGAACTTTCACATAGTAAGACACATAAAATGAATTGAACTTTAAACACTCATCAAATTACTGACAGAGCAACATAAATATTTAATGTCAATTTATTTTCCACCATTTAGGAATTAATTATTATTCAACTGTAAATTTTCAAACAAGCTTCTTGAACAAATGCCAGAAAGAGGAATAGAACTTGGAAAATTAAAAGTTTCAACAGAGATTTGAAATATGGATCTTGGTTTTCCAAAATGTTTGCACAAAAACTCTACAGATGGAAATTTTCTGATGCATTAGTGTTTTTTCACACAGGAATTGGCTGATTGGTCCACTATGACAACTCCACCTTGGCTTATATTTTTTTCACTCCTCTATTCACCCAAGTAGGGGTCAAGTTCAGAAGTGAATTTAATGTTTATGTCTTATGAATTCTTTTGAGTTCTGTATCATAATAAAAGTGACATAAGTTTAGTATGCAGTTTTGAAAGCATTTGTTGTATGATTTTTATGCAATTAACATCATCTTGCAGCAGGTTATATGCTGACTTTAATAAAATTCTCAGGTTTGTGATCTCTAACCAGAGAAGGCATATGCAAAATCTTAAATAAATTAAGAAAACAGATTTAATTCTCATCAGCAAAGACTATAGCAGCACCTGTTTGCTCAGAAGAAATCAGGTTAAGTTTGGGAACAATTAGAATATTCTCTTAAAAATTCTGACAGCTTACGTAGAATGAGCTCAGCACCAACTTTTAAAATTGATAGCATAAAGATCAGTATGATCTATAATCTGAAACCATATGATCACAAGTGTCAGATAGATTTCTAATACTGCATTTTAAAGAATGCTATTCATGGGCTAATTAACTAAAATTAGTAATTGTCTGTGACATTATTTACATTGCTATGTTTAGACTCCCCTTGATCAATACTAAAATTTAGAGAAACCTAATTTTGAGCAAGAAGTGCACTACAAGACAAAATCAGCATAGGGTGCATGACAAATTGTACTGGGTAATGTCAATATTTTTAACAGATAGTCTAATGCATAGCATTAAAAGAATGTCATACACATGCCATTCTTTGAACAACTGATCAATATATTCATTGTCAGTAATTCCAGCTAAACTCTGCACTTACACTAAGGTGTCATAAAACTTCATTCTGAAAACTCTGTAATATATGATGATTAGTAGATGTTTTCGCCTTTACTTTCCTAATTACACATCATGAGATTTTTATTTAGGGGGAATTTGAACTTATTACACATTTTATTGTTTCACTTACTCAAATTCATGAGAAAATGTTTCACAAACACTGATCTGCATCATCAGTTTGTTGTTCACTGCTGGTGTTATTTTATCAGTGCAGGAACTATGGGGAGACCCTGGTGGCAGCTGGTGAACTTAAAAAACTGGAGATTTATCTGAACATTTTGGGCTGAAATTGCACATTTATCAGCACATTTTTTAAACAGGAACCATGAAATCAGTGGATATAACAAATTATTCAAACTGATTAACAGGGCCATAAATCTCAGCATTTGAGAAAAGAATTTGATTAAATATTACAAGAGCCGCATGAATTTTGACATGCCTGAAGAGGTCATTTTAGTTCTCAAGCTGCCACCAGGATCATCCCATAGTTCCCACATTGGTCAAATAACTAACACTGACAGTCAAAAATGACTTGAACATATTCTCATGAATTATGAGTAAGTGAAACTATAAGTGTGTAACCAGTTGTATCAACCTTCTATATTGTATAATTTCACTTCACAATGTTTAGTTTATTCTTCTATTTTAATCTTTGAAAAATAATTTAAAGGTCAAAACACACATTAGAAGAACTACAAGAAAATATCAGGGGAATTTTAATATCAATATTATCTTATTGCAGAAGCTGAACAAATGTATGTGAAACAAAACTTCCTAAAAAGGTGCCAGAGATGTGTGGTAACAGGAGAAACCCATTTCTTACATCTAATATGGTAAGTAGGGCCCAGAAGTTCATGCATTTGCATATTTTTTTTGTAGGTTTTTTTATATGTATGCTTATATATTGTGTGTACAAATTATGAAATTCTCATTTGTTTGATGGCGCATAAAGTGATTTTTGTGATTTTTAAAAACACATCATATTTTGAATATTTTCATGCTTATATGGCATATTTTAATAAGCTTTAACTTTTTCTTTAATTTATTTCCACCACTTGAATCATACACTTGCGAGTAACGTTGTGCAGGCTGAATCACTGATGACACTAAAAACATTATACAACTTCACATGAAGAGGCTGTATGCTTCTTTGGGCGAGGACTGCAAGGCCAGGAAATCATATGTAGTAAGCAGTGATGGTGAAGACTCTGATTACTGAAAACTAAGTTTGTACATAATGCACGGGCGTATTTATGGGGAGAACCCCCCCCCCCCAAGAAGCCTCCCCCCCGAAAAAAAAGCTACGCACAAGTTCTTTCATTTTTTTTTAACTTAAAAGTGACACATTAATTGAAATTCTCCATGAAACAGTTTTTGCTATACCATAGAAATATATTTAACATATTATAAGCAAGATTATTTGTGGTCTTTGTGGCAACCAAGGACAGCCGGCATGGCGTCCATCTTTGCCTGTTGGTTCAGCACTATTTAAGTATAGCAAAAAAAAAAAAATTAATAAAGGATCCACATTTATTTTCATTTCTATTTTCTGTATCATTCTATACAATATTTTTATAGATCTACTTCCATATATCTTTGAGGTTTTATAATAGGGGATGTCACATTAAATCAATTTATTTTTTTTAGTTTTAATATTTGTACTATCAATATTTTTTTTAATTACTGTTAGTGTAATGTGTATCATTGTATATGATAGTGAATGTCTACTTGTGCTCTTTTTCTCTGGTCCATTGATCCGTTACACTAATAATTTACCATTTTTTGTTCATTATTCAATTTAATTGACATGGAAAAAAGTAAAGCTGATGATATCGGTATAAGCCTGGCATTCATCCTGTAAAAAGAGGACAGCCCCTTTTTAATTGAATGTCCTGCATCCTGATAACATTTGTTGACACATGAATAGGTTCCATATTTTCTTGACACCATCTCCCTGAATTAAAAACCTAACTGCAATTGTTGCTATGTCTTGTGAGAAATGCTGAGTCAGCCCTTATCCCACTTATTGTTGTCATTGTTAGGCATGTTCTGTGAACAATAAAGACAGATGAAGTTTGCCCATTCTAGTGTTGGCGGTAGTTGTGCTGTGTTGTTATTTCTTGAACGTAAGCTATTTTGCCTAAATGGAAATGCATCTTCTCTTCCAGTTACAGGAAATATCTCCTTTTCTTGAAGAGACAAAGCATAATTAGTTTGCTGTAAAATTTTGCAATTGACATTTTCGACTACACAGGGTGTAAACTTGGGTATTGTTAAGTGTATTTATTCAATATCATATTTCCTTCACTCTAATGTTATGTTATTGCCATATTTACAAAGTATCGATCAGTTAATCACAACCTTTTCAGGCGTCTTGTATTTTAATGAAGGAAAAAAAAAAATGGTAGGCTTATACCAGTATCAGTACTATTTATTCCTTTTTTAAAAGGAAAACAACTGGATCAACTTCAGAAAGTGCCAAAGACTTAAAACTGATCAATCCAGTACCAGACAAACAATGCACTGCTGAGGTTTTGGGTAGTAAAGCTTTGGCGTCTTAAGTTCATTCCCAGCCAAAACACAATCTTATTTCATCAATCCTAACGACATTGAGCTATACACCTGTATAGGTAGGGTAAAGAATGATATTTCATTAGTTACTTTAAGATTTGCTTAGCTGCTTTGTATTCTTAAATTATTTTATTAAAAAAGAATTTGATTGTTTTTCTGCATGGGTAGCATATGAAAACTGACCCCATGTACAGACTGCTCGCAAGCCAACTACGTGTGTTGTTGCCCGTCACGAGCAGATACAACAACAAATAGGTCAACATGTAATAATTAGATAATAAAGAAATAACAAATAAGCAAATGTAAAGGCCTATATTTACAAAACGTAGTCGAAACAGCTTCGCAACAATAGATCACAATGAGCAGTGTAGTTCTTGCGGCCGGTTTTTTGTGTGCCATTTTGTAGAACTTTATTTACTTGTGTTTATTAAATTTTTTTAATCAATTGACCATTTTTTCATTAAAACTACGCAAAGTGCAACTTATTTAGGCAAATCAACTCCCAGCACCATACATTAATCATAATACAGAATAAGTCTATAATGTAGATAAACCAAACCACATTGTTATTTGAGCTACAGACACTGGGATATTTAAGAAAAATAAAAAAGAAGCATTATTTTATCAAACATTAATAAAAACATAAAGATAAAGCATAAGTTAAAAATCGTGCTAAACAACTGAATGTATTTAAACTAATAAAGAAACATTTAGGCTCTGCAGTATATCTGAAACAGTTGGTACATGTCAAGTTTCTGGAAACAATTTTTAGAATTGCCCAAAATATAATAATTTTTTAAAGTGATAGTCATTCCTTAGTTGGTGCGATATTTCCCGAGGAACTAAGAAAGCTGATTAATAGCAAGTGCATTATAATCACAAATTTTTGGCCAATTTTCACATAATTTTTAAGAATAATAAACATTAGTTACTTCCATGTAGGCACAAGAGAAATAAGGGAAAATATTAGGCTAATGCGATAGTCAAATCTGTTAAAAGCTGGTCACCAAGTGATGACTGACATTCAGTTCTCTTTGCATGGTCAGGAGTAAAAAAATAAATGACTGATGATTTCTCAGTTGAGATAAGCATTATTGGAAAATGTATACCAATAACGAGGAATAACTCTGATATGGTTAACTCTACAAAAAAAAAAAAAATTGTGTCATAAACTGTGTTTTTAATGAAATCTACATTTTTGTATAGACAGTATAACTTTATCTATGTCTTATGGTTTATCGCCAATGCAAAGGTCCTCCATAATGAAGAAAGCTTCAGAGGCTATTCCCAGAAAATTCAAGAAATACACTTTGTTTGCCTCTAAATTTCTTTAATCCAAACAATTAGAGCCAGTTTTGAGAAAATAAGTTTAAAAAATATTCCATAAAAATGGTAGTTTGGGATGGAAAAATCTTCGCGCCACATGTTTGAAAGATGCAAAACTCAGATACCAAGTTTGGTACTTAACCTAATTTTGTTTATAGTTTTGTTGTTCACCGACAAACACACATGGATCTTATTCTAAAAATGCTTTATCTGGAATTCATGTATCCTCAAAACATGTATTTTCCATAAAATATTGCCATTGAATTTCTGGATGGAATGCATACCTTCTCTACCTATTATGTACATGTGATAAAGAAACTAAAAATACAAGCTAATCATAAAGTATGAAGGTTGAATAATTAATAAAATTTTAAACAAAAATATTATGTGGTATAATAGATACTTGAATAGCTCACAAATGAGTCTACAACTGAAACTCTTTCATTCCTTTAATTTTCTCTGAGTAATCTGCAATATCGTTTAAAATTAAATAAAAAGTCCAAAAACAAAAATAGGTTTGTATTGATTATGTAAAAAAGATGGCAAGTTTTATTTATGGATTTCTTTAATGCTATAATTCTCAGCATCCCATTTAGGCATGAAAACCACTTAATTTCCCTCAGAGGCTGTTTTACCAGTTTTGAGATTTTATGTGCCATAAATCTACAACACAGGACCAACATCTCTACTTCCCTTCCGAAGAAAGCTATGCTAAAGATTTTTACTCACGAAAAAAATCCATCACCTCAGCCAGGTTTGAATCTGCGATCTTGGGAACTAGAGGTTAGCATGTTACCCCTAAACCATGGAGGAATATTGATATTGCAGTTTTTATTAAAATGTTGTCATGATGAGGATGGAGGGTTATTCCAAACTCCTGGAAACTTCAATTATAAAAAATATTCTTGGAACCCCCCCCCCCCCCCCCCCCAGAGTGAAATTCTAGATGTCACTGACATAATGTGTGTATTTTTGCATAAAAAGTGCATGTTAATCTGGTGATGGGAACTGGATGTGGACAAATTAAGAAACACATACATTGTGTTCATGTGTTAATCTTACTAAAAAAATGTTGAAAGTCAAATATGCTTTAGTGCTAGATTAAATAACTTACAGAAGGTGTCGGCAGGTGACTTAATACCTACAGATAATATCGTACTGTTTTGTGGAGCTTGCGAGAAAAATGTAGGAAAAGAAAAAAGATTTCAAGTAGTTCGGCATATAAACACAGTAAAACATAAAGAGAATTTAACCAAAAAAACTCGCAAATAAAGAGCCCATTCAAAATCAATTAGTAAATGTTTAGAGAGTAGGATTACTCAGTTTTCTTAAAAGTTGTGCAAGGCTTTTTAGCCCCTGATAGCCCACTGAGGAAAATGAATAATCCCAAATTAAAAGAATTTCTTGGCAAATACATACATGTGCCTACATAAGACTTATGTAGAATGCTGTTACAACAAAGTAATCTTGTGTTTACAAAACCAACTAGCAGATCAGTTTGTATGGATATCAATTGATGAAAGCATGATACTGAGGACCGTTTTATTGATGATGTAATTGTCAATGTCTTAAATAAGGTGCAAAATACTATAACTTATTTTCTAAATGTGTGTAATTTACCAACCACTAACAATGTAACTGTGATCCAGAGGGGATGGACTCCTTGAAATTATTATGGCCTTCTGCTATTAAATACAACTATTACTTTTAGTTGTTACAGTTGCAGCTAGTTATATTGTAAAATCAGGACAAACACTGAAAGATATATTTCCCAACTTAACTCTATCTGGCACATGCTTCGCTCACACATCGCTGAGACAAGACACAATTCGTTTAAATCAATAGCACCTAATATTCCACTTCCTCCTGTGCTGATGTTCATTCAATGGGGAACATGGTTGGATGCAGCCTTGTATTATGCTCAGCAATCATACTCAGTCAAAGAAGTTGTTAATCTATTGGATTTGAAGATGATGTAGTTTTCATATCTCCCATTTTTCTGACTTGCAAAGAGCCATCACTTCCTTGGAAACAGTACACTAGAGCCGGTCAAAACCTGCACCGCTCTCGCTCGTTACTCATAAGCCACGCCACTCTTGAGAGTCTCATGTCTCGAGAACTAGTGCTCACGAGCGAGGCGACTCAAGAATTCTTGTAGCTACAGGCGAAGTACTTGACATATGATCTGTGGAATAAATTGGTTGCGTAATAACTAGGGACCTGAATTTTAGGCTTTAATCTATTTTCCCCCCTGTAAATTAGAAAGCTTCAAAGTACTTTTATGTTTCAAGCAGTTTGGGTGCTTATTCAGTCTAAAAAAGCTAAATGGGACATTAAGACCTAAAACTAGCTAAACTTAAGTTTTTTTTGGTTTTTCTTTTTTTCAGTTCATTTGAATTAACAATTTTTGTCAGCAATTCGTTTAGTTTTGTTTTGAGTGTACATGTGGGGTTATCCAGGGAAAGAATGCTCTTGGTATAGAAATTGCGCGAGTGAAGTATGTGCCAATGACATCTTGCGATTAAAAGGTTTTTTTGCCTATAGGAATATATTAAAGAACAACAGAAAATTTGCAAATATGGCTGGTTGTGTAAAGCAACAGTGCCACCAAGTGAACTTTATTTTATGTGAGTGCTATATATTAAAACATGTGCTTGATATATACTTGCAGAGAAATACATACATACATACATCAATTACAATGTTCTAGGACGCATTTACTGTGTAATATATTGTTTTAAAGTACTGTACATATTAATAGCCTGCTTCCGTGAATGTTTAAAAGCCTTTTGTTGTCGACTTGCTTAAATAGCTAGGAAAAAGGCAGGAGCATTGTTTAAAAGCCTAGAAAAAGGTAGGAAAATTGTTTTTAAACCTAGAGAGGTTAAAGGAAGATAATAAAAGGCTAAAACTTTATAAAAAGCTAAAACTCCGGGCCCTATTAATAACACAAAATGACTCATCATTTAACAGCACCCCCCCACCCACACATCCAAATGTGTTTTTGTGTATTTGAAACAGCAAAATTAATGTTAATGACACGCCTATCATTTGTGTTGCTATGTGTATAACTTATATTCAAACCGAAAATAGAATTACTTCATACAACATAAAATTCTTAGGAGTAATACTATTTAAATGCTTATTTATAGTAAAAATACACGTACATTTATATCTGCAGATTCTGTGATAGCACTTTTTATTTTTAATCCATTCTCTAGCATGAGTTATTTAAATGTTATCCGTCTTGGTAGGCCATTTAAATCTCAAATCATTTAAACAGATGAAATAATAGAAGTTACAGATCTCAGGCAAATATTGCTTTAGTGTTGTATGTTGTTCTGGTTTAGATAAATATGCATAATTTTATCAACTTTTAGCCCATTTTAACAATTTTACAGACGATTTCCTAATCACCTGAAGGAATTCTATATATTTGTCATCACTTCTGGTATGTTATGTCTTGATGCTGCATTGGCTTGCACCTGTCAACACAGTTCATAATGTATCAGTTTCGCATATTTCTGCAGCTGTTGTGATCTTGAATAAAATGAAACTGTCTAGCATTGCGATTTATAAACGGAATAGCACTTCTTCATCCTATACAAAAGTTTTAGTGAGCAACAGGGTTGCCAAGTTATATGACAGGCAAAATTTAGTTTTCACAGATGACGGATTTTTTGACGGATATTATTAGCAATTGTTAAATAATATTATATTGATTTTCTTTAGAAAACTGTCACGGATGTAAATCTTTGTGTACCTACAAGACAGTGTCTGTTAAGCAATGTAACAGCTATCTTTTATTTAGAGATAATAGCAATAAACTTCTCGGATAACTGAACAACTCCACAAACATGACACTGTGGTATATATGTTTATCAGAGTGAATTCTGAATTCAGCATAGTGAATGCAGTGCTAATGCATTCTTTTTTTACTTTCTCTACACTTACTTTGTGCATAGTGTATAGAGAAGGTATATTAATGCACCCAAAAATTCAATATCAAGATTTCACTGGAAATACATTTTTTGAGACTCCCTGAATCCAAAAAAAAGCATTTTTAGAAAAATGACCGTGTGTCTGTGGGCAGCATAGCTCAAAAACGAAAAGACCATTAAAAACTAAATTTGGTATTTAAGTTTGGTAGCTTCCAAGGATAAGACACAAAGATTTTCAAGAAAATCCCCCCACCCCCAACTACCCTTTTCATGGAACTATTTTTTGAAAACTTTGATTTTCTCAAAAATAGCTAATGATTTTGATTAAAATATCATATATTAAAGATATTTATATGACATATAAAATGTATATCTTGAATTTTCTGGAAATAGCCTCTAAAGACCACTTTATTCTGGATGAATTTTACGGACTTTTGCATAACTGCTAAACCATAGGAGATGGGCAAAAACTCTCAACACAAAAAATGTAGAGCACGTTAAAACACACAATTTATATTATATACACTTTTTTTCATGGAGATGATCGTTTTTTAGATATTCCTTAGTTTTTGGTTTTAGCTTTAAGAAACTTATATTTTTCTCATACAGAAATTTATCTACTTGTGTCAATACAAACACAGGAACTTCAGTCACATAGCAACTAGCCTTTGACTATCACTTTAACCTATGGTGCTGCCTTATTTTGCTTCTACTTACAAGGAAGCAAGCAATAAGACTATTTCTCCTATTTTTTTCTCCTTTAGCATGAAGTAAATAGAAGCATAAGCTTTTTAACAATAACTTGTTGCAGAGATAAAGAGACAGTCATGCGAATGAAACACATCAGATTTTTTAATTACCTAATTGAACAGAAGGCTTTGTGGTATGTACGACATTTTAGAAAAGAATGGTTAAATAATGAATAATTAAAGGAATGGTTATTAGAGGTACCCAGGGAACCTAGTAGTGTGCGGTGCAAATATTGCCAATGCAATGTAAATGTGCTCTTGACAGATTTACTTTTTCATGGAAAAAATAAGAAATATCTAAAAGCAGCTGAACCCTTTTTACTTTCTCTACACATACTATGTACATTGTGTATAGAGAAGGTATTGCACTCCACCCAAAAATTTGATACCAAAATTTCACCGGAAATATATATTTTAGGGTCACCTGTATCCAAAAACAGCATTTTCACAAAACGGTGTGTGTGTGCATGCGCGTGTGCGTGCGTGTGTGTGTGTGTGTGTGTGTGTGTGTGTGTGTGGGCGGTGCATGCTTGTGTGTCTGTGAACACGATAACTCAAAAACGAAAAGTTTAGTATCATCCAGGATGCAACACAAAGATTTTGAGAAAAGGCCCCTGACCCCAAACTATCCTTTATATGGAACTTTTTTTCAAAAATTTTGATTTTCTCAAAAATGGCTCTAACGAATTTGATTAATTCATTATATATTAAAGATATTTACCTGACAAATAAAATGAATATCTTGAATTTTCTGGGAATAGCCTCTGAAAACTACTTTATTCTGGATGAATTTTACAGAATTTTACATAACTGCTAAACCGTAAGAGATGAAGAAAAACTTACCTCACAAAATATGTAGAGCCCTTTAAAACACACAATTTATGTTATATACATTTTTTTCGTGGAGTTGATCGTTTTTGAGATATTCCTTGGTTTTGGTTTGAGCTTTAGAAAACTTATTCTTTTCTCACACAGGACATTGTGAACTCCTGTCCATACAAAGGAACTTCAATCACATAGCACCAGCTTTTGACTATCACTTTAACCTATGGTACTCCCTTATTTCGCTTCTACTTACAAGGAAGCAAGTAATAAGACTATTTCTGCTAATTTTTTCTCGTTTAGCATGAAGTAAATAGAAGCAAAAGCTTTTTGACAATAATTTGTTGCACAGATGTAGAGAAAGTCATGTGAATGGAACACATCAGATTTTTAACTTCACAGTCAAAAATACCATTTCAGTCTATTCAAGACACGTATGAACGTGCAGCTATAGAAGCTGTTCTCACATTGTTTGTAGTTAATCACTTCCCTTGATCATCTTTCAGACGTGACCAAGATATTGTTCCAAAGTGCTGACCTTGAGTTTTAATTTTTGAAAGAAATTACAGAAATTACTAATTTTGATGGATTTTGACGGATTTTTATGAGCTGGTCTGACGGAAAAAGTAATCATGTGTTGGCAACTATGGTGAGCAACGCACTCAACCTGATCCAGCAGAACACGCTTATTGTAATAAAATGCAGGTCAAAATAAACACATGCACTGCCTTCGGTTATTCAGCTTCATTTGACAGCTGAAAAGTGAGTATAAGTCACAAGGGCAAGGGGAGGCGTAACATACAATTACAATAGGTATCTCTTTACTTTCTGAGTAACCTAGTAGTGCAGAGGAGAAGCATATCAAAGTGTTTAAAACAAACCAGTGCCAGGGAAAAAGATTTTGTACTCAAATAAATGTGCTTAGATTAGAGTGGATAACAGAATTACTGCTTCAAATAATGTTTACCTACTGATTTATAACAAAACTATAGATCATCTGCACTCTGACTCTGCGAGTTTCTGTGGATTACACCCCAGTTTGCTATTAATGAGACTACCACAGTTTGCTATTAATGAGACTCACGAGTCTTGCGATAAAACGAGAATCTTGTAATCTCAACTCTCTTCCAGCCAGACATATGTTCAGCTGCATCTACAGGCTGCGAGGAGCACAGTTAGCGGCAGCAAGAAACGAGTGAGACTGAAAGCTGTTTTGACTGGCTTTAACCGCAGTCTTGCTATTAATGAGACTTGCGAGTCTTGCGAGAGGCGCGAGAATCTCGTAATTTCATTAGTCAACTCTCTTCCTGCCAGTCATACGCTAGGCTCCTTGACTGGCTGTGAGAGGCGCAGTTAACGGCAGCGAGATACGAGCGAGACTGAAAGCTGTTTTGACTGGCTCTACAGTACACACTCCCTTATATGAATCACTAAATATTTTGGAGATGCATTATACAAACAAAGTTTGTATTCTTGGTAATGTAGGTCAAAAAGTGTAAGAAACAGTGAAAAACACAGTTTCAAAAATCCTGTTTATAAACAGATGTCTAATATTTGAGACATTCTTCAAAGAAACCTGCCTATCATATCAAGAGACTCATCTTTATCAGTGAATCAGTTAGCGTCATTTAAATGTGCCCCAGTAACCTCTTTTGATTTAGAGAGAAGTGTTTTGCATGGGAAAAATGTTTTGCGTGACAACAGAAGCTTTTCACTTGAAACTTGCATAAAATGATGGTTGTGAATGGCAATAATTCATCATTGAACATTGGCAACAGGGCTATATTTGCTGCAACCTCTAAAGAATGAAGTAAGGTTATTAATTAGTTGCCAACTTGTTTTTTTCTATTCTCAAGGGACATTAATTGATTCAGTTTTAAGACATGTTTTTTTGGCATATTTTCAAGCTTTTAAGAGCATGTTTCTAAGCATGTTTGATAGCTTTTTAAGTCATGAACTTCCAGACCCTAGTGATAAGGTACGAGTATGCACTTATTTTCATAAGCATGGACAGAATTATTATGTTGGGGGGACCACTGCAGGGATCTGGTGGTTATGGATTACACCTGGTAAAGCAGAGGGCGCACGGTCCAAGGGTTCTATGCAAAATAAATGTTGAAATGTTTACCTCTGAAAATCGTATTCTGAACACTTTTTGATTCAAATTTTTTTTTTTTTAAATGCAAATTCCAAATTTTCAACAATGACAGATTAACAGCCTTAAATAATGCTTAATTTATTTATTTTATTTAAACATTGCATTTAAAGTTACAACTGAACTAACACAATATTTGCAGGCTTTACCAAATCAAAAGTTGAAGAAAACAGACATCAAGAATAAGTAAGTTAAATTGGTGTTCTCCTCTTTTGAGTTTTTGATTTCTTCAATAATATGTTCAGAACTAACATCTAATATGAGTTTCTGTTTCATGAATGGTAGTAATAAATTTTCTAGATGATCTTCCTTCACAGCTTAGCTTAGTTTTAATGAGTGAAGCTTAGAGACCCCTGTCTCGCAAGAACAACCAATACCTCAAATCTTAGAATATTTTCTCAGAACCGTCCTGACCAAGACATTCACATGTACATGATCTGTGACCACTGACAAGAAGGCATACTTGAAGTAGGGGTGCTGTGCCCGCAGTATCTTATCCAATCACAGATGACTTGAGATGGCGATGGCCATTTTCTAAACATTCCATTCCAAACATCCGAAATGATACACTCCTCATGTGTGTAATTTAAACATTTGTCTTTACACGCACCTATTTAAATGCTATTCCTTCTTCTGCAATTTTCCTATTTTAGTTAGTTTTATTTAAAAAAAAAAGTTCCTAATCAATGGGGAGACTAAGGTGCCCTGATCCCTCACCTGCGCACGCTTATGCTTAGTTTCATAGTAATTATGAGAATCTGAATCATCACAAAGTTAGTATCATTTGTGGAGATATTTTATCCAATTGTTGGAGTAACAGCTCTGCCTCTTGAAAGCAGTTTACAGTGTAACCAGCCAAGTTGAGCCAGAAAAGCATATTAATTTCTTGCAGTGTTTTCCCTTACCACATGTTGCCAGAACATTCTTATCATTAAGTACACAAACTAGTCCTGAGATGAACCAGTTTCTTATTGGTTTGAAGTAAATTCCAACAAAAACATAAGGTCACTTCACTACTAAACAAACTAATCTCTTATTCAAAGAGTAGTACTTACCCCTCGAGTAGAACTGAAGTCAAGTGACAGCATCATGAATGCTTCAAGATAGCGTGGATGTAAAACCACAACATGCTGCACAGAGTTGTCTGGAGCATTGAAAACTCTATAGTGATCCACATATTTGGTCATGAGCACTTTAGCTAGACCCTGATACCAAACAAGTGGCTGACACAGCAAAGGAGATAATCGGGGATCAATTTGGCTTAAAGGCTCCACTATAGCCAAATTTCGTAGCTCACAAAATTCTGCATAACTCAGTCCATGTAATGACAGCTGTAACATTCAAGTTTTCTATAAATCTTCCATTGCTTTATGATACAAATTATTTCTCTGAAATACCTGTATGACAGTTTGGCAGTTTTAACT
The DNA here is from genome assembly GCA_030762935.1 of Hymenopus coronatus. Lineage (NCBI taxonomy): Eukaryota > Metazoa > Arthropoda > Insecta > Mantodea > Hymenopodidae > Hymenopus > Hymenopus coronatus. The sequence goes on along the minus strand of CM060900.1, from coordinate 497,326,602 downwards.
AAAACATAGCTCTGAAAGAAATATTTATGCAAAATCATCAAAATTTCATTCTGATAGCAAAATTGGTCAATGAACTTGGGGCTCATTTCTGAGATTTTGCTTTATTCCAGTCATGCCATTTTGTGACACTTGGAGTTATTCTCCTCATTGCTCCCTCCAAGGTAGAGTTTTGCAGGTGGTCGGGCTTTACAGTAACCCAGTACTTAGAACAGAAGCTCCTTGGACACTAGGCAAACCAAAGAACAAAACAGGGAGATAGGTTATGACTCATATTCACTCCAGTGACAATCCTCTTTTAGATAACCTCAGAAAAGGAGACATTTACCGACAACAGGAAGGTGCAGCCATGGGATTTCCTATTTCGCCGATTGTGGCAATTATTTTCCTTTAAGACTTTGAAAACACAGCTTTGGACACTTGCCAACTTAATCCACCCCTATGGTCAAGATATGTGGATAATACTTTTTGTGGTATGGCCACGTAGATTGAACAATATTCCAGAATTCCTTCAACATCTGAACAGCCTATACGACAATATACAATTTACTGTGGAACTGGAACATAACCAAAAATGACCATTTCTAGATATTCTGGCCAAGAAGAATTCAGCAAATAAAGCAGTGCCCTGCTGAGTTTACCGAAAAGTCATTCATACAGAGATGATCTCAGTAAAACATATCTTGGTCACAACGCTATTCCATTGAGCTATGAGAATTTGTGACCAGACCATTTATCTGAAGAGAAATACACTTACAGGAAGTGTTGGAAACCAATGGATACTCAAAAACCAATTTAAAACATTGGGGAAAGGATGTTCATAAACACAAAAAGAAAAACATAAAATAAGATGGGCACGCCTTCCTTTTATTCAGGGCACCACCGAAAGAACTGCTAAGGTCCTACGCAAACATGGGATTAATAGTCATTACAGCAAGGTCAGGGAGCTACAATCTACCAATAAAATACAAATCTAATCCATTACTTAATCCAGAGATTTATAAAATACCATGTGACTGCAGAAAAACATAATAAGCCAGACCAGAAGATCGGCAGTCACACAATGTAAAAAGCATATCAGGAGCCTCAAACTCAATCAACCTGAGAAGTCGATTTTAGCCGAGTAATATTACTGGTCCCATGTGAAGATTATAAACATCGCAGTATATGCTAAAGTATTCAGATTTTTAAAGAAGAACAAAAAATTAACGAAGACAATGGAAAAAATCTGAACTTCATTTGGAGACCTCTGATAAGAAAACTGAAAATGAGCATTTCATATTGAGGAAATAAAAAAAATTAAATCTTTCACAATTTGCTTAGTAGAGAAATTAAATAGAAACTCGGGCTGCTGTCATCCATTAGTTTAGTAAAGTAACCAACTATAAATAGAAAGTATAAGAAAATTTAATGCATCTATCAACAAACTTTGTACACCCACTGAGTTTTAAGAGAATAATTTAGATAATTGTTAAGGCAGACCATGCCATCTAAAGGCATTTTTCAGTATTTTGAAGAAATATACTACTATATGCTATTATAATATGTGTTTGCTTTAAAAAAAAAAAAGCTGCAACAAAATCTAAAACTATATTTTTTTCCTTATTATTATATCCATTGCAAGAAATTAAATTTAACTAAAAGAAAAACTAAATACAAACAAATATAAAATAGAATAGAAATTAGTTATAAATATATAAATTTAATAGTAAGGAAGTCTAAACAAGTATTTTTCAATGATAGTTGTAAAACACCTAACATGATTTTATTACAACTTCTCTCTGTTTCATTTGCAGTTTGAAATAGCATACCAAACATTTATGAGGGTACATTATTGCGATTGTAATATTTTGGGGGAAAAGAAAAAGAGCTTGGGTTCCTTTATAATATTAGTTCAGTATAACAGAAAATGAAAAGTACCATCTCTCTGGCTCCATCAATTTCTCTCTCTCTTTCCCGTCTTCGATCCATTTCACGCAAAGGTGAATGAAGTTTGTTCCATAGAAGATGTGTGCGACAATGTACCATTCCCTGGGATACCATGGAATGAATCCTGCGTTTAGCACTTGCAGCTTGCTCTAGTATTAATTCTTGCATTAGCTGCTCATGGGAAGAATAGTAGCCCAAGTAATTGACTGCTTCTTGTCTGTAACATGGGTTTATTATAATACAGTTATCTTAGTTTTCAGGAACTTAACTGCTAAGATTAAAATTAAAATACTAGCCATGCATATTTATAAATGTTAACAAACACACATACAATGCTCTCAAATGCCAATGTGCTTTCAGGAGGTAATGATTACAAATACAATGATCTTGAAATCAGCATTGATGGCAACAGCCTAAATGTACAGAAGGAATAATTAAATTTGAGAAAATCTATCACAGCTAGAATATGAGTCAGGTTTTCAGCATCATTTCCCATGGTCTGGGATAACTTGTTAGCCTCTGATGCCAAGATCACAGGTTCAAGCCCAGAAGAAGGCAATGAACTTTATTTGGATGTAAAAATCCTAAGCTTGGCAACCTTCAAAAGGGAAGTACAGCTGGTGATCCTATGTTGTAGATTTATGGCAAGTAAAAGAACTCCAAACTTGATAAAGAAGTCTCTGAGCAAAATTATGGAGTTTTCCATGCTTAATATAGAATGGGACGCTAAGAACCATAGTACTTAGAAAGCATCCATAAATAAAAATTCAATTTATTTTTCAATACAGATCAGCTTTTTATATTAAGACTGTACGGCAGACATGGCACAAAGATGTGTCAAAATTGCAGTTGAACTACCACTCTCTTTTGGTTGGGAGTAAGCTTGATTTCCAATTGCGTATTGATGGTATGCACCTGCATATTTCAGTGACTCAAAGAATGAAGGTATTTTCACCTTGTCTACTAATGAGTTAGTTCTCCTCTCATATCTCAAATAGTTCTGTTATGTCTGGAGAGAACACATCACCTTATTCATTGCATTCTGAAAATCTTTAGTTCATATTACTGTTGTGATCATGAATTCTTCAAATTCTATAGCTTTCCAACCCTTGTCCTGTTCTGAAAATAATACTTCTGTGATACACTGTTTATACCTATTACTCTTGGTCCACAGGAGCTGTAGTTTTCTGTCAGCAATACCAGATATAGTAAGAATAGAACATGAGCCATAGTTGCTCTGAACAGTGAATGGTCATTGTGTGCTTTCAGGGTATTCAAGGTTTTAACATGGAGAACACTCCTGAGAATTTCTGCACCATGTTTTTCTACTGCTTTATCAACCAATGTTCTAAGTTAAATCAGTGGCACTTCTCGAGTGATTGCATACTTGCAACTGAATACCCATAGTTTTTCTTATGTATGTATGTCTATTTACCTCTACATTTATTATTTCAAGAAGTCCATCTTGCAGATTTTCTTCTCTGTGAGTGTTCTTTGTGGAAAAGTAATACACTTTGTGTAGGCTATGGAGATGCAAAAGAAAACAACAGAGGAAGCTTCTGGGCAAGGGGGCATGGGAAATGTCATCTGTTCAGACATATAAGGTGGTCAATAAGCCTGAGAGATGAGACTCCTAACATGCAAGCACACTGTGTTACTGGACATGTTCAATTTCATATTTTGCTTTTCCATTTCTCTTGCTATAGTACATATGTCCCTCCCTTCATGTAGAAGAGAAGAAAAGCCTTATAGCTAGTTACCTAATTTAGATGACCACAGTCGTAGCATTTTCTGCATTAATATGGTTATATTATGTGGCCTGTTGCAACCACATTTGTGACCATAATTTAAATTGTAGAATTACTATGGTTATACAAGTTTTAGGGTAGATGCTTTCTTAATATGGTTATATCTTTAATAATATTTACTTTCCCACTTGTCTTATGTTTGTGAGCCTACTAGAAACAGCAGACCACTAGACCAGTACATCTGAACTTATGATTAGAGTGAGCTGAAAATGAGCATTTCAGGTTAAGGAAATACAAAAATTAAATCTTTCATGCTTTTCTTAGAAGAGAAATACAAAATCAGACTGCTGCCATCTATTAATTTAGTTCAAGTATGTAACTAACTGTAAAGAGAAGGTTGTTATGAGAAAATTCAATGCAACTGTCAACTAACTTTTGTACACCCACTGAGTTTAAAGAATATTTTTCAGTATTTTGAAGGAATATATTAAGAGTAATTCCATGCCATACCACCATACCAATCTTGATACACACATTTTTCAGAATTTAGCAAAATGTATATAATTTGTGTATAAAGAATACAGAGACATGATGTTTTGATTCCATAAATACTCCTCTATACTGTTCAAATATCATATTTATCCAAATACAAAGAGTTTTTTTTTCCCCCCCCCTAAATATTAATGTTGAAAACTGGAGGTCATCTTGCATTCATGATATAAGTTTCTGAATAACATGCAGGGAAAAAGTACACTTCAAACTTTGAGGGTATCGCAGTGACAAATCCTGAGGGAAATGGTAAAAGATTTCCGCCAAGGTCCTGAGATGTGTAGCAGATTTTGAGTTTCATTTTGGGCCAAAAAGTTAGATGTTAATGGGTCTATAAACATACTCATTAGAAAAAAGATTTTTATCCAAGCCTAAAATAAAAATAGAAGACTTTCTTTCAAACTGGTGGTTGCACGTAATGCTGCATGTTTCCCTCCTCCTGCTGCACATATACCATACATTTCCATTCTCCCCTCTGCCTCTCTCTGACATCCTCAATGTGAATATATGCACAAATTTGAATTAGGTAGAAGTCTTTATGATATACTATATTAAGTATGTTATCTTCATGGGAAAATCATATCTATCATCATCGTTACAACTAAGCTGTTGCTGTCACCATCGAGCGCAGACGTAATCGATAGGTACATTTCCATTTTCCCTTCTCCATCTCTCTTCTGCTGACAATGTGAATTTTATATAAATTTCATAACATTTTTTACAATGATGTGTTATATTAGAGATGCTGTCTAAACAGAAAATCATATCTATCATCATCATTACAGCTACACTGCCACTGCCACAGTCACAAACCAGAACCTTCCCTACTCCCCTCTCCATCTCTTATTTGCTCAAATCTTGAATTTCCAAACAAATTCAAATCATTAATTTTATTTAAAGTTTTTATAATGGTACGTTATCTAAATAGAAAATCTTATCCATTGTTATTGTCACAGTTGTGCTGCAGTTATAACCTCTGATTACACATATATCGATTCATCCTTTGTGTTTTCACCTTTCCCTTTCTCCTACCCAGCATGTGAATTTTCACACATATTTAAATTCAGTAAATAAAATATAAAATAAAAAGGAACCTAGTCAGCTTAAGTGTCCCTTATTTTGTTCAAAATATATGGCAAAACTTCAAATTACATTTAAAAATCATCAGTCTTCTTTTTATGTAGATGATATGCCAAGATTCAAAATTAAGTTCTGAAAAATAGGGGTTGTCTTGCTTTTGTCATCTTGTATTTGGATAAATATGTTAGCACATTAACAAATTTTATTCTTCATATACTTGTTTCTGTGAATATCTACTTATAATCTTTTTGAAGTTCTAAAAAGTAGTTTACAAATATACATAAAAAGATTCATTAAATATCCTATATTTATGTTTGTAAACAATTATTATTTAAAGGTGAAGATTTCAGCTTCTTGTCATATCTATAGATCTGAAATTATGTAGAATTACTGAATATGATATTATTTACCAAGTTTTCTGGCACAATGGTGACAGTGACAGATGCTGGCATTGGTAAGTGAATGTATGATTCATCAGCATTATGATATGAATTATAATGTTGCACATTCTCAGGGGAAAAAAAAAAAAAAAATACAGAAAAATCACCCTAATTTTATTGTTTTTCTAAGACAAGACACATCATTCTCTTTCAGGGCAATTAATAGCACGCACGTTAAGTGCTACAAACTTAACACAAAACTACAATAAATAATTACAGACAAGTTATGTACATTATTGTATTGGATCTGTAAGCAGAGAATTATTTTATAGTGATAAAACATGAAGTCATACTTATGACAAAGCAACAACTAATGAGGTAAAAGAGCCTACTCTGCTTATTACATTGACCTTTGTTCTATAGTAATGAGTTTATGAACAGAAGGATTTATTGTTTACCTAACAAATATTATAGAAAAAGACAAAGAAAGAATGAAGGAGAAAGAAAGAAGTTATTTCTTTTTTTTTTTTTTTGAAATGATGTAAATTCCAAATAAAGGATAGAAAATAGTTAAAAACTTAACTGAAGTTAACAGGGTAGTGACAACTTTGAAATGATGTGCAAGTCACCTATGCTACAAAATAGAGATGAATTTATTTTTTTAATCATATTAGTGATCATTTTATTTGTTTGTTTTTCTTTTCCTATATGAGATATATATCTTCTGTCTTCAGAAAATTCTCAGACTTAATTGGTAGCAAATTATAATGATGGAAACTCACTGCCTGTGAATGATTTCAGTCATTCAAATTGTTTCTAGTATACTCTAAATTAATTTGCTCATTGTGACAAAACCCTGCATGCAAAGCACAGAAATTATAAATTGACTGTGCATGCGCAGGACTAGCCCATGCTTTGAAACCCTATAACTCAGAGAAAGGCATTTCTGAACATATTTTCAAATAAATTATTTTCATTTTTTATATACAAGGAATATAATCTTATGCCATCCATTTTGGGATCATCTTTTACAAATAATTTGCTAAGGTTGGTTTCGCAGTTTAAGCTTAAGAGGAATCCTAAGCCATAGGCAGCACTTAATCAAAGCTTCAGCTTTGTATAAGGTTTGTGAGTTTCCAGTAGGGCAACAATATTTGACTTTACTGAGCTGAACTATTCCAAAGAATGGTGAAGTTAGTAATGTTTGTGCATGCACATTGAGTGAATCCCCACTGCTTATGGCAACGCTGTTCCTAAAATAAGGTTATCCAGCAATATATAAGTTACTATTGATGAAAAATCAGAGTCAAAAAACACTTTATTTCTGAAGAAGTCAGCATTCTTCTAGAGGTTGTGAAGCAGCATAAAGATGTAATACAATGCAAGCAATGGACAAATTACTGTGGAGTAAGACAGAACAAAAGTGGGGGGGAAATTATCATATTAATAGTGGATAAGAATGGTGTGAATCCGTTTTGATAGCCCTGTTGATTTTGAGATGCTGGAAAAATCTCCAGCTGCAATAAGCATGCTTCCACTTGCATTCTATAACCTCCACGTCAAGAGAAACATTTTAACAAAGCCTTTTTGATGAAAGATTTTGTTACTGAATTTTAAAGTACAAATACATATATTTGATGACAATAAAATAAAGTATACAATAAAGGCATAAATTTAAAACTAAGTTTTGTTTACCAGTCAGCTTTATTTTTATTTGTACCACAAATAATTTCTGGTAACATAATTGGCAACTGTTTACTTAAATCTCTGATAGAATTCACATTCCATACATGAGAATGTTTCCCAGTCCAAACAGTCTAGATAGCCTTTTGCTGTGCATATGGGTTAAAATAATTTTCATATCTTCATCACTAATACAGTCTTCTTCAGATAACTTGGTGACTCCTTAGCTTACACTGTAGTTCAGTATGGTTTATGCCAAGCTAGATATAAGGCCAGCTTATTACTTTAATCACATGCCTTAAATTCTACTGTACCTTAAGTGTCCAATTCAAAGCTTAAACTGTGAAACTGAAACCAAGTAATTCTCATTTAGATGTTAAAATCCACCATGATCAACTCTACAGTGTGCTGAATTGAAAACCACTTACCAGCACTTAAAGGCTGAAAAATTCCCTAACTGATTCAGCAATGCATTCTTAAACTAATTACTTTTGGTTTTAAGTTCTATCACATGACATAAATAAAATAATTATGACACAAACACACATGTAAAATTACTCAGCATTCAACTTTTTAACACAAGCGAAACTGGCAAGGAAAACAGATCCCAACTGCTGTGGATTGAAACAGGATCTGCCAAAGCTATATGATTAACATCCCTGTAATTCTCTCATAGGCATATGTATTATGGTTACCAGCATAATCATGACCTTTGCTGCCCTTTACAAATCTTCTCTATATGCCTTGCAGATTGTAGATCCATTGGTGTACCACAATTTGTACATCCCTGCTTTCATTCCACCAGAGTCCCAAATATGCATCAACTTTACACAGGATTTTAAACATTCTACTGTTTATCTCACAGGGATGGTATGTCAACAAATAATTGCTTAAGACAGGCAAAGGCCAATAGCATCTCTAACAAGGAAGAAAAGTGTCAAAATTCATATTTGCTCTCTCTTATAACACCTTTTATTACCTGTCTTTTAATTTATTTGTGATGGCAAAAGTGTCATAATTCTTATTTGCTCTCTCTTATAATACCTTTTATTATCTCTCTTTTAGTTTATTTGTGATGGCAAGGCTTTCCTGAACCTGCGAACACCCATTTAATATCCAATAACAGGTTTACTGAATGTACAAACATTCAATTACTTGAAATTTTTAGGTATGTATTATTGCCTATGATCAAAGCATATACTTTCACTACTATATGCTTTATAGGCATTTAATACTTACCAAATATTCAGCAAATTCTTGTCATCGTTGTGTACAGTATGCAGCACTGTAGAACCCTTATTAAAATCTATCACACATACATGCCACTTTTTCAAGTTTCACTTAAGCAATGTTGTATTTTTAATCACAAAATGCATTTGCATCATGGGGAATAAATGGCAACATACCCTGTGTAAGCTCTTGTAGTTTAATGAATAAGGCACTGGAGGGGGGTGGGCCAGGTCCCCAATTATTTGCTCTATTGGAAAGTCAACATTATAACAAAATTGTTGGATACACTAACAAGGGGCCAAAGTCACATTGACGTCATGGATTGAGCCATGATTTTTTATTGTGAAAATGAATAAAAAACAAAAATACCCATGTTTCAGCCCTGTCTGACAGAAGAAATAATAACATTTTAAGTTGTAATGGCTAACTTTAAGTCTGTCTTTCGTCCACCAATCAGCTGCCCCTTAGTAGTGAACCACTGTTAACGAACTTCTCTCGCACTGAAAGTACAAGTATCTACAAAGGTAGCTCACCAGGTGAAGTGAGTGAAGTGGCTCTTCACCTAAATTTTTAATCAAAATACAAAATTACATATTTGTATCTTGTACTACACAATACCCGGTCCAAAATCTCTGGTGAAGTGGTGGGAAAGTGCTCTGCTACTGTCACTGACCGTTCTGGTTGTCCCTTTTCTCCCTCTCTTTCTCTCACTCCCTCTGTCAAGGAAGAAGAGCAAACACTTCTGGCTATAATGATATTTCCACAGTGTTTCAAACTTGTATACGGCTATTCCACCCAGTTGCCATGGTAATACACTGTTTTCATTTCCTGCTAGAAGATCACTCAGGTTTACTATTCTTATACCTGGTATGCTACAGAGCTTTCCTTTCAGATTTTAAGAACTCAGGTTTAGCTACACCTTGGTGAGAATAAGGCATGCCATTATACTGTGTGTTTAGTTGTGAGGAGTGAATTAAATTTTGATAAGTTTTTGTCTGAGAAACACGTTAATTAGGGTCATTCCTAATATTTAGTTAAATTAATTTCAGTTCAAAGTATTTGCTGGTTTTTAAGAGTATTAATGAATCCAGAAAATGACCTGATTAACAGTGGGTTAGAAATGCCATTCTCACGATGGTGGGAACAAGATAAAAATGACTTAACATTTAATTGACCCACTCCTCATTTATCAATTTCTACTTCTTATAAGCTACATTTTAAAAATACGGTATGGAGAATACATGAGGTTATGCGGTAGTATTTTTCTACAAAAACTTTTCTGTTGGGCCTGTCTTTTACTAGGAGTAAAGAAAAAAAGTTTGGAATACTACAGGATTTGGAGATTTTGTGAACTCAACATAGCTTTTCATAAACATGCAGACTCGAGAGACCATTTAAAACGTGTATTGCAACTGAAGCATGTTGAGAGGAACTTGACTCAATTCACAATGCATTACAGGAATCAGCTGCACTAAGCATCAAAATATTTAATGAAAATGTGTGTTTAAATAGGACTTTATGGCACTTATTATTAAGGCTACTCTCTGTTTTTAGGAAAACAAAAGTTAGCATTTTGAGGACATGATGAGTGTGTTTCATCAAATAATTGTGGTAATTGCAAAGAACAATTTAACATGCTGCTCTCTGTATGTTCTGATGAAATTAAGGATGAATATGACAAAATCAAATTGGTGTACAGTGGCGACTCAAAAATAATTCAGAATGATATAATTGAATGTATTTCTGCTTACATATATGAGCAAATATGGAAAGAGCCAAATGAAACTGATTTTTTTCGCTGTACAAGTTGACAATATAACTGATATCTCTCAAATCTGCCAACTATTAGATAATAAATTATAACAATTCAATTATCATAATAAACTAATTGGTCAGAGTTATGATAGTGCAAGTGTGATGTCCAGTCACTTAAATGGCTTACAGGTAAAAGTGAAAGATGAAGTTTCTCACTCTATTTTCATTCATTGAATTTAGTTTTGTCAAACAGTTGTAAAAATATTTCCAAGTGCTGACTATTTTTTGCAAACATAAGTGATTTCCATCTCTCTTTCACAATTCAGGTAAATGTAACTATGTTTTCAAATTAATAATTGGAAGGCAAATTCCAAGAGCTGTGGAAACAAGATGGATTACAAAATAAAATTGTTAGAACAGTTGTAGAAAATTGGAAGGATTTAAAACAGGTTTTTGAGGAAATAATAAACAATCCTGCATCCAACAGCACATCTACCTGTGAACATAAAAGAAATTAACTGATTTTGAATTTTAACTTTTTGGCTCTTGTTTTTTATGATAAATTCAGCTTAACTGATATTCTGTATGATGTATTACAAAGAAGTCTTTGGACATAAATTATTGCATAACTAAAATTCAACAAACTTGTGATTTGATAACCAGAAAAAGAACTGAAGAGCACTGTACTAACATATTCCATGGTAGAAAAGTGAATAGTAATTTGAACCATAAAAGGCACAATGCCAAATTATCCGATGAGGATTTTTTTCTGAAAATAATTATCAGTTTTATGAAATAATTGATCATATTGTACCACAAATAAATACTAGATTTCCAGATTTGCAAAAACTAACATTTTAAACTCTGGTAGACATGACTAAATTTAAGGAGTATTCACAAGAGTTTCCTTTATCTGATGTAAACAGTTTGATTCAGTTACCCAGCTATATTTAAGAAACCGCAATGTCTACAAAATTAGCTACAGCTGTTTTATGCAGATACTGATTATAGTGACATTAGTGTTTTAAAGACTTTAGAAATCATGCGGCAAAATTGTGTTCAAGATGTATTTCAGGAAGTTCATAAATTGTGTTCATTTGTAGTATCCCTGCCATCCACTAGTGTGTCTGCGGAAAGAAGTTTCTCATGCTTGAAAAGGGTAAAAACTTACTTGAGGAGCATAATTTCACAACAGTTGTCATCCCTTGCCAACTTTTCTATTAAAAGAGATCTTCTCTGCGAGCTGCAAGAAAGGCCTAACCTTTTAGATGATGTCATTGACAGATTTGTAGCTTTGAAGGACAGGAGAATTAACCTGCTCTACAAAAAATAAAGAAAATTGAAATATTTTCTTGTTGTATTATCACAACTTTCCAAAATGTGAGAAGCAATTTTTTTTTTCAAAGTCTGACGTTCCATTCACATTTTTTATTTCAAAGTCATGCATTAATTTTTCCATTTCATATCATCTTATAATCATTTTCTAGTTAATATGATACCATAGGACATTTTCTGACATAGCTCAAGCTTTATGATTGCCTATCCACAGACGATGTAAACCTTTGAACTTAGAAAAATTAACTTTTCACAGTTTTGAAAGTTTTTCTTAGCACTTCACCGATTTTCTGGGTGACAAGCTGGCCCCCTGAGTACTTGGGACTAAGACTGCACTAAAGACAGCTTAAAATCAGGATTTTGTGTCGCAAAGACACAATTATGTTCCATTTTTTCCCCCCCAGAGGAAAGGGGAAATAAAAATTGCACATTTATGCAAGTTATTAAGTTTAATAATTAATAAACACTGTCATTAGATATTATTAGTGGGTCATTCTAGATAATTCGTAGATAATTGTTTTCCTTGTCAAACTTTGGCCATGGTAGGGAAATGCATGGGTATTTTTATTTTTTGCTCTAATTTCACTAGAAAATAAAATTACAGTTTGATGTGTAACCATGTCACAATGGTCCCTTGTCAGTGATTTGTTTTTTTTCATCTTATTTTAAGTAAGGTATAATATAAATATAAACTAAGAACACACATTTTTCCCCAACACGACTTTGGAAAATCACTGGAACCCCCCCCCCCCCCCCCCCCCGAAATTTTTAGCCTGGCACACTCATGGAGGAACACAAGTTATACCATATGCTTTAATTAAACTTTGGAATGCAGATGCAATATTTGTATAACTAGGAAGAACTGAGAGTTAAGTAGACCACATTAGGGGGGGGGGGAGCATCCCTTCCTGCCCGTAATAAGAAAAAAGGGAAATACAGAGAAGAAGGAAGGTATTACAATTTCAGCTTAACCAAAACATGTGGTCAACACTGAAATAGTTTTTAGAATGAAGAAATGGAGATTTTTTCTATCAATAACTGAGATCTAAACCTTTCTTGGCTCCATAATTCAAATATATCTTCTTGAGCTATCAACCAGGTTAAAGAATCAAAGGTATTGCAATTAAAAATTAATCTAGCAACATAAATTGGGACAGGCAGTTACATCTCTGCCTTAATGGTTGGCCAACATGGCCTTACACAATACTGCAGTAAACCACAATGCATCACACAAAACAGACAGTGGAAGATTTTCATTGGATGAACATCTACCAATCTTAGTCAGTCTCACTCACCAGAGGGATATAAGCCAAGTTGTGGCAGCAGTAAGCTGAAGATGGAGACAATGCTTCTCTCTGAAAGCTTGGTTTGTTTCAACTTTGTCCTGACTGATAGCCCAAGAAGAGACATATATGAAGTGTATTATCAAGATACCGATTGAATAATGATACTGATTGATTAGAAAGCAGAAGAACAAAGCCAAACAACTCAGATAAAGCCCATATAAATTTTTACATTGATAATTTGACATGTACAACTTAGGAGTATGTAACCAGATCACTCAGTATGCTGCCTGCTAAATCAACATTTCTTTAGGGACTTAGTAAAACCTTTCATTAATTTTAGCATAATCCCTTCTTAAAACATATTACCATTGGCAAACATAGCAGTATTCAATGCATTTGCTCTAGCACTATTACAAGCAAGCAAGCAAGCACATAGGCATGCCTCAGAGCATGTCACATTTCTATACTTCTAATCTATCATATTTTGCTTATAATGTTATATATTATTCTATTTTAAAGCTGTTTTGTAGAACTTAGTAACAAAGTTAATTATTATAGAGCTCTCTTTGTACAACCACATTAAGGTAAATAGTTATTATTAATACTAAATGTATACTTACCACAACAAGCATTTTTACATTCTCTCATCTTTGCATCTCTTATCTCAAAAGATCTCAACCAATTTCATCACCAGTCTTATTTATAGTTTGTTGTATTTAAAGTAATTCAGAATACATTTTTCCTTTATTTTTATAATATACACATAATATTAATAATATTCTAAGTGATAGGAAACAAACTGCTTGGAGTTGCAACATTACACTTGTAATTAATTTACAAGGAGCCATTGTCACATTTATGTCGCAGATTGAGCTGGGATTTTCTATAGTAAAAATACATCAAAAACAAAAATACCCATGTCTCATCTTTATCTCCCATAGGGCCCTATTCTGCAGGAAAAAAACAATGTGAAATTTTAAGTTGAAATGGCTGACCTTAGGTCTGTCTTCTGCTCAATAATCAGCTGACTGGTACTGAGGTAGATGCAGAAAATAAAACTTTTCCCGCACCAAGGTTACAACTATTTATGCTGATAACCATACTAAAGACAGCTTACAACCAAAATATCAAGTTGCAAAGACAAAATTGACCTACAATTACATTTTATTTTTTTCGCAGCTATTATTTGTGAATCATTCTAATTTGTAAATAATTCTTTTCTAGTCACAGTCACAGGGAGAAAGCCGATTTATGAGTATTCTTATTTTTGATCTGCTTTCATTAAAAGAAAATCCAAGCCCAATCAGCAACATCAATGAGACGAAGACCCCTTATTGGTAGAGGTTTCAAGAACATTTGCTTCCAAAACTTTTAATATTTAAATTACAAGTTGGTATGACAATTCTAACAAATTTATAGATTCATACATTGACTTACCTCACTGCCTACTTCTATTGTGTTATACAATATTCTACTTACCAAATGATGATAAACCTTAGCTATCGTATACTTGTATATACTTTTGGAAGATGTTTACACACACACACACACACACACACACACACACACACACACACAAACACACAAAACAATGATATGCAGAAAAGCATTGGAGTTGAAATAGTTACCATACATTCACAAATATAAGTACTGAAAATGCAGAATATGCTGGCTACAAAGAGAAAAGGTTACAACACATGCAAGATATGCAAAAGCAAGCAAAACTAAAGTGTCTTCTAACAGTTCAAGCAAATTCCTGCAAATTCTGGATATGTTCCAAAAATAACATCAAAATAGATCAGGTCCAAATCATTTGAATTCAATAAATTTGTAACTCACAGTCATATGCATTTATCACAGAGGATTTTCTTCAAAAAGACTAAATTTAATAAACTACTGCTTTCATTAAAAATGTCATTAGCAAATTAACTTTTCTTAGAATGTTAGCTCTAGATGTGGGATCTTGTAATGGTAGATACATAAATGTATATTATCTCCATCTAAAATTTTTAATCAGCATTATAACTTTTAAAATAATTTTATATTTCTCTACAGAGATTTAAGATGGAGAAATTAAATTGCACCTGCTACTCAAGCAATAGTAACATTCCTCTCTTATTTACAGACATTTCCCACAGAAATCTTTAGCTGTCTTCCCACAGGCTCTACAGTTCAAGAACATCCATTATCAACAGAAACTTCTGCAACAAATCCAAGCTCTTGATGCAAAACAGACCGCACAAAGAAAGAAAAATGTGAGAACCTATTTGTCATGAGGAAATTTTAATATCTGCAACATTTATTTCAGCATTTCTTACACTTGTCTCAATAGCTGATTATTCACTACAGTATGTGTAATAGAATTGTATTTATCAAATAGGCCTACCAAATAAACCTTAAATATACTTTATAAGCATTCCTGGCACAGTAAAGTATGAACACCTTTCGAGGGGAGGGGAAAGTAACTTTTTGAACACAACATACTTGTATGTCCACATGAAAGAGCACCGATTTTGCGATATGAAGCACAGTTGTATAGCTAAGCACCAGTTGTGTTATGGTATACATTAAAGATGGTTATTGTGTGATTTATGTTAGCTCTGAGGTTAAGAAGCAAGTACTTCTGTAGCAATGATTATTTATGCTTCCAGATTGGTTCTTTTTATTGTAATAAATGTTTTTTCAAATTCATCATTAGAAGTTATGTTTGTAAATTTTTTAGGCATAGCAGTCCCTAATATCAATGTTCTATAATGATTTCTAGAATTTTTCATTCAGAGTGTTTTAATCAATATGCATTCTGTGAGTTGTGCAGGAAGTCTGTACAAATATAACCCCTAACAGGTTTATTTTCAGTGAGTCGTGATGAACCTGGCCAGGGTAATATGCACTGATATAAATAGTCAAAGTCATTAAGGCACAGATTCATAAATGGATGGTCTGAAGTTCAATTCCCACCAGGACCGTCTTCCCTGACTGAGGTCTTTTTCAGTCTTCATAATTGACAAATGGGATGTTTCCCTTTCTGATTTTTTTTCCTAATTATAACTGTTTTTCATGCATCATCAATGCCCATTGCCTGTGGTGCCATTTGCAGTAAATATGAGCATTGAACACCAATAAAAACAACAAATAAATAAATTAAAAACTTAAACATAAGAAAGTATAATGCTTAGACAGAGACATAGGGCACAAGGCAATGCATCTGTGCATTAACAAATGTTGTATGCTTTTCAGCTCATGAAGCTGGAAAGCATGTTGGAAATCCCTCTGCCTAAAGCTCAGAGGTAGGCGAGATTATCAATCAAGGGATAGGATTGAATGCTATCATCCTAGTTAGGAAGAAGATATGTATGCATTTGAAGCCAAAATACAGCTTTAATTGAAAATAGTGAAAGTAACTCCTTCCAATCTGCTTCTGAAATTAATGCAAATTCAGAGTTTCCTGCATCAGCTCAAACACTTCTGCAATGTATAAATGATGCAGGTCACCTCATACACATTTTTAAGAGGGTGCTGGTTTCCTTACTCATCTCTTTAGGTATTTGTTAAGAGTGCTTTAGGAGCAAATCTATAGTTCTTACTTGAGGGACACTCCTAACTCAACAGTCACTCACTCACCAGAAAATTCAGGATATACATTTCATTTGTTATAAAAATATCTTAAACATATGGTGCTATAATCAAAATCATTAGAGCCATTTTTGAGAAAACAAACATTTTTGAAAAATGTTTGTGATGAGTAGTTGGGGGGGGGGGCTACTTTCCTGAAAACCTTCATGTTGCATCCATGGCAGACACTGAACTTAAATACCAATTCGTTTTCGAGTGTCTGTCTCTGTCTGTCTGTCTTTCTGTCTCTGTCTCTCTCTCATACACACTCACCACACACTCACACTGTTTTTTTTTTATTTGTAGGACCCCAAAACATGTATTTCTGGTGAAATGTTGGTATCAAATTTTTGTGTGGAATATAGTAATATCTATTATGTACATCATACACACATGCTAGAGAAAATAAAGATACTCAAATCTCACTCAATCCCCACTCACTTTTTACTATAGTTTTATTTCTGAATCTAATATTGGCATACTCATGTTAGTTTTTAGTATAAGTCTCTCTCAAGCAAGGACTATGGATCTGAACTTAATCTCTGATTGCATTTGAATGCCTAAATTCCTTTAAAACTCAAACGATGTATTCAAGAATGAAACTGTATTAAGGCAAGAATGCATTCTATTATAAAATCAACAGCTTAAAAATAAATGAACAAGAGAGAATTTGAACCCAAAACCATTAGTCACAATAAAGCTCAAATGATCTTTCTTTCCAGTTGCTTTGTATTTGCTGGCAAAGAGGTTACTGCAGTAACTAAAAACATGTAATATGAATACAGCTGTCGTGAGCACCCACAAAGTTGTCATGTAGAACCTCAGGATGACAATTTGTTTTGTCCAAGGGTGCATCACATTCCTACCTTCAGTATTGTGTTACCATGCTTTTATAAGTATAGCCACCCTTTAAAAATTAACATAAGAAAATGAATTAAATAAATATAAAGCTGTAGAATCACATGCCAACTGACATTAAGAGTTCAAGAAAATGACTGGAATTAATGATGACACAGAAAAGCACAAATCCCAGCACAATTAAGTCATAAGGTCTTTAGAAGTAATGTGTAATTGTATTTTGCTATAGCAATAAGCATCATTATCCTGTAATAGAAATCAAATAAGACATTTCAACAAATGGTATGCTATATCCATTACAACTTATATGATTCTAAGGGATTATGCATGGTTGTTCCATGATCCTAAATAAAAACCCGAAATCAAGATCTAGTTTGTACCTGATTTCGATGTGGAGCACAGGAATAGGCTCTGATGCCACCTGTTCAGGATTTGACTTGGAATTATTTTCTGGGCTGGAGTCGCCTTCGAGATCATTATCAATCACCTGCTGTTCTGGAATGGGTTCTGGTTCAGATTGAGCATTAGACCCAGCCTGGCAATCCAGCTGAGATATATCTGTGCCAGAGTCAGTACTGGTGTCATCATTATCAGAATTCACATCATTTATTTCCCCAGTGCACCCCGAGAGTTCTGGCTGAGGTGCTGTTGTTACACAAGCCGTTGAAACTGTGCAGAATTTCCCTAGCTTGCGCTCCATCTCAAGTTTTGGATATAGCTCTCTATAGACAAACATTAATTTAACTCAAGCATAATAATGTGCATAAGCCTAAGAAATCATTCATTATGTGCATGGTGTATTAAGTGTATAAAGCATTAGAAGTTCAAATAAACAACTGTGAATAAGCTGGTACTCTAGTAAGCAAGTTTCAATTCACCCATGGCTAGAGGCAATATTTTAGGCAATTATTTTCTTAAGCATAAAATTTCCAAAAAGCATCACTGAAGAAAGAAGGAATACAGAAAACAAAGCAACATTGGTTCTGTTAAACCCAAAACAATATGTGTTTC
This sequence comes from Hymenopus coronatus, assembly GCA_030762935.1. Classification (NCBI taxonomy): domain Eukaryota; kingdom Metazoa; phylum Arthropoda; class Insecta; order Mantodea; family Hymenopodidae; genus Hymenopus; species Hymenopus coronatus. Next base: position 497,308,149 of record CM060900.1, on the reverse strand, counting down.
ATTCTACATCCATAATGCTTTTCATGGCAAACAACATATACATTCCCATTTCATTTTGTTCTAACTTTCCTTCTAAAGTTAGTTGGTGAGCATAGCTAGATATAGCATTGGCTAGGGAAAAAGACCAGAAGAAGCTTTGCATAATTATTTTAGAAGACTTGAATGCTGTCCACTCAAGCACCATGATAAATGCACACCTTAAACAAGTTCTTATTTATACTTTGTGTAACTTACTAGTTGCTATTTACACTTGCTTAATTTAAAATTAGCCAAGGCATTCACAAACCTCCTCCTACATAACATAAGCAATGGTAGCACTATTAATAATGCTGATGTACTGTTGGGATCCATGATAACATTCCTTCTTTTCCAACCTTTCCCATTTCCTCACTGCCAAGTCATGCCCACCTTGAAACTATTATTGCCTAACCCTTAAGAGTCCAACTTGATATAAACACATAACATAAACTAGCCTGCAATAGGCAAGGAACACCATAACAACTTAATGTAGAATATCCATTTCTTAGGAGTAAGAAACATTTCAATATAATACAGAAAATAAAACTAATGAGCAAACGAATATAAAAGAATGCAGAGAAAGAGATTACAGTAACCAAATAAATAAATGATTAAAACTATTAAAAGGAAATATATTAGAGTAAGCAATAATGTTAACATTTGTAGAGAATATTTATTTTGTATATGAAAGGAAATTATTGATGAAAGAAAAAACCAGAGATTTAGGAACATTAGCTGCAAGATTTGTTTGGTAACATGGGTCAGAAAGTCATTAGCAGAACGTATATACAATAGAATTGTGGAAATTTTGTGCTCAGTGTGTGACAAAGGAGAAACATTAAACATTAATGACCATGGGTACTTTGGACCTGAAGGGAGCAAACTGTAGTCTAATGCTTTAGCTGCAGTGCCAAACTTATTCGGTGAGAGGAGCCCGATTTGGAAAAATCTTTGACAGAAAATTGTAACCAATAGAAATTAAGAAATGTTTAACTTCGGATCCATTCGTGTCAGATCATAGAAAATAGGAGGGGTCATAAGAAATTTGTCTAGGCCCGAAAGGAGGTTACGGTCACAAATTTTAGAAGGGAAGAAGTGACTGATAAACTATCAGTGGTGTTGAGAAGACATATTGTAAAATAATTCATCACTTCAGTGCTGCTATATAAAATATGTGTGTCTTTATTTTAGGAAAGTGAGTGGTGGACAAAGAGTTATTTCTCCGAGTTCACATGGGAATTAGAGCAGGGAATAGTTGGGAAATAGGGTAAATCTGGGTAAATTAGCAAAAGTTTAATTGTAAGAAACTTATTCAGTGTGGGGGAATAACATTAGTAAATGAGAATCGGAAGGCAGAGGGGACAAATAATTTAATGTGTGTGAAATGGATAAACTGGGGTAATCCGAAAAAAAAAATACAATGAATTTCCCTAAAAGAGATCCTACTCTTAAGTCCTTCTTATCCTTCCAAATCCTGCCATAAAATGGCATACCAACCATAAAAATTCCTGCCACAAACTAGAACCTAAAATATACCCAATTATTTGTGGATTTAGAAAAGTTCAAAACTGTTGATTAAATAGAAACAGTAACTAACATGAAAAGTAAAACTAGACAAAGTTGTAACTTCTATTTAATTCCATGTGGTGTCATTCAGCTCTCTTCTGCATTCATATAAATGATAAGCACTTTGTTCCTCACAGCTGATACAACATAAGGCTAATGCAGAGGGTTACAAAATTATTTCTTTACATGAAATCTGGTTCTAAGGCTGGACTAGAGAGAAAACATAGAGTTATAAAACTGAAAGTTTTCAATTACTTTCTAATGGGGTCCTGCAGGTGGTGCATAATTTTGACAGTTCTATCCCTGTTATCAACACTGCTGTCATGTTGAGATCTGTGAAACACATTTCCTACTCAAGACATTAATGACAAGATTGGAACCATGTAACTGGAAGTGCCCATTTCACCATTATAAGAATGCACTTGTGCTTAATTTCTGAATAGTTTCATTAATAATAACCATAATGAAACTATTAGGTCAATCATTTTCTTTAATCTATTAGTTACAATTCTCAGGACTTTTTAGTTCATTCCCTTAAGACAAGGATGTTACATAACAGTGTGATCACACTCTGTAGATGCTAATTCTATTTAATAGTTTTTAATGGATTTCATTTCAAACAATAAAAAAATTAAAAACAAAAGAATTTGAATCAGTTTTTGTAACACAAACATCACTTATTTTTACTTACTGGGACCGGTTTTGGGAACACTTGTTCCCATTTTCAATCCTTAATTCTGACTAAATCTTGCTTCAAAGGCATCAACGATGGGAGTGGTGGTGTATCACTTGTGGAGGCATCTGTTGCTGGATCTATGAACTTCCAAAGGTTACTGTATGGTGATAAATTAAAATTCATGATATGGCTCTTTCTTCATGATGTAGACCTTCTCCCAGACATCTAATTCTGTGGGTTTAACAGCTTTTTATTCAGTGTGATTTCATGTCCTGATGCCCAAAAATGTTAGGTAACTGCTGATTTTTCTGTTTGCTCGTATTTTAAGTTTCTTGTGTGTTCCTTTAATCTGGTCTCCAAAATTCTATTTGTCACAAGCTTCTTTGCATATTTGCAAGTTTTCAATAAAAAAAATAATATTTTAACACTGGCAACAAGAAAGCTGGAGGTTTATGATAGTCACTACAGAAGTCTAAAACTGTAGTACAAGTACAGAAGCCATACTTAGCAAAATGAAATAAAATAAAGCTGGTAAACTCTTGGTACAGAATATAATGAAAGCATCAAGCTCATTTACAGAACAAAACAGCATTTATAACAGTTACTGCTTAGACTTTTAACTGAACTAGCACAGAGTTGTTTTAATTGAAATACAAAACTTCAAATATTATCATCAGCTTCTGTAATTTATTATTATGCACAGGTTGCAACCATTTGGCATTCTTGTGGGGAAAAAAGCACATTTTATTGACATTGGCTAGCCACACAAAAATGCACTTTATATGCCAAGAATACCAGCTTATTCAACAGTTTTCTGATGAATGTTTTCACTTAAACATATCTACAGAGTATATTTTGAAATTGTTGATTCTTTCCACTCAGTTCTGGATGCCCCACTCTTTTTATGTAGTAAGATGACTTCTGCTTGTCTTGATTGTGCTAATTTTTCTTAAGATGTGCAAGATTTTAAGAATAAAACCATGGAAAAGAAGTTTAGCCCCACTACCATCACCAAAAAGTGAACAAGTGAAAGCAACAGATAAATTTACAGCCTAAAAAAGATTCAAGCCTTACAGCATTGGTAGGAAAATCTACTACATGCAAACATTTCAAGCACTGCACACCAAACATATCAAAATCAACTACAAGTAAGGTTTTTATGTATCAACTTATTTAAGCTTATACATTTGTAGAGTTTGATAATCATATCAGATTATAATACTTGCTCATGACATGTTTCTGTGGCATATGCAAAGCATTTATGAGATACTTACGCTGTTCTGCTTCAGACTCCTGTTAGCTATTGTTAAAATTTACCATTAATAATTTAAAAATTAAAAACATTTCATCATTGCATTTACTGAGCGAGTCAAAACATTCTGAACCGCTGCACAGTGTTTCTCCACTGGGCTTGTGAACACATGCTTTCGCACTGCTGCTGTAAAGAAAGTCACACTTCTGGCACAGTTTTGTTCTGCTTTGGAAGTGCAGTATTGAGTTGACAGTGATATACTGTGGTTCAGTTATTATGAATGATTTATTATTTTGTCCTGTATTTAGTCGCAAAGTATATTATGACTCAGCATATGTTTTCTACTGCACAGCATGTATTTATTTATGATTTGTATATGTTAACTCAGTCAGCATGCCAAGTGAAAGTATGATTTCCAGGTGTAAAAGTTTCAGGTCACACAATAATGCATGAACTTTACAATGTATTTAAAACTACAGGAAGTATTTTGTCTAAGAAATCTAAAAGATGGTATACGGTTTTTACCAAAGAAACATTAGATGACATCGGCCATCATTTGGAGAATTCTCCCTCAAAAATCATTTAAGCTCTTTCACACCAGGTAGGCATTTCTTATGGCTCTGTGCAAAGAGCTACTAAATTGCTGAAGTTAAAATCATATAAAATAACTGGCACATGATTTTCAACTAAGTGATCCTGTAGTTTGGCGCACATTTTGTGAGTGGGCTCTCAATAGTGTGTGCAATGGTGAAATAGACTGACATTTAATATTTTTCGTGAACGATGCTTGGTTCAACCTTCATAGATATGTGTGTATACAAAATAGTCACTATTGAGCTCTGAGAAACCTAATTTCTCATAAAGTACCCCTTCATGATGAAAATATTGGTGTATGGTGTGCCATTAGCAGAGAAAGAGTTATAGGGCCATTTTTTTCCGAGTCAACAGTTGATGCCCATATATATGTGAATACAATTTAGCCTCTTTTTTAAAGAATTTTAAAGAATTAACAGAGAGGGACCATGGTTTTGTCTTTTATTTTTCTTTTTTTATCAAGACTGCAACAGCTCATATGGCTAATCTTTTGATGAGAACAATTGAAAGTGTATTTCAGGACAGAATTGTAGAGATTTGTGGTCACCTCAGTCCCCAGACCTAACCCCCTGCAATTTCTATCTCTGGGGTAAATTAAAACATAAAATGTACAACACATCCTGGAGGAATTAAAATAAAATATCTGCCAGGAAATTGCCAGCATTTCTCAAGGTGAACTACAGCGAGTGATGAATAGTTTCCTAAAGAGGTGCCAATAATGTACAGACAATGACGTGGTCAGTTTCAGCATCTCCTTTCATAAAGTTGGCAAGTAAAGCCTTTAAAAGTAGTTTTAAAAATGTATGGTTTCATCCATGCCTTTCTATGATAGCGGCAGATGGCAATGAGTGTTTAGGATGCAGACAGGCAAAACACCACACAGTCAGTCATATTTTTTGACTCGCTTTTTACTATCATTATCAACTGCCTAAGTCTGTACGCTGGAAGAACTATTAAACACTATTCAATTATTTTGCTCTTGATAAATTAATTTATTCATTAATTGAGGAGAAACTGGGTTAAATACAGCTACCACAATGAGATGTAATCATTCCCATTAAATTTCTAAGCTACAGCTTTATAAAAGATTACAATTTATAATGTACCTAGTCTGGTCATGAATACTTGGCTAATACTAATGTTAGGCATTTATCTGCTCTGAGAGTGAAAAGCTCTGTTTTCTGTCACATGCAGGGTGGATTATAAATAAGTTTAAGTCCAATATCTGATTTTTAAATTAATTAACTATTTCATGTATTTGCAATTACCTTTCTGGCATGGATCTTGTACAATTCTTATGAATGAGTCAATGCTAATAATTCTCCACCAACTCTTTGTCCACTATGCCGCATTCTCAATACTGTATCATTCTGAGAAGCTGAAATGTATATACATTTTGATCCAAAGGTACACAGTGTGGTAATCAAAGATGAAGGAAAAGAGGAAATAATGTTATCAGATTTTGCCTATTATAATTTCTCATATTGAAAAGTATTGGACATTTCAAAGTATATACCCATGAAAATTTTACATCAGTATAATGCCTGATAGTTGCTTCAAATACATCATATTTAGGGCTTCATTTACATATTCATGCTTCAAAGTTCTCTCGGGCTTCCAGCCAGGTGTAGATATGGCGAGGCACCAACGTTTCGGGAGCATACATTGTTCCCGTCTTCAGGGTTGCTTATTATATTCATGCTTGTATTTAAAGCACCTTTACTCATTTTAATTTTAAACACTTTTTTGTTTGTTTTAAATTTTCAAAACAAATGAGCTTTTATTCTGGAGGGTGAAACTTTTACATATCCTGTAAATTATAACAAGAAAAATCATAAATTATTTAGATTTCAATTAAAAAACTAAATAAATAAAATATATGTTGTGTAAAGTATAATTTTTGAGCTTTGGTTATGTAGTTACTTTTTTGATGCCAATGTGTGGTATCTTATTGCATACATCTTTAGCTTACAAAAGAAAAATTCTAGTGATTTTTAAAAAGACTGTGATAAATTTCATTTTAAAGGGCATAAATATTTAAAAAATGAATATCTTAAAAATTAAAAGGGATGTATATATATGACAAGACATGTATTATTATATCCCAACTAGAAAAATAGAATTTCACTTATTCCCTCCTTAATGTTTCAATGTTATAATAAAATGACAACAAAGGTGCTATACAGTGTAGGATCAAAGCCTCAAGTATCTAATAAATTGAAATAATGCTTTATGTTAACTAACAATTTCATACTGTTTTATCAAACAATGTTACTCAAACTCCAAGCTTCCCTTTTTTATTTCCTTTCTTTTCCTTGTTTCCAAAAACTTCCAGCATTTTTATCACTCCTAATTTCCTTAATTCTTTCAGTTTATATGAATGACAGCAATTTATTTCAAACAAAATAAAATTTCTTGTTGCAACTAAACATAAATTTATTACATAGCTGTAACACTTTTACATACGCATTTATTCCTGAAAAATGCCATGAGCAAGTAGAATGAATAAAGATAAAAAGTGAAAGCTCAAGCAAAGAAAATAGTTTTACATACTAAGTAAAAATACACAATTATACTGAAGAATAACTAAATAATCTGCAAACAACAGGGAGTGCTCTGAAAGCAATGCCACCTGGATTTAATATTGGGTGCTACTGCAAAGAAGATGATTGAACTAACATTTGCCATTCTGCATATTCACTATTTTTTCTACAAAATCTATAAATCTATGGATGCTTTATCTTCTTTGGTGCACACAAAATTGTGTAATTTTCCATTATCAGGGTGGAAGGAGGTGATGATTCATGGCAGTAGTGGCAATAATGACTAGGTAACAGGGGTGTACTCTTAGCAATGCTTGAATATGATGCAGGAAACATGGACAGAATCAACAACTTGTAGAACCTTTATGATTGTTGGTATCTTTTTTTTTTTTTTTTCTTTTTTTTTTTTTTTTTTGAAGAAGCTACGGTCCTTATGAGGAATAGCACTTCTAACAAATTCATTGCATTGCCCTCCACTATGAGAGTGTTTCTTCAGCAAGTTTTTCCAGGTGTTGAGAGTGTGCCTGTTTTCAATGTTTCACTGTTGGTACTGAAATTCTGCCGATATGTTGAAGTCTTTAATTGGTAGGATACTTTTCACAAAAATGCATAATATAAAATATTATTTGCCACTTTTAGGGATGCTTCATATATTGTAAAAAAGCATCAACATTGTACAAACTGCATGTGACACATCCTTGTCCTCTTAACTACATAAGCGCAATATTTACTCACAATAATGCATATGACATTTACATATGAACCAAAATACAATTTGAGACTATTTGAGTGCTGGATTTGTAATACAGCAGTATTTTCATATGTTTTGCCAAAAATCTCCAGCAAAATTGAAATGCTGAAAAGGAACTTTTGCTTTTGCAGGCAGAGTAAAAAATTTATTTTTCTTCACTTCTTAGCTGAAAATGGATGTAGTTAGCTCATTAAAATTCAATGGTAAGGTTGTGTGTGCTAATTTTAAAATTCCAGGAAGTAAATCACCAGTGTTCTGGGAACATACTAATTATAGAAGTAAACTATCAGCTAGATGATGGTACCTGGCAAAGAGATTAATAGTTGAATTCAGGCAAGCAAGAAATGAACTTGCCTTCAATCATGACTTACAAATCAATATAACATAGCAGACACAAATATTACATGAATAATTACACTAGCATCCATTTTAAAACACAGGTAGTGCTTTCAGAGTGACCCTAATCCTTGTTTTTCAATTCCTTCTATTCATGTTTACCTTCTTTTTATAACTTGTGCACTTTTTGGATGGAAACATATCTAACAACTATAGTACATATTCAAAATGTAACTCAAACACACAGGCAGTTATAAACCATTAGACCTACCTTTAAAATGAGGATTTAAAAAAAGCAAAACCAAAACTTAAGAGCCTACCTTCTACTTGTTAGGATGATATAATACTTGATATGTAAATTATTTTGATCCATTTCATCTTCACGATCATGGGCTATAATCAGAGTTGCATCAAAGTCATCTGTATGCTTCATGTCATGAAGATCCTTGTAAGTTACATGAGGCGTGCTCTCCAACTGAATCAATACATACTCATTATCCTACAACACAGAAAACAATAGAGATCCCTTTAAAACTGTTGCGATTATGTTAATAAAATGTATAATTTTATGGTGATTAAACTATTTTCATACTGTCTGAAATTTCTGCCAGATTCTTGCACACAAAATTTGAATGTTTAACTTTCAGAGCTATTTATTGAATTAATTTATTACATTATTAAGGAAACAATTTTCAATGAAGCAAAACAAAAATTTTTTTTTAGAAACCAAAAATTAGCTTTGAGTACATGACTCAAAATTAATATATTAATTTATCATATCTTTAATACTTCAAGAATAAAAAGAAAGTGTAAATTTCTTGTAGATTTTAAAACTAAAGACAAAAATGAAGATTATTTTATCATTTGATAAGTATCAATAAGAATCATAATCTCTGTATGGTTCTACAAGATAACTTAAAATTGTACTTAGTTTTTCCCAGTAATGCAAATTTTCTTAGGCTACTTGAGGCTGATTACTTGGCATTTGTCCTGCTGTTTTAGTTCCCCCTGACTGCTGGTCATCTCCTTAGGAGGTGCATGCAGTTTTTATCTGTTTTTACCGAACTTCTATTCATGGGCACTAATAACCCCAGCAGTTGAAGCGCCCTAAAACTGCTACTCTACTACTACTACTACTACTTGACATTTGCAGGTAGTAGGAAGTGCTATTAGGAGGTGCACTTAATATATCACATACTTTGTTGTCATGGTTTCTAAAGCTGAAAAAAATCTTGCTCTCGCTTATCCCCTTTTCTACCTCCCCTCTTTCTCCATCCATCTCCCTCCTTCTCTCTTGCTCTTTCTCTGTTTTGCTTTTATGTGCACAGACACACAAATTTCCATATTCTGTGGGGGATAGAGAATGATTAGACAGTGGTGATTCAAACTGGTGATTACATCATTTTTATTTTATATTCTAGACTAGAAAATTCGTCACATGTAGCAAACAACTGACTCTAAACTCATGCAGAATTTGAGTTGTTTCAAACACAACATAGGCAGACACACTGTCATGTGCAACAGAATACTACCCAGATCAGTCTTAAGATGCTTCATTCACAGTTAATTAAAGATTTGCAGCAGATATTTTGTGATGTATCATCCAACACCAAGCCTTTTATCCCTCAAATGGAACTGTATCAATTTGGCCACTAGCTGAGAAGAAAAGAGAAATCCTTATCTTGCTATTACTTCTCAACCATCTCGTTTTGTTAGGATTCTCATTTGAAAATACAGAAAGTTACTTAGTTTTGGTTTCTGGATAGTTATAATTTAGATATCTATATTTTCTTGATATTTATATTATATATGGATTGTCATATCCAGCTTTTGGCACCAGTTATATTAAATATGTCTTTAGATCTTGCTCCATCAAACTTTTTATACCTTGTGACATCAATTCACACTGCCTTTTAGTATTCATCTATGAGGTGGGATCCAATGATTGCAGAGCTCGTACAGATGTTTAGATTTTCACTGTTGACAATCCAATACTCGGACATCTTGTATCTAATAATATGTATAATGATAATTTCACGCAACATAGGTTCGGCTTTCACAACATTTTCAATTGTTGTTATGCAGTTGGCCATCTTGTGTAATTTTCATCCTTGAGAGATTTCCTTCCCCTTGTAAAATCTAGAAACCCTAGATAAATAATGAACTGTGAAGGAAGGGCAAAGATAATGAAATGTATGATGCAATATTTCTAGATACTTTCTCACTCTCTAAAGATATTATTGAAAATCACAGAAAACAGTAGTGCACATATCATAGCTTTGCCATTTATTCATTTTCAGAGCATCAAAAATATAAGTGCAAGTTCCAGTGATTTTAAATTTAAATTATGCTATATATAAGCATTGAATATTTCTTCTTCATAACCCTCGAATTCATCACTTTTGTTTCATTGCAGAATCCAGGTTGTCATCTATTCCTCATCTGTAGTTCCACCTCAATTCTTGAATCATTTGTGAATATCCTCTTAGCAGACAGTCAACAATACTTCCAACACTTTTCTTTCTTTTTAGGGAATATTGGAAAACTTACTTCAGTAATCCTCTGTTCTTTTTACTTGCTCCATCAATATATTTTGTCAATATATTAACCTGTTTGTCTTTTTTTCTCTTGTTCTGTGACAATGAATATCTAGCTACTGGTCTAAGAAATGATTTCTGAAGCTTCTAATCTTCTTTTATCACTTTCTCCAGCAAGAATGTACAATGTACATTAATGGGGTAGACAAGGTATTTTATTCTACCCAAAAATGTGATGCTGAAATTTCACCAGAAATACATGTTTTGAGGACCTGAATCCAAAACAGAGAGGTGTGCATGCATGAGAGAGAGAGAGAGAGAGAGAGAGAGAAAATCATTGGTAGGAAAAGCGAGTTTAAAGTAACATTTCAAGAAAGTTCCAAGAAAGTTGGAATTAGGCAGAAAGAGAGTAAGGTGAATAGTGGGGTAACTAGAAACAGAAATAGGCGGGAAAAGGATTGTAAGAGGAGAGATGGGGATAAGAATTGATGCACATGCAGCATAAATAAGTTGAAGGAAAGGGGGAAGGTGAGATAAAAGTGATAAAAACTAGAAGCAAGAACACTAATAAAATGGAAAAGGAAAGTCAAAGAAAGATTTAAGTAATCAGAGTAGGAAGTAAAAGGGTACAATTGAACAAAATAGACAGAATGAAGGACAGAGAAAAGAGAAGTAGAAAAGGGATTAAAGATTCACAATGAGGCAACAAACACAATGGGAAGGAAGACATAAAAAATCTGCCAAATTGTAATGGTTTGTAAAGCAGGGCTGTCCAATGACAAGAAGAGTTGGGTCCTAATTTCAGAGGGCAGTCCAAGTTATGTATGATCTGTGTGAAATAAAATTCATTTCAATTCCATATAGAATGTTTAATACTTCATGCATTTTTTAGCTTAAAAGCTAAAAAATAACACCAACCTCTGATTCTAAATCATTTTCTTCATTTTCACCAAGGGCTGTAATATGAACTGGAACCATACGGAAAACCTCCATTTTATACACTTTTTCATGGCTTAGAAGGTAATTGAAAAGCTGGCGTGCTGCAGTGGTAACTTGAGGAACTGTCAGATTATCTAAAACAAATAAGTCATGTAACATAATTATTCTGCATTTGAAGATAGGTAACAAGAAGAGCTCAGTTTTGGGTTCCAAAGTGCACAGTTACGAACACAGAGAGCAGTCAGCAGTACTGGGGAGTGGTTTATAGCATAAACATGCACACTTTATGGTATAAACCATTCCAGGAGTAGCTCATCATATGTATTGACATTATATGCATCATTCTATATCATAAAGTAACACAGTAAAATAATTATTTTATAATATGATTTGTAAATAAAAACACTGTGTACTTTTAAAAATAAAAGTATAAAGCTTGATACAAAAAAATTCAGGATAATAATGTGCAGAGCTTTAAAAAGACAATGAACACAAATCAACCAATTCACTGTGAGTTACAGATATGTCTTTACTATATATATATATATATATATATATATATAAAAAAAAAAAAGTTCTCCTCCTGTCACTTTGTATCATCCATAAGTTTGTTCAAGCCTGCCTGGGTAGTGTGGTGGTAGCATGTCTGCCTCACATTCAACAGGTCGCGAGTTCAAATCTTGCTTAGGGTAAGTTACCCGGGTAAGATTTTCTTTCGGGGTTTTCCCTTATCCAGTGAAGATTAATGTTGAGTAGCTTTGCTCCAAGGACCCTGAGATCATTTGAGCATCATTTCATCAATTTCATCCATTGTCCAATATGACCAACCAGGTTAAAGGATGTTAAGCTACAAAAAAACAGGAATTAAATGTACAGCTGATCCCCATGACTGCATTCACCAAAGTGCCCCGCTTTGATGTTCCATGGTGCAGGGGATCGTGAGTTCAAGTCTACTTGTGCATGGGTGTTTGTGCTTTTGTAAATGTGTATCTGTAAAATGGAAAACTAATAGGAAAACAAACAAAAAACAAGAAAAAAAAGCAACTCCAAAGAGTGAGCAATGCTAGATAGTACAACATGTTTTGAAACAGACTGTAGAGGCCACGCCTACTCCATCACATTATAGTTATGCTCTGTGTGTACTGAACCTCAATCCAGCAATTTCGTGACCTTGGACCGAGCTCTGGTAATAAGCAATTATGCTTACATTAATTGTTAGAACTAAATGTGATGGTACATTCCAAATAAAGTATATGTTTAGGAAAATAGGCTTAATGGAGACTTAGAAAATACATTTTTGTCCATAACAAAATGTTTCAATTACTAACAGGGTAGTACTGAAAATAGTGAGCAACAATTTTTAAACCTCTTAATATTTATTTTTTAGAGAAACCAAGTACAACATCAAAATCTGTAGACCTTTCTTTCACTTTTTAACGTAGTTTCCATTTCTTTGCACACATTTTTCCCATTGTTCTGCAAGTTCTTTGCACACATTTTTCCCATTGTTCTGCAAGTTTGAAAATACCCTTAAGATAGACCTCCATTCCAGTTGTATAAAGACACTGATGTGTAGTGTTGGCCTCGCATCTGCTCCTTAACAACCAAAACGATGGTAGTCAGAGAGTGCCAAGACAGAACTATAAGGAGGATGTGGAAGAGTTTCCTACCCAAATGTTCTGATCTCCTCCATTGTGACACAGGCAGTGTGACGATGCTGCTGTAGGATGATTATTCCAGGATGCATTGTGCAATGCAAAATGTCTGGATATAACAGGCAGCGTTTATGGTTTGTGCAGGTCCAAGAAAATCCATCAGAATGTAACCTCTCTGCATCTCAGAAGATGCTCCCATAGCTTTCCAGCAGATCATACTGTCTTTGCATTTTTCTTCAATCAGGAATCCAAATGGTGCCATTCCATACTCTTGACATTTTGTTTCAAGTTTGTAATGATGGAACCAGCTATCTTTGCCTGTCACAATACTTGTCAAACAATCATTACCTTCATTTTGCAATTTCTGAAGAAAATTTTGGCTGATGGTTCTTCTCAGTCAATAAACATGGGACCCAACGGACACAACTTTTTCAATAACCTAAACTTTGTATCATTTCTTGCACTGCAATATGTCCTGTACAGCTCATCAATAACATTATTTATTTATTTACTTATTCATTACTGCAAGTTGTGCAGTGATTTCATCCACAGTGATATGCCTATCTGCTCTAATGATCTCATTGACACCTTCCTGGTTGCATTCTGTGGAGGCGGTTTGCAGGAAAACGCTAAGAGGTTCATTTGGATACTCATTTTCCGATCTTTGAAATGCTTCATCCATCTCCTAACACTGCAGACATCTCCATAGTCAAGTTGAAGTTTGAGGTGAATTTCAGCAGCAAATTTTCCTCCTTTAACAAGGAACATCTTCTGCCATTTATGGAAATACTGCATATGATCATGTGATAGAAACTAATGAAGTCATAATATGGTACACGTGGTGTAAAGTCTGTAGATTATGATCCTGCAGTCCATTTTGTTACATTGTTGGAATTTGAATTTTAACAATGGGTTGCTCACGACTTTCAATATGACCCTCATATAAGCACAAAAGTTTGCAAACAGCTTTCTATCTACCCATTAATGATGTGCTGATGGTATAAACATCAAATTTTAAAATCACTTGTCTTATTTTATTCTCCCCCTTTCTTTCTTCGTTGTCCTCTTAAAGATTGATTCACAATAATAACAACGGAAACCAGAAAGAGAATTAAAGTTAAAATACATGTATTACAATTCAAATGTCCACAGTTAATGGGAAGCTTTCCTAGGTCCCAGGCACAAAAAGAAGATTTGGCCAAGTTTCAACTTTTTCTTTTTCGTGCCCACTAACGAAAACAGTATATTAGATCCATATGGTGCATATCAGAGTCTTCACTGTATAAACTATTTATAGTGGCCATGATATGAAACAACTGCTAAAGCTCTCTCTGATCATAAGCTAGGAAAATGAATCTAGTAGGAATACAGTCAAATGTGCAACCTGAATCTCAGAGATTCATTAAACACTGGTTCTTCTAGTGAAAACATCGCTTTGGCCATTGCCTCAAAAAACATTACAGAGAAACATTACAAAGAACAGAAAAACCAACTTGAAATTAAGAGAGAACCATAAAGAACAACACATAACTTTAATATACATTATTAACAAAGGAATGAAACTTGACACAACACTATCACTACAGGAATCAGGAATAGTAATGAATTTGTGTTTACTAAATTTATACATAATCAAACGTGGATATTGGCTAACTTGCATCATGTTGGCTGATTTGGAAGTGGGTAATTAAGAAAATAAAATGAATGTTAATATAACTTAACTGATCAGTTACAAAGAAATAATGTTCCTCTGCATAAAATAATACACTTTTTACTTTGCTATTGATGTGGTCATTTATATGCATTAATGTTTAATTCACAGATCATTGTGAACCAAAATGCTGCATCCTGTTTTGCTTCCCCATTTCCATTTTCAGTCTGGTTTCCATTCTCAGTGTGAACTAGTTCTTATGGTTTCCTTCTTGTGCAAAATCTGAAGTTTATTCTTTTTTCTGTACAGTCACTACAGGTAACTCATCAATAGAATGAATTACTTATGTTAACAAGATCAAGAAAACATTATCAATACTGCTCATATGATAAGTAAATTCAAATGCAGTAATTTCATACCAATATTATTTAATTTGATAAGTCCTTTCTGTAATAAAGCATGATTTAGTCAGGTTAGTTGGCAAGTTAGGCAAAGCATAGCTGTACATGTGTAGCTTTATTGTGGGCGTACAAAATCTGTCTGGGAATGCAACTCTTACAAGTTTTCTCATTCAAAATTTCATACTGCATTTATATCAACAAAGTTGTGGCTTTAGCACATGGTAAGCTACTGGCATTGGCAGTGGTGATGATTTAATGCTAAAATTTATTTAATGATGCTAACAAGTACTGAGGTCATGTTAGTGTTACCAATTTGCCAAACTT
This sequence comes from Hymenopus coronatus, assembly GCA_030762935.1. NCBI lineage: Eukaryota > Metazoa > Arthropoda > Insecta > Mantodea > Hymenopodidae > Hymenopus > Hymenopus coronatus. The sequence continues at coordinate 497,292,906 of CM060900.1, read as the reverse complement.
TTGACCCACTGTTATTTTATATTCCAGCATATCTACTGCTCTCAGGCTGCGCATTTTAATTACATTTATGTACTGTTCTCCTTGGTCAGGATCAAATCTATAGCCTTGGGCAGAACACAAATTGCTATCACTTGAACAGATTACTCCATGATGAGATGGTGTGAAGAAGTGAACTCAAGTTCATTCCCTCATTCAACTACCATAACCACCAGAAAAAATAAAAAATCCTAATAAAGGAGAGAATTATGCTCCCTAACGTAGGCATGGACATTTATTGACTGACGAACCAGAAGTGGTTCTTGACCTTCCTGCATATGATACAAGATGTAGCTGAGGAAGTTTGGTGTAATTGAAAGGTATATACCCACGTATAGCATAAGCCTATTAGCAGTGTTGGAGGTGTGGCAGAGTTTCAATTGAAAAGTCATTGTTGCAGACTCGAAGCCTGAATATTGTTTTGGCCTTACTTGTTGGCAAACACTTTCTGTAACTCAGATTTATGTTATATTGTAATGGAGTAAATAAAGAAATAAACTAACACTTAATCAACAAGGAAAAAATAAAAATAAAATAATATGTATGTGTGATGTCATTAAAACTTCTGCCATGCAGATGAAACTGTTGAAGGGACAGTTACAAAAAGGGCAGCTGTTCCCTCCACAATCCCTACAAAATACAATAAGAAATACAACAAATTTAGTAAACATATTTCCTTACCAGAAAATCCGAGTATATGATTTGCTGGGAAAGGATTTTGAACTTTTTGTAAATTCTATGCATGCCAAACCTACAGTATGTTTATTACAAAACTTGGCTGCAAGGAGCACAGCCCATGTGACTTTCACTGTATTTCTCTATGTGTGCATCCTACATCTGTTCTGTTGTCACACATACGTCAGTCTTACTTCTGTTCTAGTCCAGTTCACACGTGAATAACATTAGGAATATTTAGAAGTGTGTAGTTTTGCTTGAAGTGCTTTCAAAATGCAGTATACAGTAAGTACCACAAAGTGTGTTTATGTATGATATGTATGTGCTTACATCATCTTGAGGGAAGTTATAAGGCAATTTGAAACTAAATTTCTGTTCAGTGACGAAGCATGGTTTTATTTACTTGGTCATATGTCATCACAACACTATGCTACAAACCCAATTTTGTTCATGAAACTCCCTTGCATGATAAAACAATTGGGGTATGGTGCGCAATAAATGGATTCAGAATAATAGGTCCTATTTTTTATGAGTGTACAATAAATGCAGATACAGAAATAATATACTAGCATCACATTTCGAACAGCTGATAGATGTTGAATGTAGATTTGGAAATTTACAGCAGGATTCTGCCACACATACAGCTGATGAATCATTAGTTTAATGCAGACATTTTTGAGGATAGAATCATTAGTAAGGTCCCCATTCGATACCCTGATGTTACGGCATATGATTTTTATTTATGGGGCAACTTGAAAAGTAAAGTATACAAAACTAATTCCCACACATTAGAAGGATTAAAGCAGAACATCAGGACAGATATTAACCCTATTTCGGAGGCTGAGCTAATGCGTGTGAATGAAAATTTCCTCAGAAGATACTGTAGATATATTGATGCAGATGGAAGGCATTTCCAACAAGTCTGTGATAAGGTATGTTTTGTGTTTATTCTGATAATTGTTTACGTGATTCGAGATTTTATTTGATGTCCATGCATGTGTGATTGGGTGATGGGTCGTGCGACTGCCAGCCAAGTGTGCAGTTGGTAACCAGACCATGCACCTAATGGCCAAGTTTTGTAGCATACTTACTGTAGAAGGGCAAGGCTTAGCAACTACAATTATATCCATGAAAAATAATAGTTTTTTTTTTTAAATATCTTTGCCATGGTAAATACGGTATTGATCTCTTTAAGCAATTATCATTTGCAAAACGCATATAATTTTCTTTGCAGCTAACATTTTGGCTATATTTTCTTCTACATATTTGTGTGAGCAAGATTCAGATCTTGTTTGACTGACATCTGTTGCCACAGCTGAAAATGTGCATTCTGGAGTTAATCCAGATTTTAATGACATAATTGCAAATCTAAAAGTATGTTATTAAAATATAAAATTGTTTCTATTATTTTACTGCAACATAGAATGCATAAAAAGTAAATCAATACTGCTTATCTAGAACCAGCAACTGCCACTGTGCTCATTGTCTGCTTGTTTCTCCATCTATTGGTCTGTTTCAAACTATGCAGTGTTAACTGACTTTACAGGATGCATGTCAAATGGTTCTGGATTTGATCATACCTGTTCTAATGTAAACATCTGGTACCTAAGATTTTCAATTATTTGGTCAGTGATTATAAAATTAGTATAAGCTGTTTTAAACAAATCTGATTATATTATACTAACCTAATGAATGTGCTACAGTTTAAGTTGACAGGAATAGGTAAAAAGAATGCACTTAAACATTTATAAGTATGCAAGCAAAGTAAATTCTTTTTGATGTTATACCATCAGGTCAGCCCTGTACTCATGCTTTCTAGATATAATTAAGGAAGCACTTAAATTTCATACCAATATGACATTTTCTGTCTGTTTTACAAATAAACTATTCTTAGAAAAGATTACTTTTTTATCCACATGATGCTAAAATAAGTATTACCAGAAATGGTCTTTTTACTTAGTTCCTTATAAGTCAAAGGGAAATAAGGTAATATACTAGGCTAAAATGACATTAAAATCTTTTAAAAGCTGTTGCTACACTATTGTCATTGAAATTTGATTCTCTTTTCAGGGCCAGGAGTAAAACAAAAGAGATATAAAACAGATTATGGTTTCCTGTATGAGAAGAGAGAACACAGAGTGTGTGAGTGAGTGTGCATGTGTGTGCATGCGTGAGCAAGCATGCATGCATACAAGTTTGGACAATATAACAGTAAAACAAAAAGTTGGTTAAATACCAAACCTGGCTACAAAACATAAACATACCAACAGAAGAAATAGAAGATCTTGTCCAGTTAACCAATTTATGTATAAAACAGAACCACTTCACATTCCAGAATAAATGCTACCAACAAACAACAGGACTTGCAATGGGGAATCCTGTATCACCATTCTTAGCCGACCTATACATGAGTAATTTTGAAATACACATCACTGACTCATTCCCACATATATACAAAAAATGGTATAGGTATGTAGATGACATCATTGCCATAGTTCCAGAAAAACTCGTAAACGATGCACTCAAACTTCTTAACTTGCAAAACAAGTCCATTCAGTTCACCATTGAGACCGAACAGGAAGGACCCCTGCCATTCCTAGACATTAGAATAATAAGAACAAAAGAACATAGCCTGACATTTGGAATATATAGGAAATCCACCAATACAGATAACCACATAAAGTTTGATAGCTACAACCCTACAACACACAAATATGCAGTCCTAAACAGTTTAACATATAGACTAGTACACATTCCCATGGAGAAGAATGAATACCAAAAAGAATACCAACAGATACTCCAAACAGCTACCAACAACAGTTTCTAAAAAAGTGCAGTAGACAAAAGAATACATAAATACAAAAAACTGAATCGCATAACACACACAACCACCCTACAGAACCCCAGTGACCAACCTCAATTCAGAAAATTCACCTATCATCCTTGGGCACACAACAAACTTCAGAAAATATTCAGGAATTATAACATCACCTTAGCTCCAAAAAAACAACTACAGCATTCAGAAACTGCTGTGCAGAAATTTAAAAGACCCTATCCCTGCAGGCAAAAAACCGGGAATTTATGAAATTAAATGCTCAGACTGTAATCTGGTGTATATCGGAAGGACAAAGAGAAGTTTGGAGACCAGATTAAAGGAACACATGAGAAACCTAAAATACAAACAAATAGAAAAATCAGCAGTTGCCTATCATTTTTGGACCTCAGGACACGAAATCACACCAAATATAAAACCATTAAAACCAGCTTATAAACCCACAGAATTAGATGTCTGGGAGAAGATCTACATCATGAAGAAAAAGAGCCATATCATGAATTTTGATTTGCCACCTTACAGCAACCTCTGGAAGTTCATAGATCCAGCAACAGATGCCTCCACAGTTAATACACCACCATCCCCATCGTCACCAACGAAGAAATTAGTCGGAATTAAGGGTTGAAAATGGGAACAACTGTTACCCGAAACCGGTCCCCAGTAAGTAAAATTAAGTGATGTTTGTGTTACAAAAACCGACTCAAATGCTTTTATTTTTTATTTAATCACATCACTGTAACAAGCTTCTATGCATATTTGCAAGTTTTGAAACCAAATTTGATATTTAAGTTCAGAATGTTTCAGGGATCTGAAACAAAGATTTTCAGGAAAATACCTCCTCCCAAACTACCCTTTACATGGTACATTTTTCGAAACTTTACATTTTCTAAAAAATGGCTCTTAACAATTTTGATTAAAATGCTATATATTAAAAGATGTTACATGGAAAATAAAATGTACATCCTGAATTTCTTAGGAATAATCCCTGAAGTACTCTTCATTCTGAATGACTTTTGTAAGAGATACGCAAATCTACACAAAAAGTGTAAATCTCATTAAAACACACAATTTATGTAACGTACAGCCTTGCTTTTTAGAACTGACCATTTCTGTGGTGGTAGATCCCATTGTTGGTTTCAATTTCAATTTTAAAATACTTTTCCCAAATGGAAAGTCCTCATCCATTTCATTTCATATCTTTCTAGTTTTACTCCTTGAGATGGAAAGACACCCCAGATTTCAATGACAATTGCATCATGATAGCTTTTAAAATATTTAACTGTCACTTTAGCATAGTGTATTCCCTTATTTCCCTTCTACTTATGCATAACAAGACCATTTCTGCTAATGTTGCCGGTCCCCATGGCCGCGCTCGCCAAGGCGTCCCCCTTTGGTGCTTCATAACGCTGGGGATCGTGAGTTCGAGTCCCGCCTTGGGCATGGGTGTTATATTTTTGTGTTTATGTGTGTGTTGTGAAAGTAAGAAAACAGCAATCCTATAATGATACAGAAAAACAAGTTAAAAAAAAAGGTAAATAAAAGTAGGGTAAACAGTGCCAGAGTCCCGATCAGACTCCGGTACTGTATTTAAAAAAAAAAAAAAAATGTCTATCTTGCTTAGTGTTACGTAGATAAAAGAGTAATCTTTGGTAAGAATATAGTTTATTTACAGAGAAGATAGAGGTCATGTGAATGGAACAAGATTTTTTTTCTTATCTAAAAAGACTCCTGCTAAAGTCATTGTTTTTCAGTACATGGAGTATTTTGTTAAGCTCAAGTTCAGATTCAGCTTTTTCCAAGGGAAGATTCACTAATCTATGGGTCATACCATTGAAAATTGTTTGTTTTAGTTTTCTTGGATGGAAACTATTGGTTTCATGTAACTATCTGTGTGAATGGATATGTTTTGTGTATATGCAAAATTTGAGTGTATCACCATCACTAATGATTGCAAGGTCTACAAAGGTCTACTGTATTTTTCTAGGCTCCTGTAAATTTAAAGCTCAGAGGCTATATGCCTCTGTTTAAAAATTTTGTGATGATAGGAATATTTATTATTAAACACACAAATATAATAATTATATAATAGTATATTTGTCTTAGGGCCGATTCTACAATCTGACGATAACTTGCCGATACAGCAATGTACCCGATTTCTAGATGATTGGCATTCTACAATCTCTGGATAGCACTACTCTGAAGATATTTTTGCCGATAAGGTTCAGCTAGTTGCAGTTGATGATACATCTATTATCCGACAAATAAGAATTTACATTAGATATACCTGCAGACTTCCACAGTTACAGTCCATTGAGGTTATGGTTCTGCTCACATTAAAATCTCACAATTATCACTTCCAATAGTAATTAAGAAAAAATCTGAAGTGCTCCATGCATATATCTTTCTCTACATCTTTGTAACAAATCACTGTTAATAAGCTTATTCTTAGCTTAGGGAATACACAGGCTAAAATGATTGTCAAACCTTTTAAAAGCTGGTTGTCATGTAGATGCATTCCGTTTCTTTGCATTGCAGTGGTTGACAAATGCCCGATTGTGAAAAGTTTCCAGTATATTAGAAGTAAAACCATAACAAGCAATATCTCAAAAATGGTTAACTACGCGAAAAAAATTATATAACCTAAATTGTGTGTTTTGTGAGATCTAAATTTTTTTCTAGTAAGTTTTTGTTTTTCTTTTATGGTTTACTAGTTATGCAACATCCAGCTAAATTCATCCAGAATAAAGAGGTCTTCAGAGGCCATTCCCAGAAAATTCAAGATATACATTTTATTTGACATATAAATGTCTCTAATATATGGTATTTTAATCAAAATCGTCATGAAATATTTTTAGAAAATTAAATTTTTCATAATTTTTTTCATGTACAGGTAGTTTGTGGTAAGGTTATTTTCCTCAAAATTTTCGCATCGCATCCTTGGAAAATACTTAACTTACATACCAAATTTGGTATATTACCGCCTTTTTGTTACACACACACGAACACACAGATCTTTTTACAAAAATCTAAAACATGTATTTCCAGTGAACTCTCGGTATCGAACTTCTGGGTGGAATGCACTACTTCTCTATAAACTATGTACATAGTATGTGTAAAGAAAGTAAAAATTGCATTTAAAGGACAAAGGCGAGGAAGTAACGCTGGATTTTATACTTCTCACAGGTAACCTTTAAAACTCGAATGATGTTCTGGAGATCCTCCTATTACGCGGATGATTGGGGTTTTTGATGGTGGCGATCCCACAGCTGCGCTCTGCTGCTTACAATTAGGATCCTAAAATAAAGTATCACTTTCTACATGCCAAAAAGCGTGATAGGTAAGGAAGTTTCGCAATGGTTTAATTAACTATTACATACCTCCTGCTAACATTTATGAAATCACTGTACAATTTAGCGAGTGTTAGGTTCATCCTCCCCCTATATCGATCATTATCTCTATTTTTGGAAAGTCCAGGAATTTCTAGTAATGAATGAAAAATGCCAATATTAATATAAGTGAAAGTCTACTTATTAACTTCCACCCAGAGTCCTCGCATTATGTTCTTTTATAGAGTCAGTGTGCTCATATTCTAATACACAGGCCCTGCAAACCTTTAATTGTATTTTATGAATTGAAATAAATGAATTCAAGACATTTGATAGCCCATTCCAGTTACAAAATCTTGGACTTTTCAATATTGAAAGAATTGTGAAAATGTGGTTTTTAGCATTCTTTCTCTCTCTCCCTCCCTCTCTCTCTATCTCATATCAGTATGCATTAATTTCAGCATTAGGTAACGAGAAGCACATAAGCAAAAAGTAACAGAAAAGTAAGGTTATGTAAATCCTAATGTAATTATAAGCATGTTTTAAAAGTGGAAGAGATATGAATAAAATGGAAGAGATGAAGACTGCGAAAGTTTGTTAAACCTGATAGAGGCATGCAAAATGGACAAGAACATAAATTCTGATGCCATAACCTGGACAGGGGCATGCTAATAATTATGTTAGGGTGTACATTACCTTACTTTTCTGTTACTTTTTGCTTCTGTACTTCTCGTTTCCTAATGCTCCTCCTATGCCAAATTTAATGCATACTGATATTAGAGAGAGAGAGAGAGAGAGAGAGAAAGAGGAGAGGAGAAGAGAAGAGAAGAGAAGAGAAGAGAAGAGAAGGGAAGGGAAGGGAAGGGAAGGGAGGGGAAGGGATGGGAAGGGAAGGGAGGGGGAAGGGAATGGAAGAGAAGAGAAGAGAGAGAGAGAGACAGAGAGACAGAGAGAGAGAGAAGGGAGAGAGAGACAGAGAGACAGAGAGAGAGAGACAGAGAGAGAGAGAGAGACAGAGAGAGAGAGAGAGAGAGAGAGAGAGAGAGAGAGAGAGAGAGAGAGAGAGAGAGAGAGAGAGAGAGAGAGAGAGAGAGAGAGAGAGACGGTATGTGTATGTGAGTGAATGTTAAAAAGCCACATATTTTGACAATTCTTTCAATATTAGCAAGTCCAAGATTTTGTAACCCGAATGGGCTATAAAATTCCTTGAATTCATAAGGTACAATTCATAAAATACTAATCAAGTTCTGCAAAGCCTGTGTTAGCATATGAACACACTGAATCTATAAACAAAACATACTGTGAGGACTGTTGGGTAGAGGTTAACAAGTCAGACATTTCACTTACGTTAATGTTGGAATTATTCATTCAAAATTACTAGAAATACCTGGACTTTTTGTAATAGAAACTATAAGGTATTAAGGGGAACGATGAACCCATCTTCTGCTAGACTGTACAGTGATTATATAAATGTCAGCAGCAGGTATATAAAAATCAATTAAACTAATGGGGAAACTCCCATATTTAACATGCTTTCTGGTGTTTGGAAAGTGTTACTTTATGTTCACGGTCCTAATTGTAAGCCACAGAGTGCAGCAGAGGGGTCGCCTCCATAGAAAACCCCAATCATCCACATTATAGGAGGAACTCCAAAACCTCATTCGAGTTTTACAAGCTACCTCTGAGAAGTATAAAATCCAGTATTACTTCCTCGTCATCCAATAAACGTAATTTTCACTTTCTCTACATGTACCATGTACCTAGGTTATAGAGGATGAATCGCATTCCATCCAGAAGTTTAACACCAAGATTTCATTGGAAATACACGTTTTAGATTATTAGTTACAAATCTGTGGGCCAGTGTGACCCGTATATCTATAACGCTAAGACGGTAAAATACCAAGCTTCGTATTTAAGATAAGTATCTTAAAGGATGCAATGTGAAGATTTTGAGGAAAATGCCCTCACCCCAAAATACCCCTTACATGGAAAAAATTCTGAAAATTTTAATTTTCTAAAAAAAAGGACTAACGATTTTGATTAAAATACTATGTATTGAAGACATTTATATGTCAAATAAAGCGTATATCTTGAATTATCTAGGAATAGCCTCTGAAGACCGCTTTACTCTGGATGAATTTTGCTGTATGTTGCATAACTATTAAAAAGAAAGAAAAAAGCTCACTACACAAAAAATTTAAACTCACAATACACACAATTTAGGTCATATAATATTTTTCGTGGAGTTAATCTTTTTTTTAGATATTCCTTGTTTTTGGTTTCAGCTTTAATATACTTGATTTTCACAATCGGGGATTTGACAACTACTGCAATGCAAAGAAAGGGATTTCAACCTCATGGCAACCAGCTTTTAAAATATTTGACTATCATTTTAGTCTAGCGTATTCCCTAAGCTAAGAATAAGCTTATTAACATGTGGATGGACTACTTCAAATTTTTTCTTAATTGCTATTGCTAGAGATAATTGGGATTTTGAATGTGAGTTGAACCATAACCTCAATGAACTATGACCGTGGAAGTCTGCAGGTATACCTAATGTAAAAACTTATTTGTCAGATAGTAAAAGTATTGTCAACACCAACTAGCCGAAAACTTATCGGCAAAGATATCTTAAGAGATATGTTTCAATTACAGACAAACGGACACACTAATCTTTTTCTAAAAACCTAAAACGTGTATTTCCAGTGAAATCTCGGAATCAAACTTCTGGGTGGAATGCACCACTTCTCTATATACTATGTACATAGTATGTGTAAAGAAAGTAAAAATTGCATTTATCGGACAACGGCGAAGAAGTAATGCCGGATTTCATACTTCTCACAGGTAACTTTTAAAACTCGAAAGATGTTTTGGAGTTCCTCTTATTACGCGGATGATTGGGGTTTTTGATGGCGGCGATCCCACAGATGCGCTCTGCTGCTTACAATTAGGATCCTCAACATAAAGTATCACTTTCTATATGCCAAAATGCGTGACAAGTAAAGAAGTTTTGCTAAGCTTTAATTAACTTTTACGTACCTCCCGCTAACATTTATGAAATCACCGTACAATCTAGCGAGTGTTTGGATCATCCTCCCCCTACATCCCTCTTAATCTCTATTTTTGAAAAGTCCAGTAATTTCTAGTAATGAATGAAAAAATGCCGATATTAATATAAGTGAAAGTCTGACTTATTAACTACTACCCACAGTCCTCACATTATGTCCTTTTATAGATTCAGTGTGCTCATATTCTAATACACAGGCCCTGCAAACCTTTGATTGTATTTTATGAATTGTACTAAATGGATTCAAGGCATTTTATAGCCCATTCCGCTTACAAAATCTTGGACTTTTCAATATTGAAAGAATAGTGAAAATCTGGTTTTTAGCATTCTTTCTCTCTCTACCTCCCTCCCTCTCTCTCTATCTCATATCAGTATGCATTAATTTCGGCATTAGGTAACGAGAAGCACATAAGCAAAAAGTGACAGAAAAGTAAGGTTTAGTGAATCCTAATGTAAATATAAGCACGTTTTAGAATGGAAGAGATATGAATAAAATGGAAGAGATGAAAACTACGAAAGTATGTTAAACCTCATAGAAGCATGTAAAATGGACGAGAACATAAATTCTGATGCCATAACCTGGATAGGGGCATGCCAAGAATTACGTTAAGGTGTACATAACCTTACTTTTCTATTACTTTTTGCTTTTGTACTTCTCGTTTCCTAATGCTCCTTCTATGCCAAAATTAATGCATACTGATATTAGAGAGAGAGAGAGACGGTATGTGTATGTGAGTGAATGTTAAAAAGCCACATGTTTTGACAATTCTGTCAATATTAACAAGTCCAAGATTTTGTAACCCAAATGGGCTATAAAATTCCTGAATTCATAAGGTACAATTCATAAAATACTAATAAAGTTCTGCAAAGCCTGTCTTAGCATATAAACACTGAATCTATAAAAAAAACATACTGTGAGGACTGTTGGGTAGAGGTTAACAAGTCAGACATTTCACTTACGTTAATATTGGAATTTTTCATTCAAAATTACTAGAAATACCTGGAATTTTTTGAATAGAAATTTTAAGGTATTAAGGGGAAGGATGAACCCATCTTCTGCTAGACTTTACAGTGATTATATAATTGTCAGCAGCAGGTATATAAAAATCAATTAAACTAATGGGGAAACTCCCATACTTAACATGCTTTCTGGTGTTTGGAAAGTGTTACTTTATGTTCACGGTCCTAATTGTAAGCCACAGAGTGCAGCTGAGGGGTCGCCTCCATAGAAAACCCCAATCATCCACATTATAGGAGGAACTCCAAAACCTCATTCGAGTTTTAAAAGCTACCTCTGAGAAGTATAAAATCCAGTATTACTTCCTCGTCATCCAATAAATGTAATTTTTACTTTCTCTACACGTACCATGTACCTAGTTTATAGAGGATGTATTGCATTCCATCCAGAAGTTCAACACCAAGATTTCATTGGAAATACACGTTTTAGATTTTTAGTGAAAAATCTGTGGGCCAGTGTGACCTGTATATCTTTAACGAGAAGACAGTAAAATACCAAGCTTCGTATTTAAGATAAGTATCTTCCAAGGATGCAATGTGAAGATTTTGAGGAAAATGCCCTCACTCCAAAATACCCCTTACATGGAAAAAATTATGAAAATTTTAATTTTCTAAAAAAAAAATGGCTAACAATTTTGATTAAAATACGATATATCAAAGACATTCATAGGTCAAATAAAATGTATAGCTTGAATTATCCAGGAATAGCCTCTGAAGACCGCTTTAATCTGGATGAATTTTGCTGGATGTTGCATAACTATTAAAAAGAAAGAAAAAAGCTTACTACACAAAAAATTTAAACTCGCAAAACACACAATTTAGGTCCTATAATTTTTTTTGTGGGGTTAATCTTTTTTTAGACATTCCTTGTTTTTGGTTTCAGCTTTAATATACTTGACTTTCACAATCGGGGATTTGACAACTACTGCAATGCAAAGAAAGGGATTTCAACCTCATAGCAACCAGCTTTTAAAATATTTGACTATCATTTTAGTCTAGCGTATTCCCTAAGCTAAGAATAAGCTTATTAACATGTGGATGGACAACTTCAAATTTTTTCTTAATTACTATTGCTAGAGATAATTGGGATGTTGAATGTGAGCTAAACCATAACCTCAATGAACTATGACCGTGCAAGTCTGCAGGTGTATCTAATGTAAAAACTTATTTGTCAGATAATAAAAGTATTGTCAACACCAACTAGCCGAAAACTTATCGGCAAAGATTTCTTAACAGATATGGTCAAATTACAAACGGACACACTGATCTTTTTCTAAAAACCTAAAACGTGTATTTCCAGTGACATCTCGGAATCAAACTTCTGGGTGGAATGCAGTACCTCTCTATATACTATGTATTTAGTATGTGTAAAGAAAGTAAAAATTGCATTTATCGGACAACGGCGAGGAAGTAATGCCGGATTTGATACTTCTCACAGGTAACTTTTAAAACTCGACTGATGTTTTGGAGTTCCTCCTATTACGTGGATGATTGGGGTTTTTGATGGCGGCGATCCCACAGATGCGCTCTGCTAATTACAATTAGGATTCTCAACATAAGATATCACTTTCTATATGCCAAAATGCGTGACAAGTAAGGAAGTTTTGCTATGCTTTAATTAACTTTTACGTACCTCCCGCTAACATTTATGAAATCACCGTACAATCTAGCGAGTGTTTGGATCATCTTCCCCCTACATCCCTCTTAATCTCTATTTTTGAAAAGTCCAGGAATTTCTAGTAATGAATGAAAAATGCCGATATTAATATAAGTGAAAGTCTGACTTATTAACTTCTACCCACAGTCCTCACATTATGTTCTTTTATAGATTCAGTGTCCTCATATTCTAATACACAGGCCCTGCAAACCTTTGATTGTATTTTATGAATTGTACTAAATGGATTCAAGGCATTTTATAGCCCATTCCGCTTACAAAATCTTGGACTTTTCAATATTGAAAGAATAGTGAAAATCTGGTTTTTAGCATTCTTTCTCTCTCTACCTCCCTCCCTCTCTCTCTATCTCATATCAGTATGCATTAATTTCGGCATTAGGTAACGAGAAGCACATAAGCAAAAAGTGACAGAAAAGTAAGGTTTAGTGAATCCTAATGTAAATATAAGCACGTTTTAGAATGGAAGAGATATGAATAAAATGGAAGAGATGAAAACTACGAAAGTATGTTAAACCTCATAGAAGCATGTAAAATGGACGAGAACATAAATTCTGATGCCATAACCTGGATATGGGCATGCCAAGAATTACGTAAAGGTGTACATAACCTTACTTTTCTGTTACTTTTTGCTTTTGTACTTCTCGTTTCCTAATGCTCCTTCTATGCCAAAATTAATGCATACTGATATTAGAGAGAGAGAGAGACGGTATGTGTATGTGAGTGAATTTTAAAAAGCCACATGTTTTGACAATTCTTTCAATATCAACAAGTCCAAGATTTTGTAAACCAAATGGGCTATAAAATTCCTGAATTCATAAGGTACAATTCATAAAATACTAATAAAGTTCTGCAAAGCCTGTCTTAGCATATGAACACTCTGAATCTATAAAAAAAAAAAATACTGTGAGGACTGTTGGGTAGAGGTTAACAAGACAGACATTTCACTTACGTTAATATTGGAATTTTTCATTCAAAATTACCAGAAATACCTGGAATTTTTTAAATAGAAATTATAAGGTATTAAGGGGAAGGATGAACCCATCTTCTGCTAGACTGTACAGTGATTATATAAATGTCAGAAGCAGGTATATAAAAATCAATTAAACTAATGGGGAAACTCCCATACTTAACATGCTTTCTGGTGTTTGGAAAGTGTTACTTTATATTCACGGTCCTAATTGTAAGCCACAGAGTGCAGCTGAGGGGTCGCCTCCATAGAAAACCCCAATCATCCACATTATAGGAGGAACTCCAAAACCTCATTCGAGTTTTAAAAGCTACCTCTGAGAAGTATAAAATCCAGTATTACTTCCTCGTCATCCAATAAATGTAATTTTTACTTTCTCTACACGTACCATGTACCTAGTTTATAGAGGATGTATTGCATTCCATCCAGAAGTTCAACACCAAGATTTCATTGGAAATAAACGTTTTAGATTTTTAGTGAAAAATCTGTGGGCCAGTGTGACCTGTATATCTTTAACGAGAAGACGGTAAAATACCAAGCTTCGTATTTAAGATAAGTATCTTCCAAGGATGCAATGTGAAGATTTTGAGGAAAATGCCCTCACTCCAAAATACCCCTTACATGGAAAAAATTATGAAAATTTTAATTTCCTAAAAAAAATGGCTAACAATTTTGATTAAAATACGATATATCAAAGACATTCATATGTCAAATAAAATGTATATCTTGAATTATCCAGGAATAGCCTCTGAAGACCGCTTTAATCTGGATGAATTTTGCTGGATGTTGCATAATTATTAAAAAGAAAGAAAAAAGCTTACTACACAAAAAATTTAAACTCGCAAAACACACAATTTAGGTCATATAATTTTTTTTGTGGGGTTAATCTTTTTTTAGATATTCCTTGTTTTTGGTTTCAGCTTTAATATACTTGATTTTCACAATTGGGGATTTGACAACTACTGCAATGCAAAGAAAGGGATTTCAACCTCATTTTAAAATATTTGACTATCATTTTAGTCTAGCGTATTCCCTAAGCTAAGAATAAGCTTATTAACATGTGGATGGACCACTTCAAATTTTTTCTTAATTACTATTGCTAGAGATAATTGGGATGTTGAATGTGAGCTAAACCATAACCTCAATGAACTATGACCGTGCAAGTCTGCAGGTATATCTAATGTAAAAACTTATTTGTCAGATAATAAAAGTATTGTCAACACCAACTGGCCGTAAACTTATCGGCAAAGATATCTTAAGAGATATGTTTAAAATACAGACAAACGGACACACTGATCTTTTTCTAAAAACCTAAAACGTGTATTTCCAGTGACATCTCGGAATCGAACTTCTGGGTGGAATGCAGTACTTCTCTATATACTATGTATTTAGTATGTGTAAAGAAAGTAAAAATTGCATTTATCGGACAACGGCGAGGAAGTAATGCCGGATTTCATACTTCTCACAGGTAACTTTTAAAACTCGACTGATGTTTTGGAGTTCCTCCTATTACGCGGATGATTGGGGTTTTTGATGGCGGTGGTCCCACAGATATGCTCTGCTAATTACAATTAGGATCCTCAACATAAAGTATCACTTTCTATATGCCAAAATGCGTGACAAGTAAGGAAGATTTACTATGCTTTAATTAACTTTTACGTACCTCCCGCTAACATTTATGAAATCACCGTACAATCTAGCGAGTGTTTGGATCATCCTCCCCCTACATCCCTCTTAATCTCTATTTTTGAAAAGTCCAGGAATTTCTAGTAATGAATGAAAAATGCCGATATTAATATAAGTGAAAGTCTGACTTATTAACTTCTACCCACAGTCCTCACATTATGTTCTTTTATAGATTCAGTGTCCTCATATTCTAATACACAGGCCCTGCAAACTTTTGATTGTATTTTATGAATTGTACTAAATGGATTCAAGGCATTTTATAGCCCATTCCGCTTACAAAATCTTGGACTCTTCAATATTGAAAGAATAGTGAAAATCTGGTTTTTGGCATTCTTTCTCTCTCTACCTCCCTCCCTCTCTCTCTATCTCATATCAGTATGCATTAATTTCGGCATTAGTTAGCGAGAAGCACATAAGCAAAAAGTAACAGAAAAGTAAGGTTTAGTAAATCCTAATGTAAATATAAGCATGTTTTAAAATGGAGGAGAGATGAATAAAATGGAAGTGATGAAGACTACGAAAGATTGTTAAATTTCATAGAAGCATGTAAAATGGACGAGAACATAAATTCTGATGCCATAACCTGGATAGGGGCGTGCTAATGATTACGTTAGGGTGTACATAACCCTACTTTTCTGTTACTTTTTGCTTCTGTACTTCTCGTTTCCTAATGCTCCTCCTAAGCCAAAATTAATGCATATTGATATTAGAGAGAGAGAGAGAGAGAGAGAGAGAGAGAGAGAGAGAGAGAGAGAGAGAGAGAGAGAGAGAGAGAGAGAGAGAGAGACGGTATGTGTATGTGAGTGAATTTTAAAAAGCCACATGTTTTGACAGTTCTTTCAATATCAACAAGTCCAAGATTTTGTAACCCAAATGGGCTATAAAATTCCTGAATTCATAAGGTACAATTCATAAAATACTAATAAAGTTCTGCAAAGCCTGTCTTAGCATATGAACACTCTGAATCTATAAAAAAAAAAAATACTGTGAGGACTGTTGGGTAGAGGTTAACAAGTCAGACATTTCACTTACGTTAATATTGGAATTTTTCATTCAAAATTACCAGAAATACCTGGAATTTTTTAAATAGAAATTATAAGGTATTAAGGGTAAGGATGAACCCATCTTCTGCTAGACTGTACAGTGATTATATAAATGTCAGCAGCAGGTATATAAAAATCAATTAAACTAATGGGGAAACTCCCATACTTAACATGCTTTCTGGTGTTTGGAAAGTGTTACTTTATGTTCACGGTCCTAATTGTAAGCCACAGAGTGCAGCTGAGGGGTCACCTCCATAGAAAACCCCAATCATCCACATTATAGGAGGAACTCCAAAACCTCATTCGAGTTTTAAAAGCTACCTCTGAGAAGTATAAAATCCAGTATTACTTCCTCGTCATCCAATAAATGTAATTTTTACTTTCTCTACACGTACCATGTACCTAGTTTATAGAGGATGTATTGCATTCCATCCAGAAGTTCAACACCAAGATTTCATTGGAAATACACGTTTTAGATTTTTAGTGAAAAATCTGTGGGCCAGTGTGACCTGTATATCTTTAACGAGAAGACGGTAAAATACCAAGCTTCGTATTTAAGATAAGTATCTTCCAAGGATGCAATGTGAAGATTTTGAGGAAAATGCCCTCACTCCAAAATACCCCTTACATGGAAAAAATTATGAAAATTTTAATTTTCTAAAAAAAATGGCTAACAATTTTGATTAAAATACGATATATCAAAGACATTCATATGTCAAATAAAATGTATATCTTGAATTATCCAGGAATAGCCTCTGAAGACCGCTTTAATCTGGATGAATTTTGCTGGATGTTGCATAATTATTAAAAAGAAAGAAAAAAGCTTACTACACAAAAAATTTAAACTCGCAAAACACACAATTTAGGTCATATAATTTTTTTTGTGGGGTTAATCTTTTCTTAGATATTCCTTGTTTTTGGTTTCAGCTTTAATATACTTGATTTTCACAATTGGGGATTAGACAACTACTGCAATGCAAACAAAGGGATTTCAACCTCATTTTAAAATATTTGACTATCATTTTAGTCTAGCGTATTCCCTAAGCTAAGAATAAGCTTATTAACATGTGGATGGACCACTTCAAATTTTTTCTTAATTACTATTGCTAGAGATAATTGGGATGTTGAATGTGAGCTAAACCATAACCTCAATGAACTATGACCGTGCAAGTCTGCAGGTATATCTAATGTAAAAACTTATTTGTCAGATAATAAAAGTATTGTCAACACCAACTAGCCGAAAACTTATCGGCAAAGATATCTTAAGAGATATGTTTAAAATACAGACAAACGGACACACTGATCTTTTTCTAAAAACCTAAAACGTGTATTTCCAGTGACATCTCGGAATCGAACTTCTGGGTGGAATGCAGTACTTCTCTATATACTATGTATTTAGTATGTGTAAAGAAAGTAAAAATTGCATTTATCGGACAACGGCGAGGAAGTAATGCCTGATTTCATACTTCTCACAGGTAACTTTTAAAACTCGACTGATGTTTTGGAGTTCCTCCTATTACGCGGATGATTGGGGTTTTTGATGGCGGCGATCCCACAGATGCGCTCTGCTAATTACAATTAGGATCCTCATCATAAAGTATCACTTTCTATATGCCAAAATGCGTGACAAGTAAGGAAGTTTTGCTATGCTTTAATTAACTTTTACGTACCTCCCGCTAACATTTATGAAATCACCGTACAATCTAGCGAGTGTTTGGATCATCCTCCCCCTACATCCCTCTTAATCTCTATTTTTGAAAAGTCCAGGAATTTCTAGTAATGAATGAAAAATGCCGATATTAATATAAGTGAAAGTCTGACTTATTAACTTCTACCCACAGTCCTCACATTATGTTCTTTTATAGATTCAGTGGCCTCATATTCTAATACACAGGCCCTGCAAACCTTTGATTGTATTTTATGAATTGTACTAAATGGATTCAAGGCATTTTATAGCCCATTCCGCTTACAAAATCTTGGACTTTTCAATATTGAAAGAATAGTGAAAATCTGGTTTTTAGCATTCTTTCTCTCTCTACCTCCCTCCCTCTCTCTCTATCTCATATCAGTATGCATTAATTTCGGCCTTAGGAAACGAGAAGCACATAAGCAAAAAGTGACAGAAAAGTAAGGTTTAGTGAATCCTAATGTAAATATAAGCACGTTTTAGAATGGAAGAGATATGAATAAAATGGAAGAGATGAAAACTACGAAAGTATGTTAAACCTCATAGAAGCATGTAAAATGGACGAGAACATAAATTCTGATGCCATAACCTGGATAGGGGCGTGCTAATGATTACGTTAGGGTGTAAATAACCCTACTTTTCTTTTACTTTTTGCTTCTGTACTTCTCGTTTCCTAATGCTCCTCCTATGCCAAAATTAATGCATACTGATATTAGAGAGAGAGAGAGACGGTATGTGTATGTGAGTGAATGTTAAAAAGCCACATATTTTGACAATTCTTTCAACATTAACAAGTCCAAGATTTTGTAACCCAAATGGGCTATAAAATTCCTGAATTCATAAGGTACAATTCATAAAATACTAATAAAGTTCTGCAAAGCCTGTCTTAGCATATAAACACTGAATCTATAAAAAAAAACATACTGTGAGGACTGTTGGGTAGAGGTTAAGAAGTCAGACATTTCACTTACGTTAATATTGGAATTTTTCATTCAAAATTACTAGAAATACCTAGAATTTTTTGAATAGAAATTTTAAGGTATTAAGGGGAAGGATGAACCCATCTTCTGCTAGACTGTACAGTGATTATATAAATGTCAGCAACAGGTATATAAAAATCAATTAAACTAATGGGGAAACTCCCATACTTAACATGCTTTCTGGTGTTTGGAAAGTGTTACTTTATGTTCACGGTCCTAATTGTAAGCCACAGAGTGCAGCTGAGGGGTCGCCTCCATAGAAAACGCCAATCATCCACATTATAGGAGGAACTCCAAAACCTCATTCGAGTTTTAAAAGCTACCTCTGAGAAGTATAAAATCCAGTATTACTTCCTCGTCATCCAATAAATGTAATTTTTACTTTCTCTACACGTACCATGTACCTAGTTTATAGAGGATGTATTGCATTCCATCCAGAAGTTCAACACCAAGATTTCATTGGAAATACACGTTTTAGATTTTTAGTGAAAAATCTATGGGCCAGTGTGACCTGTATATCTTTAACGAGAAGACAGTAAAATACCAAGCTTCGTATTTAAGATAAGTATCTTCCAAGGATGCAATGTGAAGATTTTGAGGAAAATGCCCTCAATCCAAAATACCCCTTACATGGAAAAAATTATGAAAATTTTAATTTTCTAAAAAAAATGGCTAACAATTTTGATTAAAATACGATATATCAAAGACATTCATAGGTCAAATAAAATGTATAGCTTGAATTATCCAGGAATAGCCTCTGAAGACTGCTTTAATCTGGATGAATTTTGCTGGATGTTGCATAACTATTAAAAAGAAAGAAAAAAGCTTACTACAAAAAAAATTTAAACTCGCAAAACACACAATTTAGGTCATATAATTTTTTTTGTGGGGTTAATCTTTTTTTAGATATTCCTTGTTTTTGGTTTCAGCTTTAATATACTTGATTTTCACAATCGGGGATTTGACAACTACTGCAATGCAAAGAAAGGGATTTCAACCTCATTTTAAAATATTTGACTATCATTTTAGTCTAGCGTATTCCCTAAGCTAAGAATAAGCTTATTAACATGTGGATGGACAATTTTAAATTTTTTCTTAATTACTATTGCTAGAGATAATTGGGATGTTGAATGTGAGCTAAACCATAACCTCAATGAACTATGACCGTGCAAGTCTGCAGGTGTATCTAATGTAAAAACTTATTTGTCAGATAATAGAAGTATTGTCAACATTAACTAGCCGAAAACTTATCGGCATAGATTTCTTAAGAGATATGTTTAAATTACAGACAAACGGACACACTGATCTTTTTCTAAAAACCTAAAACGTGTATTTCCAGTGACATCTCGGAATCGAACTTCTGGGTGGAATGCAGTACTTCTCTATATACTATGTATTTAGTATGTGTAAAGAAAGTAAAAATTGCATTTATCGGACAACGGCGAGGAAGTAATGCCTGATTTCATACTTCTCACAGGTAACTTTTAAAACTCGACTGATGTTTTGGAGTTCCCCCTATTACGCGGATGATTGGGGTTTTTGATGGCGGCGATCCCACAGATGCGCTCTGCTAATTACAATTAGGATCCTCAACATAAAGTATCACTTTCTATATGCCAAAATGCGTGACAAGTAAGGAAGTTTTGCTATGCTTTAATTAACTTTTACGTACCTCCCGCTAACATTTATGAAATCACCGTACAATCTAGCGAGTGTTTGGATCATCCTCCCCCTACATCCCTCTTAATCTCTATTTTTGAAAAGTTCAGGAATTTCTAGTAATGAATGAAAAATGCCGATATTAATATAAGTGAAAGTCTGACTTATTAACTTCTACCCACAGTCCTCACATTATGTTCTTTTATAGATTCAGTGTCCTCATATTCTAATACACAGGCCCTGCAAACCTTTGATTGTATTTTATGAATTGTATTAAATGGATTCAAGGCATTTTATAGCCCATTCCGCTTACAAAATCTTGGACTTTTCAATATTGAAAGAATAGTGAAAATCTGGTTTTTAGCATTCTTTCTCTCTCTACCTCCCTCCCTCTCTCTCTATCTCATATCAGTATGCATTAATTTCGGCATTAGGTAACGAGAAGCACATAAGCAAAAAGTGACAGAAAAGTAAGGTTTAGTGAATCCTAATGTAAATATAAGCACGTTTTAGAATGGAAGAGATATGAATAAAATGGAAGAGATGAAAACTACGAAAGTATGTTAAACCTCATAGAAGCATGTAAAATGGACGAGAACATAAATTCTGATGCCATAACCTGGATAGGGGCATGCCAAGAATTACGTTAAGGTGTACATAACCTTACTTTACTGTTACTTTTTGCTTTTGTACTTCTCGTTTCCTAATGCTCCTTCTATGCCAAAATTAATGCATAGTGATATTAGAGAGAGAGAGAGACGGTATGTGTATGTGAGTGAATGTTAAAAAGCCACATGTTTTGACAATTCTTTCAATATTAACAAGTCCAAGATTTTGTAACCCAAATGGGCTATAAAATTCCTGAATTCATAAGGTACAATTCATAAAATACTAATAAAGTTCAGCAAAGCCTGTCTTAGCATATGAACGCACTGAATCTATAAAAAAAAAAACATACTGTGAGGACTGTTGGGTAGAGGTTAAGAAGTCAGACATTTCACTTACGTTAATATTGGAATTTTTCATTCAAAATTACTAGAAATACCTGGAATTTTTTAAATAAAATTTTAAGGTATTAAGGGGAAGGAAGAACCCATCTTATGCTAGACTGTACAGTGATTATATAAATATCAGCAGCAGGTATATAAAAATCAATTAAACTAATGGGGAAACTCCCATACTTAACATGCTTTCTGGTGTTTGGAAAGTGTTACTTTATGTTCACGGTCCTAATTGTAAGCCACAGAGTGCAGCTGAGGGGTTGCCTCCATAGAAAACCCCAATCATCCACATTATAGGAGGAACTCCAAAACCTCATTCGAGTTTTAAAAGCTACCTCTGAGAAGTATAAAATCCAGTATTACTTCCTCGTCATCCAATAAATAAAATTTTTACATTCTCTACACGTACCATGTACCTAGTTTATAGAGGATGTATTGCATTCCATCCAGAAGTTCAACACCAAGATTTCATTGGAAATACACGTTTTAGATTTTTAGTGAAAAATCTGTGGGCCAGTGTGACCTATATATCTTTAACGAGAAGACGGTAAAATACCAAGCTTCGTATTTAAGATAAGTATCTTCCAAGGATGCAATGTGAAGATTTTGAGGAAAATGCCCTCACTCCAAAATACCCCTTACATAGAAAAAATTATGAAAATTTTAATTTTCTAAAAAAAATGGCTAAAAATTTTGATTAAAATACGATATATCAAAGACATTCATATGTAAAATAAAATGCATATCTTGATTTATCCAGGAATAGCATCTGAAGACCGCTTTAATCTGGATGAATTTTGCTGGATGTTGCATAACTATTAAAAAGAAAGAAAAAAGCTTACTACACAAAAAATTTAAACTCGCAAAACACACAATTTAGGTCATATAATTTTTTTTGTGGGGTTAATCTTTTTTTAGATATTCCTTGTTTTTGGTTTCAGCTTTAATATACTTGATTTTCACAATCGGGGATTTGACAACTACTGCAATGCAAAGAAAGGGATTTCAACCTCATGGCAATCAGCTTTTAAAATATTTGACTATCATTTTAGTCTAGCGTATTCCCTAAGCTAAGAATAAGCTTATTAACAAGTGGATGGACAACTTCAAATTTTTTTCTTAATTACTATTGCTAGAGATAATTGGGATGTTGAATGTGAGCTAAACCATAACCTCAATGAACTATGACCGTGCAAGTCTGCAGGTATATCTAATGTAAAAACTTATTTGTCAGATAATAAAAGTATTGTCAACACCAACTGGCCGAAAACTTATCGGCAAAGATATCTTAACAGATATGGTCAAATTACAAACGGACACACTGATCTTTTTCTAAAAACCTAAAACGTGTATTTCCAGTGACATTTCGGAATCGAACTTCTGGGTGGAATGCAGTACTTCTCTATATACTATGTATTTAGTATGTGTAAAGAAAGTAAAAATTGCATTTATCGGACAACGGCGAAGAAGTAATGCCGGATTTGATACTTCTCACAGGTAACTTTTAAAACTCGACTGATGTTTTGGAGTTCCTCCTATTACGCGGATGATTGGGGTTTTTGATGGCGGCGGTCCCACAGATGCGCTCTGCTAATTACAATTAGGATCCTCAACATAAAGTATCACTTTCTATATGCCAAAATGCGTGACAAGTAAGGAAGTGTTGCTATGCTTTGATTAACTTTTACGTACCTCCCGCTAACATTTATGAAATCACCGTACAATCTAGCGAGTGTTTGGATCATCCTCCCCCTACATCCCTCTTAATCTCTATTTTTGAAAAGTCCAGGAATTTCTAGTAATGAATGAAAAATGCCGATATTAATATAAGTGAAAGTCTTACTTATTAACTTCTACCCACAGTCCTCACATTATGTTCTTTTATAGATTCAGTGTCCTCATATTCTATTACACAGGCCCTGCAAACCTTTGATTGTATTTTATGAATTGTACTAAATGGATTCAAGGCATTTTATAGCCCATTCCGCTTACAAAATCTTGGACTCTTCAATATTGAAAGAATAGTGAAAATCTGGTTTTTAGCATTCTTTCTCTCTCTACCTCCCTCCCTCTCTCTCTATCTCATATCAGTATGCATTAATTTCGGCATTAGGTAGCGAGAAGCACATAAGCAAAAAGTAACAGAAAAGTAAGGTTTAGTAAATCCTAATGTAAATATAAGAGTGTTGTAAAATGGAGGAGAGATGAATAAAATGGAAGTGATGAAGACTACGAAAGATTGTTAAATTTCATAGAAGCATGTAAAATGGACGAGAACATAAATTCTGATGCCATAACCTGGATAGGGGCGTGCTAATGATTACGTTAGGGTGTACATAACCCTACTTTTCTGTTACTTTTTGCTTCTGTACTTCTTGTTTCCTAATGCTCCTCCTAAGCCAAAATTAATGCATATTGATATTAGAGAGAGAGAGAGAGAGAGACGGTATGTGTATGTGAGTGAATTTTAAAAAGCCACATGTTTTGACAATTCTTTCAATATCAACAAGTCCAAGATTTTGTAAACCAAATGGGCTATAAAATTCCTGAATTCATAAGGTACAATTCATAAAATACTAATAAAGTTCTGCAAAGCCTGTCTTAGCATATAAACACTGAATCTATAAAAAAAACATACTGTGAGGACTGTTGGGTAGAGGTTAAGGAGTCAGACATTTCACTTACGTTAATATTGGAATTTTTCATTCAAAATTACTAGAAATACCTGGAATTTTTTGAATAGAAATTTTAAGGTATTAAGGGGAAGGATGAACCCATCTTCTGCTAGACTGTACAGTGATTATATAAATGTCAGCAGCAGGTATATAAAAATCAATTAAACTAATGGGGAAACTCCCATACTTAACATGCTTTCTGGTGTTTGGAAAGTGTTACTTTATGTTCACGGTCCTAATTGTAAGCCACAGAGTGCAGCTGAGGGGTCGCCTCCATAGAAAACGCCAATCATCCACATTATAGGAGGAACTCCAAAACCTCATTCGAGTTTTAAAAGCTACCTCTGAGAAGTATAAAATCCAGTATTACTTCCTCGTCATCCAATAAATGTAATTTTTACTTTCTCTACACGTACCATGTACCTAGTTTATAGAGGATGTATTGCATTCCATCCAGAAGTTCAACACCAAGATTTCATTGGAAATACACGTTTTAGATTTTTAGTGAAAAATCTATGGGCCAGTGTGACCTGTATATCTTTAACGAGAAGACAGTAAAATACCAAGCTTCGTATTTAAGATAAGTATCTTCCAAGGATGCAATGTGAAGATTTTGAGGAAAATGCCCTCAATCCAAAATACCCCTTACATGGAAAAAATTATGAAAATTTTAATTTTCTAAAAAAAATGGCTAACAATTTTGATTAAAATACGATATATCAAAGACATTCATAGGTCAAATAAAATGTATAGCTTGAATTATCCAGGAATAGCCTCTGAAGACCGCTTTAATCTGGATGAATTTTGCTGGATGTTGCATAACTATTAAAAAGAAAGAAAAAAGCTTACTACACAAAAAATTTAAACTCGCAAAACACACAATTTAGGTCATATAATTTTTTTTGTGGGGTTAATCTTTTTTTAGATATTCCTTGTTTTTGGTTTCAGCTTTAATATACTTGATTTTCACAATCGGGGATTTGACAACTACTGCAATGCAAAGAAAGGGATTTCAACCTCATTTTAAATTATTTGACTATCATTTTAGTCTAGCGTATTCCCTAAGCTAAGAATAAGCTTATTAACATGTGGATGGACAACTTCAAATTTTTTCTTAATTACTATTGCTAGAGGTAATTGGGATGTTGAATGTGAGCTAAACCATAACCTCAATGAACTATGACCGTGCAAGTCTGCAGGTGTATCTAATGTAAAAACTTATTTGTCAGATAATAAAAGTATTGTCAATACTAACTAGCCGAAAACGTATCGGCAAAGATTTCTTAAGAGATATGTTTAAATTACAGACAAACGGACACACTGATCTTTTTCTAAAAACCTAAAACGTGTATTTCCAGTGACATCTCGGAATCAAACTTCTGGGTGGAATGCAGTATTTCTCTATATACTATGTATTTAGTATGTGTAAAGAAAGTAAAAATTGCATTTATCGGACAACGGCGAGGAAGTAATGCCGGATTTGATACTTCTCACAGGTAACTTTTAAAACTCGACTGATGTTTTGGAGTTCCTCCTATTACGCGGATGATTGGGGTTTTTGATGGCGGCGATCCCACAGATGCGCTCTGCTAATTACAATTAGGATCCTCAACATAAAGTATCACTTTCTATATGCCAAAATGCGTGACAAGTAAGGAAGTTTTGCTATGCTTTAATTAACTTTTACGTACCTCCCGCTAACATTTATGAAATCACCGTACAATCTAGCGAGTGTTTGGATCATCCTCCCCCTACATCCCTCTTAATCTCTATTTTTGAAAAGTCCAGGAATTTCTAGTAATGAATGAAAAATGCTGATATTAATATAAGTGAAAGACTGACTTATTAACTTCTACCCACAGTCCTCACATTATGTTCTTTTATAGATTCAGTGTCCTCATATTCTAATACACAGGCCCTGCAAAACTTTGATTGCATTTTATGAATTGTACTAAATGGATTCAAGGCATTTTATAGCCCATTCCGCTTACAAAATCTTGGACTTTTCAATATTGAAAGAATAGTGAAAATCTGGTTTTTAGCATTCGTTCTCTCTCTACCTCCCTCCCTCTCTCTCTATCTCATATCAGTATGCATTAATTTCGGCATTAGGAAACGAGAAGCACATAAGCAAAAACTGACAGAAAAGTAAGGTTTAGTGAATCCTAATGTAAATATAAGCACGTTTTAGAATGGAAGAGATATGAATAAAATGGAAGAGATGAAAACTACGAAAGTATGTTAAACCTCATAGAAGCATGTAAAATGGACGAGAACATAAATTCTGATGCCATAACCTGGATAGGGGCGTGCCAATGATTACGTTAGGGTGTAAATAACCCTACTTTTCTTTTACTTTTTGCTTCTGTACTTCTCGTTTCCTAATGCTCCTCCTATGCCAAAATTGATGCATACTGATATTAGAGAGAGAGAGAGACGGTATGTGAATGTGAGTGAATGTTAAAAAGCCACATATTTTGACAATTCTTTCAACATTAACAAGTCCAAGATTTTGTAACCCAAATGGGCTATAAAATTCCTGAATTCATAAGGTACAATTCATAAAATACTAATAAAGTTCTGCAAAGCCTGTCTTAGCATATGAACACACTGAATCTATAAAAAAAACATACTGTGAGGACTGTTGGGTAGAGGTTAAGAAGTCAGACATTTCACTTACGTTAATATTGGAATTTTTCATTCAAAATTACTAGAAATACCTGGAATTTTTTGAATAGAAATTTTAAGGTATTAAGGGGAAGGATGAACCCATCTTCTGCTAGACTGTACAGTGATTATATAAATGTCAGCAGCAGGTATATAAAAATCAATTAAACTAATGGGGAAACTCCCATACTTAACATGCTTTCTGGTGTTTGGAAAGTGTTACTTTATGTTCACGGTCCTAATTGTAAGCCACAGAGTGCAGCTGAGGGGTCGCCTCCATAGAAAACCCCAATCATCCACATTATAGGAGGAACTCCAAAACCTCATTCGAGTTTTAAAAGCTACCTCTGAGAAGTATAAAATCCAGTATTACTTCCTCGTCATCCAATAAATGTAATTTTTACTTTCTCTACACGTACCATGTACCTAGTTTATAGAGGATGTATTGCATTCCATCCAGAAGTTCAACACCAAGATTTCATTGGAAATACACGTTTTAGATTTTTAGTGAAAAATCTGTGGGCCAGTGTGACCTGTATATCTTTAACGAGAAGACAGTAAAATACCAAGCTTCGTATTTAAGATAAGTATCTTCCAAGGATGCAATGTGAAGATTTTGAGGAAAATGCCCTCACTCCAAAATACCCCTTACATGGAAAAAATTATGAAAATTTTAATTTTCTAAAAAAAAATGGCTAACAATTTTGATTAAAATACGATATATCAAAGACATTCATAGGTCAAATAAAATGTATAGCTTGAATTATCCAGGAATAGCCTCTGAAGACCGCTTTAATCTGGATGAATTTTGCTGGATGTTGCATAACTATTAAAAAGAAAGAAAAAAGCTTACTACACAAAAAATTTAAACTCGCAAAACACACAATTTAGGTCATATAATTTTTTTTGTGGGGTTAATCTTTTTTTAGATATTCCTTGTTTTTGGTTTCAGCTTTAATATACTTGATTTTCACAATCGGGGATTTGACAACTACTGCAATGCAAAGAAAGGAATTTCAACCTCATAGCAACCAGCTTTTAAAATATTTGACTATCATTTTAGTCTAGCGTATTCCCTAAGCTAAGAATAAGCTTATTAACATGTGGATGGACAACTTCAAATTTTTTCTTAATTACTATTGCTAGAGATAATTGGGATGTTGAATGTGAGCTAAACCATAACCTCAATGAACTATGACCGTGCAAGTCTGCAGGTGTATCTAATGCAAAAACTTATTTGTCAGATAATAAAAGTATTAATTCAAAATCTTCTCGGGCTTCTAGCCAGGTAATAACTTGGCTTGACACCAACGTTTCGAAGAAGTGCATCTTCCTCGTCTTCAGGGTGAACTGATGGTTTGAGCTTGCGGAGACTGGTATTTATAAGAGCTGGGATGAAGCTAACATCTGATTGGTTCGCGAGATATTATGGCCTGTTATTTAAGATGACTGAGACATGGGCACGGACTTCGTAGAAAACTATTTATCGGCTAATGTTTTGTGTTTGAGCACGCACCTGCTAGAAAATAAGTCTTGGAAGACTGCAGGTACAGGATTAGGTGTTAAGGCTCTTTATCATCGGTGTCCATGCTGAACTTAATTGTAGGCCAGAATCGCGATTTAGATTATTTGTTTCAGATGAGATGGCTAAAGCTTCTTTTACTCTCCTTTCCCAGTAATTCGAACACTTTGCCACTATCTTGGTGTTAGTAAAGTTAGCTCTGTGGCTCTGTTCTATACAGTGTTCAGCCAGTCCAGATTTTTCGGGTTGCATAAGCCTTATTGATCTTTGGTGTTCAGAAACGCGTGTGGCAATAGTGCGTCGTGTTTGGCCAATGTACGCTCTGCGCTGCATTCGCAAGGAATGTGGTAGACACCAGGTACTCTGAGAGCTAAATTATCTTTAACTGGCCTGACCAAATTTTTGATTTTAGGTGGTGGCTTATGGATGGTTTTGACATTATATTTGTGGAGTAGTCTACTAATCTTTCCCGAAAAATTGCCAGTAAACGGTATATAGGCTATGGCGGCTGGCTTGTCTTTTTGTTGAGTGTTCTTGCTGGGGTTTCTTTTTCGTCCGGCTCTTTTCAGCGCTGATGTGATGTCCTTGGCTGAATATCCATTTTGTTGGAGTGTGAATTTTAGGTGTTGAAATTCCATTTGCAGATTATCTGGGTCTGATACAGAAACTGCTCTATGTGCCAATGTGTTTAGAATGCCCATTCGTTGTGACTTATGGTGGAAGCTGTTTGCGCTGAGATAAAGATCCGTGTGTGTAGGTTTTCGGTAGACGGCATGACCAAGAGTTCCGTCCGCTTTTCTGGTAACCAGAATGTCCAGAAATGGGAGGGAAGCATTTTTCTCAACTTCCATTGTGAACTGTATTTGTGATCTAAGGCTGTTTAGGTGTGCAAGAAAATCTGGAAGAGTGTGCAGTCCATGTGGCCAAATTACAAATGTATCATCTACATATCTGTAAAAATGTGTAGGTTTTAATGGGGCTGTGTTAAGTATTTCATGCTCCAGAAACTCCATATAGAAGTTGGCTATAGCTGGTGACAGAGGAGAGCCCATCGCAACACCGTCTGTCTGCTCGTAGTAGGTGTTGCCATACAGAAAATAAGTGGAAGTAAGTGTGTGACTGAACAGTGCAGTAATACCAGGTGGAAAGTGTTCTGACAATAGTTGTATTGTTTCCGCCAGGGGAACTCTGGTGAAGAGAGATACCACATCGAAACTAACTAACAGGTCCGATGGCTTCACTTTGATGTTGTCAAGAACTTCAGCGAATTGTATAGAGTTCTTCACATGGTGTACACACTTACCTACTATTGGTTGCAGCAGATGTGCCAGATGACGAGCTAGGCGATAGGTAGGGCTGCCAATAGCGTCCACTATGGGCCTTAGAGGTATCCCAGGCTTATGGATCTTCGGCAGACCATATAATCTGGGAGGTATGGAGGCAGATGGCGAGACCGTCTTCTGAACATCAGGAGGAAGGCTGGATTTCTTAATTAGCTGGATGGTGCGTCTTTCCACAGAGTTGGTAGGATCCTTTTTAATGGTTTTGTATGCAGGATCGTCCAGCAGTTGTTGAACCTTTTCTTGGTATTGCACGGAAGAGAGGAGTACCGTGGCGTTCCCTTTGTCAGCTGGTAAAACAACCAAGTTGTCGTTTTTTCGAAGGGAATGTAAGGCTTTACTTTCTTCTCGGCTGATGTTTGAAGTAGGTAGGGTTGCCTTTTTGTAAGCTCTTGCTACCTCACGACGTATTTCTTCTGCACTTGCTGATGGAAGTTGACAAATGGCGGCTTCAATAGAACTGATGGTGTCTGCCACTGATATTTGCCTAGGCGTGGGAGCGAAGTTGAGCCCTTTAGCTAGAACCGAGGTGGTAGGTTCGTCTAGCTGGATATCGGTGAGGTTGTAGATGATACGATCGGTGTCCAATGGTGGTACAGGTTCATTCTGCTTAGATAGACTTGCAAATTTCTTAGTTTGCCGCTTAGTGCAACGCAGTAGAGTAGCATTGCCTTGTGCAAAAGAGGAGTGGTCGACTCTGTCCCAATCTAGAGGTGAAAGCTTGCTAGAAAGAAGCCAAAAGGAATCCAGTAACTTTTGATCAACGATAGACAGTTCATGTCGGGTATGCTTGATTCGTTCCCTTACCAGGGCTAAGCTGGCGCGTCTAAGTATTTTAGATGTTGAGGCATTTTTCACTGGGTAACGAAGTCTCACAAACTTGGGCGTAATTTCTTTGTCTCGGCACCTGGATAAGAACGCCAAGGAGCTGAGTAATTTACCTTTCTTTTCGCGTAGGTCTTGATGTTTCTTAATTGCCTGGTAAATTTCTTTCCCGTAAAGGAATTAAATACCAGGCCATAATATCTCGCGAACCAATCAGATGTTAGCTTCATCCCAGCTCTTATAACTACCAGTCTCCGCAAGCATCACACGGGTAAATCCGCAAGAAAAGCGGATAGGTACCGTGGTGATTTGCCCCCGCCCGAGTACACTCGGGCGACTAGTTCCTGCTCCTGGCTCCTGGCTCAAACCATCAGTTCACCCTGAAGACGAGGAAGATGCACTTCTTCGAAACGTTGGTGTCAAGCCAAGTTATTACCTGGCTAGAAGCCCGAGAAGATTTTGAATTAACACGTCGCCAGGAAAGCTATAGTTCTTATTTTAATAAAAGTATTGTCAACACCAACTAGCCGAAAACTTATCGGCAAAGATTTCTTAACAAATATGGTCAAATTACAAACGGACACACTGATCTTTTTCTAAAAACCTAAAACGTGTATTTCCAGTGACATCTCGGAATCAAACTTCTGGGTGGAATGCAGTACTTCTCTATATACTATGTATTTAGTATGTGTAAAGAAAGTAAAAATTGCATTTATCGGACAACGGCGAGGATGTAATGCCGGATTTGATACTTCTCACAGGTAACTTTTAAAACTCGACTGATGGTTTGGAGTTCCTCCTATTACGCGGATGATTGGGGTTTTTGATGGCGGCGATCCCACAGATGCGCTCTGCTATTTACAATTAGGATTCTCAACATAAGGTATCACTTTCTATATGCCAAAATGCGTGACAAGTAAGGAAGTTTTGCTATGCTTTAATTAACTTTTACGTACCTCCCGCTAACATTTATGAAATCACCGTACAATCTAGCGAGTGTTTGGATCATCCTCCCCCTACATCCCTCTTAATCTCTATTTTTGAAAAGTCCAGGAATTTCTAGTAATGAATGAAAAATGCCGATATTAATATAAGTGAAAGTCTGACTTATTAACTTCTACCCACAGTCCTCACATTATGTACTTTTATAGATTCAGTGTCCTCATATTCTAATACACAGGCCCTGCAAACCTTTGATTGTATTTTATGAATTGTACTAAATGGATTCAAGGCATTTTATAGCCCATTCCGCTTACAAAATCTTGGACTTTTCAATATTGAAAGAATAGTGAAAATCTGGTTTTTAGCATTCTTTCTCTCTCTACCTCCCTCCCTCTCTCTCTATCTCATATCAGTATGCATTAATTTCGGCATTAGGTAACGAGAAGCACATAAGCAAAAAGTGACAGAAAAGTAAGGTTTAGTGAATCCTAATGTAAATATAAGCACGTTTTAGAATGGAAGAGATATGAATAAAATGGAAGAGATGAAAACTACGAAAGTATGTTAAACCTCATAGAAGCATGTAAAATGGACGAGAACATAAATTCTGATGACATAACCTGGATAGGGGCATGCCAAGAATTACGTTAAGGTGTACATAACCTTACTTTTCTGTTACTTTTTGCTTTTGCACTTCTCGTTTCCTAATGCTCCTTCTATGCCAAAATTAATGCATAGTGATATTAGAGAGAGAGAGAGACGGTATGTGTATGTGAGTGAATGTTAAAAAGCCACATGTTTTGACAATTCTTTCAATATCAACAAGTCCAAGATTTTGTAACCCAAATGGGCTATAAAATTCCTGAATTCATAAGGTACAATTCATAAAATACTAATAAAGTTCTGCAAAGCCTGTCTTAGCATATGAACACTCTGAATCTATAAAAAAAAAAAATACTGTGAGGACTGTTGGGTAGAGGTTAACAAGTCAGACATTTCACTTACGTTAATATTGGAATTTTTCATTCAAAATTACCAGAAATACCTGGAATTTTTTAAATAGAAATTATAAGGTATTAAGGGGAAGGATGAACCCATCTTCTGCTAGACTGTACAGTGATTATATAAATGTCAGCAGCAGGTATATAAAAATCAATTAAACTAATGGGGAAACTCCCATACTTAACATGCTTTCTGGTGTTTGGAAAGTGTTACTTTATGTTCACGGTCCTAATTGTAAGCCACAGAGTGCAGCTGAGGGGTCGCCTCCATAGAAAACCCCAATCAAACACATTATAGGAGGAACTCCAAAACCACATTCGAGTTTTAAAAGCTACCTTTGAGAAGTATAAAATCCAGTATTACTTCCTCGTCATCCAATAAATGTAATTTTTACTTTCTCTACACGTACCATGTACCTAGTTTATAGAGGATGTATTGCATTCCATCCAGAAGTTCAACACCAAGATTTCATTGGAAATACACGTTTTAGATTTTTAGTGAAAAATCTGTGGGCCAGTGTGACCTGTATATCTTTAACGAGAAGACGGTAAAATACCAAGCTTCGTATTTAAGATAAGTATCTTCCAAGGATGCAATGTGAAGATTTTGAGGAAAATGCCCTCACTCCAAAATACCCCTTACATGGAAAAAATTATGAAAATTTTAGTTTTCTAAAAAAAATGGCTAACAATTTTGATTAAAATACGATATATCAAAGACATTCATAGGTCAAATAAAACGTATAGCTTGAATTATCCAGGAATAGCCTCTGAAGACCGCTTTAATCTGGATGAATTTTGCTGGATGTTGCATAATTATTAAAAAGAAAGAAAAAAGCTTACTACACAAAAAATTTAAACTCGCAAAACACACAATTTAGGTCATATAATTTTTTTTGTGGGGTTAATCTTTTTTTAGATATTCCTTGTTTTTGGTTTCAGCTTTAATATACTTGATTTTCACAATCGGGGATTTGACAACTACTGCAATGCAAACAAAGGGATTTCAACCTCATTTTAAAATATTTGACTATCATTTTAGTCTAGCGTATTCCCTAAGCTAAGAATAAGCTTATTAACATGTGGATGGACCACTTCAAATTTTTTCTTAATTACTATTGCTAGAGATAATTGGGATGTTGAATGTGAGCTAAACCATAACCTCAATGAACTATGACCGTGCAAGTCTGCAGGTATATCTAATGTAAAAACTTATTTGTCAGATAATAAAAGTATTGTCAACACCAACTGGCCGAAAACTTATCGGCAAAGATATCTTAAGAGATATGTTTAAAATACAGACAAACGGACACACTGATCTTTTTCTAAAAACCTAAAACGTGTATTTCCAGTGACATCTCGGAATCGAACTTCTGGGTGGAATGCAGTACTTCTCTATATACTATGTATTTAGTATGTGTAAAGAAAGTAAAAATTGCATTTATCGGACAACGGCGAGGAAGTAATGCCTGATTTCATACTTCTCACAGGTAACTTTTAAAACTCGACTAATGTTTTGGAGTTCCTCCTATTACGCGGATGATTGGGGTTTTTGATGGCGGCGATCCCACAGATGCGCTCTGCTAATTATAATTAGGATCCTCAACATAAAGTATCACTTTCTATATGCCAAAATGCGTGACAAGTAAGGAAGTTTTGCTATGCTTTAATTAACTTTTACGTACCTCCCGCTAACATTTATGAAATCACCGTACAATCTAGCGAGTGTTTGGATAATCCCCCCCTACATCCCTCTTAATCTCTATTTTTGAAAAGTCCAGGAATTTCTAGTAATGAATGAAAAATGCCGATATTAATATAAGTGAAAGTCTGACTTATTAACTTCTACCCACAGTCCTCACATTATGTTTTTTTATAGATTCAGTGTCCTCATATTCTAATACACAGGCCCTGCAAACCTTTGATTGTATTTTATGAATTGTACTAAATGGATTCATGGCATTTTATAGCCCATTCCGCTTACAAAATCTTGGACTTTTCAATATTGAAAGAATAGTGAAAATCTGGTTTTTAGCATTCTTTCTCTCTCTACCTCCCTCCCTCTCTCTCTATCTCATATCAGTATGCATTAATTTTGGCATTAGGTAACGAGAAGCACATAAGCAAAAAGTGACAGAAAAGTAAGGTTTAGTGAATCCTAATGTAAATATAAGCACGTTTTAGAATGGAAGAGATATGAATAAAATGGAAGAGATGAAAACTACGAAAGTATGTTAAACCTCATAGAAGCATGTAAAATGGACGAGAACATAAATTCTGATGCCATAACCTGGATAGGGGCATGCCAAGAATTATGTTAAGGTGTACATAACCTTACTTTTCTGTTACTTTTTGCTTTTGTACTTCTCGTTTCCTAATGCTCCTTCTATGCCAAAATTAATGCATAGTGATATTAGAGAGAGAGAGAGAGACGGTATGTGTATGTGAGTGAATGTTAAAAAGCCACATATTTTGACAATTCTTTCAATATTAACAAGTCCAAGATTTTGTAACCCAAATGGGCTATAAAATTCCTGAATTCAGAAGGTACAATTCATAAAATACTAATAAAGTTCTGCAAAGCCTGTCTTAGCATATGAACACACTGAATCTATAAAAAAAAACCTACTGTGAGGACTGTTGGGTAGAGGTTAAGAAGTCAGACATTTCACTTACGTTAATATTGGAATTTTTCATTCAAAATTACTAGAAATACTTGGAATTTTTTAAATAGAAATGATAAGGTATTAAGGGGAAGGACGAACCCATCTTCTGCTAGACTGTACAGTGATTATATAAATGTCAGCAGCAGGTATATAAAAATCAATTAAACTAATGGGGAAACTCCCATACTTGACATGCTTTCTGGTGTTTGGAAAGTGTTACTTTATGTTCATGGTCCTAATTGTAAGCCACAGAGTGCAGCTGAGGGGTCGCCTCCATAGAAAACCCCAATCATCCACATTATAGGAGGAACTCCAAAACCTCATTCGAGTTTTAAAAGCTACCTCTGAGTAGTATAAAATCCAGTATTACTTCCTCGTCAACCAATAAATGTAGTTTTTACTTTCTCTACACGTACCATGTACCTAGTTTATACAGGATGTATTGCATTCCATCCAGAAGTTCAACACCAAGATTTCATTGGAAATACACGTTATAGATTTTTAGTGAAAAATCTGTGGGCCAGTGTGACCTGTATATCTTTAACGAGAAGACAGTAAAATACCAAGCTTCGTATTTAAGATAAGTATCTTCCAAGGATGCAATGTGAAGATTTTGAGGAAAATGCCCTCACTCCAAAATACCCCTTACATGGAAAAAATTATGAAAATTTTAATTTTCTAAAAAAAATGCCTAACAATTTTGATTAAAATATGATATATCAAAGACATTCATAGGTCAAATAAAATGTATAGCTTGAATTATCCAGGAATAGCCTCTGAAGACCGCTTTAATCTGGTTGAATTTTGCTGGATGTTGCATAACTATTAAAAAGAAAGAAAAAAGCTTACTACACAAAAAATTTAAACTCGCAAAACACACAATTTAGGTCATATAATTTTTTTTGTCGTGTTAATCTTTTTTTAGATATTCCTTGTTTTTGGTTTCAGCTTTAATATACTTGATTTTCACAATCGGGGATTTGACAACTACTGCAATGCAAAGAAAGGGATTTCAACCTCATTTTAAAATATTTGACTATCATTTTAGTCTAGCGTATTCCCTAAGCTAAGAATAAGCTTATTAACATGTGGATGGACAACTTCAAATTTTTTCTTAATTACTATTGCTAGAGATAATTGGGATGTTGAATGTGAGCTAAACCATAACCTCAATGAACTATGACCGTGCAAGTCTGCAGGTGTATCTAATGTAAAAACTTATTTGTCAGATAATAAAAGTATTGTCAACACTAACTAGCCGAAAACTTATCGGCAAAGATTTCTTAAGAGATATGTTTAAATTACAGACAAACGGACACACTGATCTTTTTCTAAAAACCTAAAACGTGTATTTCCAGTGACATCTCGGAATCAAACTTCTGGGTGGAATGCAGTACTTCTCTATATACTATGTATTTAGTATGTGTAAAGAAAGTAAAAATTGCATTTATCGGACAACGGCGAAGAAGTAATGCCGGATTTGATACTTCTCACAGGTAACTTTTAAAACTCGACTGATGTTTTGGAGTTCCTCCTATTACGCGGATGATTGGGGTTTTTGATGGCGGCGGTCCCACAGATGCGCTCTGCTAATTACAATTAGGATTCTCAACATAAGGTATCACTTTCTATATGCCAAAATGCGTGACAAGTAAGGAAGTTTTGCTATGCTTTAATTAACTTTTACGTACCTCCCGCTAACATTTATGAAATCACCGTACAATCTAGCGAGTGTTTGGATCATCCTCCCCCTACATCCCTCTTAATCTCTATTTTTGAAAAGTCCAGGAATTTCTAGTAATGAATGAAAAATGCCGATATTAATATAAGTGAAAGTCTGACTTATTAACTTCTACCCACAGTCCTCACATTATGTACTTTTATAGATTCAGTGTCCTCATATTCTAATACACAGGCCCTGCAAACCTTTGATTGTATTTTATGAATTGTACTAAATGGATTCAAGGCATTTTATAGCCCATTCCGCTTACAAAATCTTGGACTCTTCAATATTGAAAGAATAGTGAAAATCTGGTTTTTAGCATTCTTTCTCTCTCTACCTCCCTCCCTCTCTCTCTATCTCATATCAGTATGCATTAATTTCGGCATTAGGTAACGAGAAGCACATAAGCAAAAAGTGACAGAAAAGTAAGGTTTAGTGAATCCTAATGTAAATATAAGCACGTTTTAGAATGGAAGAGATATGAATAAAATGGAAGAGATGAAAACTACGAAAGTATGTTAAACCTCATAGAAGCATGTAAAATGGACGAGAACATAAATTCTGATGACATAACCTGGATAGGGGCATGCCAAGAATTACGTTAAGGTGTACATAACCTTACTTTTCTGTTACTTTTTGCTTTTGCACTTCTCGTTTCCTAATGCTCCTCCTAATCCAAAATTAATGCATATTGATATTAGAGAGAGAGAGAGAGACGGTATGTGTATGTGAGTGAATGTTAAAAAGCCACATATTTTGACAATTCTTTCAATATTAACAAGTCCAAGATTTTGTAACCCAAATGGGCTATAAAATTCCTGAATTCAGAAGGTACAATTCATAAAATACTAATAAAGTTCTGCAAAGCCTGTCTTAGCATATGAACACACTGAATCTATAAAAAAAAACATACTGTGAGGACTGTTGGGTAGAGGTTAAGAAGTCAGACATTTCACTTACGTTAATATTGGAATTTTTCATTCAAAATTACTAGAAATACTTGGAATTTTTTAAATAGAAATTATCAGGTATTAAGGGGAAGGATGAACCCATCTTCTGCTAGACTGTACAGTGATTATATAAATGTCAGCAGCAGGTATATAAAAATCAATTAAACCAATGGGAAAACTCCCATACTTAACATGCTTTCTTGTGTTTGGAAAGTGTTACTTTATGTTCATGGTCCTAATTGTAAGCCTCAGAGTGCAGCTGAGGGGTCGCCTCCATAGAAAACCCCAATCATCCACATTATAGGAGGAACTCCAAAACCTCATTCGAGTTTTAAAAGCTACCTCTGAGAAGTATAAAATCCAGTATTACTTCCTCGTCATCCAATAAATGTAGTTTTTACTTTCTCTACACGTACCATGTACCTAGTTTATACAGGATGTATTGCATTCCATCCAGAAGTTCAACACCAAGATTTCATTGGAAATACACGTTTTAGATTTTTAGTGAAAAATCTGTGGGCCAGTGTGACCTGTATATCTTTAACGAGAAGACAGTAAAATACCAAGCTTCGTATTTAAGATAAGTATCTTCCAAGGATGCAATGTGAAGATTTTGAGGAAAATGCCCTCACTCCAAAATACCCCTTACATGGAAAAAATTATGAAAATTTTAATTTTCTAAAAAAAAATGGCTAACAATTTTGATTAAAATACGATATATCAAAGACATTCATAGGTCAAATAAAATGTATAGCTTGAATTATCCAGGGATAGCCTCTGAAGACCGCTTTAATCTGGATGAATTTTGCTGGATGTTGCATAACTATTAAAAAGAAAGAAAAAAGCTTACTACACAAAAAATTTAAACTCGCAAAACACACAATTTAGGTCATATAATTTTTTTTGAGGGGTTAATCTTTTTTTAGATATTCCTTGTTTTTGGTTTCAGCTTTAATATACTTGATTTTCACAATCGGGGATTTTACAACTACTGCAATGCAAAGAAAAGGATTTCAACCTCATTTTAAAATATTTGACTATCATTTTAGTCTAGCGTATTCCCTAAGCTAAGAATAAGCTTATTAACATGTGGATGGACAACTTCAAATTTTTTCTTAATTACTATTGCTAGAGATAATTGGGATGTTGAATGTGAGCTAAACCATAACCTCAATGAACTATGACCGTGCAAGTCTGCAGGTGTCTCTAATGTAAAAACTTATTTGTCAGATAATAAAAGTATTGTCAACACTAACTAGCCGAAAACTTATCGGCAAAGATTTCTTAAGAGATATGTTTAAATTACAGACAAACGGACACACTGATCTTTTTCTAAAAACCTAAAACGTGTATTTCCAGTGACATCTCGGAATCAAACTTCTGGGTGGAATGCAGTACTTCTCTATATACTATGTATTTAGTATGTGTAAAGAAAGTAAAAATTGCATTTATCGGACAACGGCGAGGAAGTAATGCCGGATTTGATACTTCTCACAGGTAACTTTTAAAACTCGACTGATGTTTTGGAGTTCCTCCTATTATGCGGATGATTGGGGATTTTGATGGCGGCGATCCCACAGATGCGCTCTGCTAATTACATTTAGGATCCTCAACATAAAGTATCACTTTCTATATGCCAAAATGCGTGACAAGTAAGGAAGTTTTGCTATGCTTTAATTAACTTTTACGTACCTCCCGCTAACATTTATGAAATCACCGTACAATCTAGCGAGTGTTTGGATCATCCTCCCCCTACATCCCTCTTAATCTCTATTTTTGAAAAGTCCAGGAATTTCTAGTAATGAATGAAAAATGCCGATATTAATATAAGTGAAAGTCTGACTTATTAACTTCTACCCACAGTCCTCACATTATGTACTTTTATAGATTCAGTGTCCTCATATTCTAATACACAGGCCCTGCAAACCTTTGATTGTATTTTATGAATTGTACTAAATGGATTCAAGGCATTTTATAGCCCATTCCGCTTACAAAATCTTGGACTTTTCAATATTGAAAGAATAGTCAAAATCTGGTTTTTAGCATTCTTTCTCTCTCTACCTCCCTCCCTCTCTCTCTATCTCATATCAGTATGCATTAATTTCGGCATTAGGTAACGAGAAGCACATAAGCAAAAAGTGACAGAAAAGTAAGGTTTAGTGAATCCTAATGTAAATATAAGCACGTTTTAGAATGGAAGAGATATGAATAAAATGGAAGAGATGAAAACTACGAAAGTATGTTAAACCTCATAGAAGCATGTAAAATGGACGAGAACATAAATTCTGATGACATAACCTGGATAGGGGCATGCCAAGAATTACGTTAAGGTGTACATAACCTTACTTTTCTGTTACTTTTTGCTTTTGCACTTCTCGTTTCCTAATGCTCCTTCTATGCCAAAATTAATGCATAGTGATATTAGAGAGAGAGAGAGACGGTATGTGTATGTGAGTGAATGTTAAAAAGCCACATGTTTTGACAATTCTTTCAATATCAACAAGTCCAAGATTTTGTAACCCAAATGGGCTATAAAATTCCTGAATTCATAAGGTACAATTCATAAAATACTAATAAAGTTCTGCAAAGCCTGTCTTAGCATATGAACACTCTGAATCTATAAAAAAAAAAAATACTGTGAGGACTGTTGGGTAGAGGTTAACAAGTCAGACATTTCACTTACGTTAATATTGGAATTTTTCATTCAAAATTACCAGAAATACCTGGAATTTTTTAAATAGAAATTATAAGGTATTAAGGGGAAGGATGAACCCATCTTCTGCTAGACTGTACAGTGATTATATAAATGTCAGCAGCAGGTATATAAAAATCAATTAAACTAATGGGGAAACTCCCATACTTAACATGCTTTCTGGTGTTTGGAAAGTGTTACTTTATGTTCACGGTCCTAATTGTAAGCCACAGAGTGCAGCTGAGGGGTCGCCTCCATAGAAAACCCCAATCATCCACATTATAGGAGGAACTCCAAAACCACATTCGAGTTTTAAAAGCTACCTTTGAGAAGTATAAAATCCAGTATTACTTCCTCGTCATCCAATAAATGTAATTTTTACTTTCTCTACACGTACCATGTACCTAGTTTATAGAGGATGTATTGCATTCCATCCAGAAGTTCAACACCAAGATTTCATTGGAAATACACGTTTTAGATTTTTAGTGAAAAATCTGTGGGCCAGTGTGACCTGTATATCTTTAACGAGAAGACGGTAAAATACCAAGCTTCGTATTTAAGATAAGTATCTTCCAAGGATGCAATGTGAAGATTTTGAGGAAAATGCCCTCACTCCAAAATACCCCTTACATGGAAAAAATTATGAAAATTTTAATTTTCTAAAAAAAATGGCTAACAATTTTGATTAAAATACGATATATCAAAGACATTCATAGGTCAAATAAAACGTATAGCTTGAATTATCCAGGAATAGCCTCTGAAGACCGCTTTAATCTGGATGAATTTTGCTGGATGTTGCATAATTATTAAAAAGAAAGAAAAAAGCTTACTACACAAAAAATTTAAACTCGCAAAACACACAATTTAGGTCATATAATTTTTTTTGTGGGGTTAATCTTTTTTTAGATATTCCTTGTTTTTGGTTTCAGCTTTAATATACTTGATTTTCACAATCGGGGATTTGACAACTACTGCAATGCAAACAAAGGGATTTCAACCTCATTTTAAAATATTTGACTATCATTTTAGTCTAGCGTATTCCCTAAGCTAAGAATAAGCTTATTAACATGTGGATGGACCACTTCAAATTTTTTCTTAATTACTATTGCTAGAGATAATTGGGATGTTGAATGTGAGCTAAACCATAACCTCAATGAACTATGACCGTGCAAGTCTGCAGGTATATCTAATGTAAAAACTTATTTGTCAGATAATAAAAGTATTGTCAACACCAACTGGCCGAAAACTTATCGGCAAAGATATCTTAAGAGATATGTTTAAAATACAGACAAACGGACACACTGATCTTTTTCTAAAAACCTAAAACGTGTATTTCCAGTGACATCTCGGAATCGAACTTCTGGGTGGAATGCAGTACTTCTCTATATACTATGTATTTAGTATGTGTAAAGAAAGTAAAAATTGCATTTATCGGACAACGGCGAGGAAGTAATGCCTGATTTCATACTTCTCACAGGTAACTTTTAAAACTCGACTGATGTTTTGGAGTTCCTCCTATTACGCGGATGATTGGGGTTTTTGATGGCGGCGATCCCACAGATGCGCTCTGCTAATTATAATTAGGATCCTCAACATAAAGTATCACTTTCTATATGCCAAAATGCGTGACAAGTAAGGAAGTTTTGCTATGCTTTAATTAACTTTTACGTACCTCCCGCTAACATTTATGAAATCACCGTACAATCTAGCGAGTGTTTGGATCATCCTCCCCCTACATCCCTCTTAATCTCTATTTTTGAAAAGTCCAGGAATTTCTAGTAATGAATGAAAAATGCCGATATTAATATAAGTGAAAGTCTGAATTATTAACTTCTACCCACAGTCCTCACATTATGTTTTTTTATAGATTCAGTGTCCTCATATTCTAATACACAGGCCCTGCAAACCTTTGATTGTATTTTATGAATTGTACTAAATGGATTCAAGGCATTTTATAGCCCATTCCGCTTACAAAATCTTGGACTTTTCAATATTGAAAGAATAGTGAAAATCTGGTTTTTAGCATTCTTTCTCTATCTACCTCCCTCCCTCTCTCTCTATCTCATATCAGTATGCATTAATTTCGGCATTAGGTAACGAGAAGCACATAAGCAAAAAGTGACAGAAAAGTAAGGTTTAGTGAATCCTAATGTAAATATAAGCACGTTTTAGAATGGAAGAGATATGAATAAAATGGAAGAGATGAAAACTACGAAAGTATGTTAAACCTCATAGAAGCATGTAAAATGGACGAGAACATAAATTCTGATGCCATAACCTGGATAGGGGCATGCCAAGAATTATGTTAAGGTGTACATAACCTTACTTTTCTGTTACTTTTTGCTTTTGTACTTCTCGTTTCCTAATGCTCCTTCTATGCCAAAATTAATGCATAGTGATATTAGAGAGAGAGAGAGAGAGACGGTATGTGTATGTGAGTGAATGTTAAAAAGCCACATATTTTGACAATTCTTTCAATATTAACAAGTCCAAGATTTTGTAACCCAAATGGGCTATAAAATTCCTGAATTCAGAAGGTACAATTCATAAAATACTAATAAAGTTCTGCAAAGCCTGTCTTAGCATATGAACACACTGAATCTATAAAAAAAAACCTACTGTGAGGACTGTTGGGTAGAGGTTAAGAAGTCAGACATTTCACTTACGTTAATATTGGAATTTTTCATTCAAAATTACTAGAAATACTTGGAATTTTTTAAATAGAAATGATAAGGTATTAAGGGGAAGGACGAACCCATCTTCTGCTAGACTGTACAGTGATTATATAAATGTCAGCAGCAGGTATATAAAAATCAATTAAACTAATGGGGAAACTCCCATACTTGACATGCTTTCTGGTGTTTGGAAAGTGTTACTTTATGTTCATGGTCCTAATTGTAAGCCACAGAGTGCAGCTGAGGGGTCGCCTCCATAGAAAACCCCAATCATCCACATTATAGGAGGAACTCCAAAACCTCATTCGAGTTTTAAAAGCTACCTCTGAGTAGTATAAAATCCAGTATTACTTCCTCGTCATCCAATAAATGTAGTTTTTACTTTCTCTACACGTACCATGTACCTAGTTTATACAGGATGTATTGCATTCCATCCAGAAGTTCAACACCAAGATTTCATTGGAAATACACGTTTTAGATTTTTAGTGAAAAATCTGTGGGCCAGTGTGACCTGTATATCTTTAACGAGAAGACAGTAAAATACCAAGCTTCGTATTTAAGATAAGTATCTTCCAAGGATGCAATGTGAAGATTTTGAGGAAAATGCCCTCACTCCAAAATACCCCTTACATGGAAAAAATTATGAAAATTTTAATTTTCTAAAAAAAATGCCTAACAATTTTGATTAAAATATGATATATCAAAGACATTCATAGGTCAAATAAAATGTATAGCTTGAATTATCCAG
Source organism: Hymenopus coronatus (assembly GCA_030762935.1). Classification (NCBI taxonomy): domain Eukaryota; kingdom Metazoa; phylum Arthropoda; class Insecta; order Mantodea; family Hymenopodidae; genus Hymenopus; species Hymenopus coronatus. Next base: position 497,248,828 of record CM060900.1, on the reverse strand, counting down.
GAATAGCCTCTGAAGACCGCTTTAATCTGGTTGAATTTTGCTGGATGTTGCATAACTATTAAAAAGAAAGAAAAAAGCTTACTACACAAAAAATTTAAACTCGCAAAACACACAATTTAGGTCATATAATTTTTTTTGTCGTGTTAATCTTTTTTTAGATATTCCTTGTTTTTGGTTTCAGCTTTAATATACTTGATTTTCACAATCGGGGATTTGACAACTACTGCAATGCAAAGAAAGGGATTTCAACCTCATTTTAAAATATTTGACTATCATTTTAGTCTAGCGTATTCCCTAAGCTAAGAATAAGCTTATTAACATGTGGATGGACAACTTCAAATTTTTTCTTAATTACTATTGCTAGAGATAATTGGGATGTTGAATGTGAGCTAAACCATAACCTCAATGAACTATGACCGTGCAAGTCTGCAGGTGTATCTAATGTAAAAACTTATTTGTCAGATAATAAAAGTATTGTCAACACTAACTAGCCGAAAACTTATCGGCAAAGATTTCTTAAGAGATATGTTTAAATTACAGACAAACGGACACACTGATCTTTTTCTAAAAACCTAAAACGTGTATTTCCAGTGACATCTCGGAATCAAACTTCTGGGTGGAATGCAGTACTTCTCTATATACTATGTATTTAGTATGTGTAAAGAAAGTAAAAATTGCATTTATCGGACAACGGCGAAGAAGTAATGCCGGATTTGATACTTCTCACAGGTAACTTTTAAAACTCGACTGATGTTTTGGAGTTCCTCCTATTACGCGGATGATTGGGGTTTTTGATGGCGGCGGTCCCACAGATGCGCTCTGCTAATTACAATTAGGATCCTCAAAATAAAGTATCACTTTCTATATGCCAAAATGCGTGACAAGTAAGGAAGTTTTGCTATGCTTTGATTAACTTTTACGTACCTCCCGCTAACATTTATGAAATCACCGTACAATCTAGCGAGTGTTTGGATCATCCTCCCCCTACATCCCTCTTAATCTCTATATTTGAAAAGTCCAGGAATTTCTAGTAATGAATGAAAAATGCCGATATTAATATAAGTGAAAGTCTGACTTATTAACTTCTACCCACAGTCCTCACATTATGTTCTTTTATAGATTCAGTGTCCTCATATTCTAATACACAGGCCCTGCAAACCTTTGATTGTATTTTATGAATTGTACTAAATGGATTCAAGGCATTTTATAGCCCATTCCGCTTACAAAATCTTGGACTCTTCAATATTGAAAGAATAGTGAAAATCTGGTTTTTAGCATTCTTTCTCTCTCTACCTCCCTCCCTCTCTCTCTATCTGATATCAGTATGCATTAATTTCGGCATTAGGTAGCGAGAAGCACATAAGCAAAAAGTAACAGAAAAGTAAGGTTTAGTAAATCCTAATGTAAATATAAGCATGTTTTAAAATGGAGGAGATATGAATAAAATGGAAGTGATGAAGACTACGAAAGATTGTTAAATTTCATAGAAGCATGTAAAATGGACGAGAACATAAATTCTGATGCCATAACCTGGATAGGGGCATGCTAATGATCATGTTAGGGTGTACATAACCCTACTTTTCTGTTACTTTTTGCTTCTGTACTTCTCGTTTCCTAATGCTCCTCCTAATCCAAAATTAATGCATATTGATATTAGAGAGAGAGAGAGAGACGGTATGTGTATGTGAGTGAATGTTAAAAAGCCACATATTTTGACAATTCTTTCAATATTAACAAGTCCAAGATTTTGTAACCCAAATGGGCTATAAAATTCCTGTATTCAGAAGGTACAATTCATAAAATACTAATAAAGTTCTGCAAAGCCTGTCTTAGCATATGAACACACTGAATCTATAAAAAAAAACATACTGTGAGGACTGTTGGGTAGAGGTTAAGAAGTCAGACATTTCACTTACGTTAATATTGGAATTTTTCATTCAAAATTACTAGAAATACTTGGAATTTTTTAAATAGAAATTATAAGGTATTAAGGGGAAGGATGAACCCATCTTCTGCTAGACTGTACAGTGATTATATAAATGTCAGCAGCAGGTATATAAAAATCAATTAAACCAATGGGAAAACTCCCATACTTAACATGCTTTCTTGTGTTTGGAAAGTGTTACTTTATGTTCATGGTCCTAATTGTAAGCCTCAGAGTGCAGCTGAGGGGTCGCCTCCATAGAAAACCCCAATCATCCACATTATAGGAGGAACTCCAAAACCTCATTCGAGTTTTAAAAGCTACCTCTGAGAAGTATAAAATCCAGTATTACTTCCTCGTCATCCAATAAATGTAGTTTTTACTTTCTCTACACGTACCATGTACCTAGTTTATACAGGATGTATTGCATTCCATCCAGAAGTTCAACACCAAGATTTCATTGGAAATACACGTTTTAGATTTTTAGTGAAAAATCTGTGGGCCAGTGTGACCTGTATATCTTTAACGAGAAGACAGTAAAATACCAAGCTTCGTATTTAAGATAAGTATCTTCCAAGGATGCAATGTGAAGATTTTGAGGAAAATGCCCTCACTCCAAAATACCCCTTACATGGAAAAAATTATGAAAATTTTAATTTTCTAAAAAAAAATGGCTAACAATTTTGATTAAAATACGATATATCAAAGACATTCATAGGTCAAATAAAATGTATAGCTTGAATTATCCAGGGATAGCCTCTGAAGACCGCTTTAATCTGGATGAATTTTGCTGGATGTTGCATAACTATTAAAAAGAAAGAAAAAAGCTTACTACACAAAAAATTTAAACTCGCAAAACACACAATTTAGGTCATATAATTTTTTTTGAGGGGTTAATCTTTTTTTAGATATTCCTTGTTTTTGGTTTCAGCTTTAATATACTTGATTTTCACAATCGGGGATTTTACAACTACTGCAATGCAAAGAAAAGGATTTCAACCTCATTTTAAAATATTTGACTATCATTTTAGTCTAGCGTATTCCCTAAGCTAAGAATAAGCTTATTAACATGTGGATGGACAACTTCAAATTTTTTCTTAATTACTATTGCTAGAGATAATTGGGATGTTGAATGTGAGCTAAACCATAACCTCAATGAACTATGACCGTGCAAGTCTGCAGGTGTCTCTAATGTAAAAACTTATTTGTCAGATAATAAAAGTATTGTCAACACTAACTAGCCGAAAACTTATCGGCAAAGATTTCTTAAGAGATATGTTTAAATTACAGACAAACGGACACACTGATCTTTTTCTAAAAACCTAAAACGTGTATTTCCAGTGACATCTCGGAATCAAACTTCTGGGTGGAATGCAGTACTTCTCTATATACTATGTATTTAGTATGTGTAAAGAAAGTAAAAATTGCATTTATCGGACAACGGCGAGGAAGTAATGCCGGATTTGATACTTCTCACAGGTAACTTTTAAAACTCGACTGATGTTTTGGAGTTCCTCCTATTATGCGGATGATTGGGGATTTTGATGGCGGCGATCCCACAGATGCGCTCTGCTAATTACAATTAGGATCCTCAACATAAAGTATCACTTTCTATATGCCAAAATGCGTGACAAGTAAGGAAGTTTTGCTATGCTTTAATTAACTTTTACGTACCTCCCGCTAACATTTATGAAATCACCGTACAATCTAGCGAGTGTTTGGATCATCCTCCCCCTACATCCCTCTTAATCTCTATTTTTGAAAAGTCCAGGAATTTCTAGTAATGAATGAAAAATGCCGATATTAATATAAGTGAAAGACTGACTTATTAACTTCTACCCACAGTCCTCACATTATGTTCTTTTATAGATTCAGTGTCCTCATATTCTAATACACAGGCCCTGCAAACCTTTGATTGTATTTTATGAATTGTACTAAATGGATTCAAGGCATTTTATAGCCCATTCCGCTTACAAAATCTTGGACTTTTCAATATTGAAAGAATAGTGAAAATCTGGTTTTTAGCATTCTTTCTCTCTCTACCTCCCTCCCTCTCTCTCTATCTCATATCAGTATGCATTAATTTCGGCATTAGGTAACGAGAAGCACATAAGCAAAAAGTGACAGAAAAGTAAGGTTTAGTGAATCCTAATGTAAATATAAGCACGTTTTAGAATGGAAGAGATATGAATAAAATGGAAGAGATGAAAACTACGAAAGTATGTTAAACCTCATAGAAGCATGTAAAATGGACGAGAACATAAATTCTGATGCCATAACCTGGATAGGGGCATGCCAAGAATTATGTTAAGGTGTACATAACCTTACTTTTCTGTTACTTTTTGCTTTTGTACTTCTCGTTTCCTAATGCTCCTTCTATGTCAAAATTAATGCATACTGATATTAGAGAGAGAGAGAGACGGTATGTGTATGTGAGTGAATGTTAAAAAGCCACATGTTTTGACAATTCTTTCAATATTAACAAGTCCAAGATTTTGTAACCCAAATGGGCTATAAAATTCCTGAATTCATAAGGTACAATTCATAAAATACTAATAAAGTTCTGCAAAGCCTGTCTTAGCATATGAACACTCTGAATCTATAAAAAAAAAAAAATACTGTGAGGACTGTTGGGTAGAGGTTAACAAGTCAGACATTTCACTTACGTTAATATTGGAATTTTTCATTCAAAATTACCAGAAATACCTGGAATTTTTTAAATAGAAATTATAAGGTATTAAGGGGAAGGATGAACCCATCTTCTGCTAGACTGTACAGTGATTATATAAATGTCAGCAGCAGGTATATAAAAATCAATTAAACTAATGGGGAAACTCCCATATTTAACATGCTTTCTGGTGTTTGGAAAGTGTTACTTTATGTTCACGGTCCTAATTGTAAGCCACAGAGTGCAGCTGAGGGGTCGCCTCCATAGAAAACCCCAATCATCCACATTATAGGAGGAACTCCAAAACCTCATTCGAGTTTTAAAAGCTACCTCTGAGAAGTATAAAATCCAGTATTACTTCCTCGTCATCCAATAAATGTAATTTTTACTTTCTCTACACGTACCATGTACCTAGTTTATAGAGGATGTATTGCATTCCATCCAGAAGTTCAACACCAAGATTTCATTGGAAATACACGTTTTAGATTTTTAGTGAAAAATCTGTGGGCCAGTGTGACCTGTATATCTTTAACGAGAAGACGGTAAAATACCAAGCTTCGTATTTAAGATAAGTATCTTCCAAGGATGCAATGTGAAGATTTTGAGGAAAATGCCCTCACTCCAAAATACCCCTTACATGGAAAAAATTATGAAAATTTTAATTTTCTAAAAAAAATGGCTAACAATTATGATTAAAATACGATATATCAAAGACATTCATAGGTCAAATAAAACGTATAGCTTGAATTATCCAGGAAGAGCCTCTGAAGACCGCTTTAATCTGGATGAATTTTGCTGGATGTTGCATAACTATTAAAAAGATAGAAAAAAGCTTACTACACAAAAAATTTAAACTCGCAAAACACACAATTTAGGTCATATAATTTTTTTTGTGGAGTTAATCTTTTTTTTAGATATTCCTTGTTTTTGGTTTCAACTTTAATATACTTGATTTTCACAATCGGGGATTTGACAACTACTGCAATGCAAAGAAAGGGATTTCAACCTCATTTTAAAATATTTGACTATCATTTTAGTCTAGCGTAGTCCCTAAGCTAAGAATAAGCTTATTAACATGTGGATGGACCACTTCAAATTTTTTCTTAATTACTATTGCTAGAGATAATTGGGATGTTGAATGTGAGCTAAACCATAACCTCAATGAACTATGACCGTGCAAGTCTGCAGGTATATCTAATGTAAAAACTTATTTGTCAGATAATAAAAGTATTGTCAACACCAACTGGCCGAAAACTTATCGGCAAAGATATCTTAACAGATATGGTCAAATTACAAACGGACACACTGATCTTTTTCTAAAAACCTAAAACGTGTATTTCCAGTGACATCTCGGAATCGAACTTCTGGGTGGAATGCAGTACTTCTCTATATACTATGTATTTACTATGTGTAAAGAAAGTAAAAATTGCATTTATCGGACAACGGCGAGGAAGTAATGCCGGATTTGATACTTCTCACAGGTAACTTTTAAAACTCGACTGATGTTTTGGAGTTCCTCCTATTACGCGGATGATTGGGGATTTTGATGGCGGCGATCCCACAGATGCGCTCTGCTAATTACAATTAGGATCCTCAACATAAAGTATCACTTTCTATATGCCAAAATGCGTGACAAGTAAGGAAGTTTTGCTATGCTTTAATTAACTTTTACGTACCTCCCGCTAACATTTATGAAATCACCGTACAATCTAGCGAGTGTTTGGATCATCCTCCCCCTACATCCCTCTTAATCTCTATTTTTGAAAAGTCCAGGAATTTCTAGTAATGAAAGAAAAATGCCGATATTAATACAAGTGAAAGTCTGACTTATTAACTTCTACCCACAGTCCTCACATTATGTTCTTTTATAGATTCAGTGTCCTCATATTCTAATACACAGGCCCTGCAAACCTTTGATTGTATTTTATGAATTGTACTAAATGGATTCAAGGCATTTTATAGCCCATTCCGCTTACAAAATCTTGGACTTTTCAATATTGAAAGAATAGTGAAAATCTGGTTTTTAGCATTCTTTCTCTATCTACCTCCCTCCCTCTCTCTCTATCTCATATCAGTATGCATTAATTTCGGCATTAGGTAACGAGAAGCACATAAGCAAAAAGTGACAGAAAAGTAAGGTTTAGTGAATCCTAATGTAAATATAAGCACGTTTTAGAATGGAAGAGATATGAATAAAATGGAAGTGATGAAGACTACGAAAGATTGTTAAATTTCATAGAAGCATGTAAAATGGACGAGAACATAAATTCTGATGCCATAACCTGGATAGGGGCGTGCTAATGATCATGTTAGGGTGTACATAACCCTACTTTTCTGTTACTTTTTGCTTCTGTACTTCTCGTTTCCTAATGCTCCTCCTAATCCAAAATTAATGCATATTGATATTAGAGAGAGAGAGAGAGACGGTATGTGTATGTGAGTGAATGTTAAAAAGCCACATATTTTGACAATTCTTTCAATATTAACAAGTCCAAGATTTTGTAACCCAAATGGGCTATAAAATTCCTGAATTCAGAAGGTACAATTCATAAAATACCAATAAAGTTCTGCAAAGCCTGTCTTAGCATATGAACACACTGAATCTATAAAAAAAAACATACTGTGAGGACTGTTGGGTAGAGGTTAAGAAGTCAGACATTTCACTTACGTTAATATTGGAATTTTTCATTCAAAATTACTAGAAATACTTGGAATTTTTTAAATAGAAATTATAAGGTATTAAGGGGAAGGATGAACCCATCTTCTGCTAGACTGTACAGTGATTATATAAATGTCAGCAGCAGGTATATAAAAATCAATTAAACCAATGGGAAAACTCCCATACTTAACATGCTTTCTTGTGTTTGGAAAGTGTTACTTTATGTTCATGGTCCTAATTGTAAGCCTGAGAGTGCAGCTGAGGGGTCGCCTCCATAGAAAACCCCAATCATCCACATTATAGGAGGAACTCCAAAACCTCATTCGAGTTTTAAAAGCTACCTCTGAGAAGTATAAAATCCAGTATTACTTCCTCGTCATCCAATAAATGTAGTTTTTACTTTCTCTACACGTACCATGTACCTAGTTTATACAGGATGTATTGCATTCCATCCAGAAGTTCAACACCAAGATTTCATTGGAAATACACGTTTTAGATTTTTAGTGAAAAATCTGTGGGCCAGTGTGACCTGTATATCTTTAACGAGAAGACAGTAAAATACCAAGCTTCGTATTTAAGATAAGTATCTTCCAAGGATGCAATGTGAAGATTTTGAGGAAAATGCCCTCACTCCAAAATACCCCTTACATGGAAAAAATTATGAAAATTTTAATTTTCTAAAAAAAAAATGGCTAACAATTTTGATTAAAATACGATATATCAAAGACATTCATAGGTCAAATAAAATGTATAGCTTGAATTATCCAGGGATAGCCTCTGAAGACCGCTTTAATCTGGATGAATTTTGCTGGATGTTGCATAACTATTAAAAAGAAAGAAAAAAGCTTACTACACAAAAAATTTAAACTCGCAAAACACACAATTTAGGTCATATAATTTTTTTTGAGGGGTTAATCTTTTTTTAGATATTCCTTGTTTTTGGTTTCAGCTTTAATATACTTGATTTTCACAATCGGGGATTTTACAACTACTGCAATGCAAAGAAAAGGATTTCAACCTCATTTTAAAATATTTGACTATCATTTTAGTCTAGCGTATTCCCTAAGCTAAGAATAAGCTTATTAACATGTGGATGGACAACTTCAAATTTTTTCTTAATTACTATTGCTAGAGATAATTGGGATGTTGAATGTGAGCTAAACCATAACCTCAATGAACTATGACCGTGCAAGTCTGCAGGTGTCTCTAATGTAAAAACTTATTTGTCAGATAATAAAAGTATTGTCAACACTAACTAGCCGAAAACTTATCGGCAAAGATTTCTTAAGAGATATGTTTAAATTACAGACAAACGGACACACTGATCTTTTTCTAAAAACCTAAAACGTGTATTTCCAGTGACATCTCGGAATCAAACTTCTGGGTGGAATGCAGTACTTCTCTATATACTATGTATTTAGTATGTGTAAAGAAAGTAAAAATTGCATTTATCGGACAACGGCGAGGAAGTAATGCCGGATTTGATACTTCTCACAGGTAAATTTTAAAACTCGACTGATGTTTTGGAGTTCCTCCTATTACGCGGATGATTGGGGTTTTTGATGGCGGCGATCCCACAGATGCGCTCTGCTAATTACAATTAGGATCCTCAACATAAAGTATCACTTTCTATATGCCAAAATGCGTGACAAGTAAGGAAGTTTTGCTATGCTTTAATTAACTTTTACGTACCTCCCGCTAACATTTATGAAATCACCGTACAATCTAGCGAGTGTTTGGATCATCCTCCCCCTACATCCCTCTTAATCTCTATTTTTGAAAAGTCCAGGAATTTCTAGTAATGAATGAAAAATGCCGATATTAATATAAGTGAAAGACTGACTTATTAACTTCTACCCACAGTCCTCACATTATGTTCTTTTATAGATTCAGTGTCCTCATATTCTAATACACAGGCCCTGCAAACCTTTGATTGTATTTTATGAATTGTACTAAATGGATTCAAGGCATTTTATAGCCCATTCCGCTTACAAAATCTTGTACTTTTCAATATTGAAAGAATAGTGAAAATCTGGTTTTTAGCATTCTTTCTCTCTCTACCTCCCTCCCTCTCTCTCTATCTCATATCAGTATGCATTAATTTCGGCATTAGGTAACGAGAAGCACATAAGCAAAAAGTGACAGAAAAGTAAGGTTTAGTGAATCCTAATGTAAATATAAGCACGTTTTAGAATGGAAGAGATATGAATAAAATGGAAGAGATGAAAACTACGAAAGTATGTTAAACCTCATAGAAGCATGTAAAATGGACGAGAACATAAATTCTGATGCCATAACCTGGATAGGGGCATGCCAAGAATTACGTTAAGGTGTACATAACCTTACTTTTCTGTTACTTTTTGCTTTTGTACTTCTCGTTTCCTAATGCTCCTTCTATGCCAAAATTAATGCATACTGATATTAGAGAGAGAGAGAGACGGTATGTGTATGTGAGTGAATGTTAAAAAGCCACATATTTTGACAATTCTTTCAATATTAACAAGTCCAAGATTTTGTAACCCAAATGGGCTATAAAATTCCTGAATTCATAAGGTACAATTCATAAAATACTAATAAAGTTCTGCAAAGCCTGTCTTAGCATATGAACACTCTGAATCTATAAAAAAAAAAAATACTGTGAGGACTGTTGGGTAGAGGTTAACAAGTCAGACATTTCACTTACGTTAATATTGGAATTTTTCATTCAAAATTACCAGAAATACCTGGAATTTTCTAAATAGAAAATATAAGGTATTAAGGGGAAGGATGAACCCATCTTCTGCTAGACTGTACAGCGATTATATAAATGTCAGCAGCAGGTATATAAAGATCAATTAAACTAATGGGGAAATTCCCATACTTAACATGCTTTCTGGTGTTTGGAAAGTGTTACTTTATGTTCACGGTCCTAATTGTAAGCCACAGAGTGCAGCTGAGGGGTCGCCTCCATAGAAAACCCCAATCATCCACATTATAGGAGGAACTCCAAAACCTCATTCGAGTTTTAAAAGCTACCTCTGAGAAGTATAAAATCCAGTATTACTTCCTCGTCATCCAATAAATGTAATTTTTACCTTCTCTACACGTACCATGTACCTAGTTTATAGAGGGTGTATTGCATTCCATCCAGAAGTTCAACACCAAGATTTCATTGGAAATACACGTTTTAGATTTTTAGTGAAAAATCTGTGGGCCAGTGTGACCTGTATATCTTTAACGAGAAGACGGTGTAATACCAAGCTTCGTATTTAAGATAAGTATCTTCCAAGGATGCAATTTGAAGATTTTGAGGAAAATGCCCTCACTCCAAAATACCCCTTACATAGAAAAAATTATGAAAATTTTAATTTTCTAAAAAAAATGGCTTACAATTTTGATTAAAATACGATATATCAAAGGCATTCATATGTAAAATAAAATGTATATCTTGAATTATCCAGGAATAGCATCTGAAGACCGCTTTAATCTGGATGAATTTTGCTGGATGTTGCATAACTATTAAAAAGAAAGAAAAAAGCTTACTACACAAAAAATTTAAACTCGCAAAACACACAATTTAGGTCATATAATTTTTTTTGTGGAGTTAATCTTTTTTTAGATATTCCTTGTTTTTGGTTTCAGCTTTAATATACTTGATTTTCACAATCGGGGATTTGACAACTACTGCAATGCAAAGAAAGGGATTTCAACCTCATAGCAACCAGCTTTTAAAATATTTGACTATCATTTTAGTCTAGCGTATTCCCTAAGCTAAGAATAAGCTTATTAACATGTGGATGGACAACTTCAAATTTTTTCTTAATTACTATTGCTAGAGATAATTGGGATGTTGAATGTGAGCTAAACCATAACCTCAATGAACTATGACCGTGCAAGTCTGCAGGTGTATCTAATGTAAAAACTTATTTGTCAGATAATAAAAGTATTGTCAACACCAACTAGCCGAAAACTTATCGGCAAAGATTTCTTAACAGATATGGTCAAATTACAAACGGACACACTGATCTTTTTCTAAAAACCTAAAACGTGTATTTCCAGTGACATCTCGGAATCAAACTTCTGGGTGGAATGCAGTACTTCTCTATATACTATGTATTTAGTATGTGTAAAGAAAGTAAAAATTGCATTTATCGGACAACGGCGAGGAAGTAATGCCGGATTTGATACTTCTCACAGGTAACTTTTAAAACTCGACTGATGTTTTGGAGTTCCTCCTTTTAAGCGGATGATTGGGGTTTTTGATGGCGGCGGTCCCACAGATGCGCTCTGCTAATTACAATTAGGATCCTCAACATAAAGTATCACTTTCTATATGCCAAAATGCGTGACAAGTAAGGAAGTTCTGCTATGCTTTAATTAACTTTTACGTACCTCCCGCTAACATTTATGAAATCACCGTACAATCTAGCGAGTGTTTGGATCATCCTCCCCCTACATCCCTCTTAATCTCTATTTATGAAAAGTCCAACAATTTCTAGTAATGAATGAAAAATGCCGATATTAATATAAGTGAAAGTCTGACTTATTAACTTCTACCCACAGTCCTCACATTATGTTCTTTTATAGATTCAGTGTCCTCATATTTTAATACACAGGCCCTGCAAACCTTTGATTGTATTTTATGAATTGTACTAAATGGATTCAAGGCATTTTATAGCCCATTCCGCTTACAAAATCTTGGACTCTTCAATATTGAAAGAATAGTGAAAATCTGGTTTTTAGCATTCTTTCTCTCTCTACCTCCCTCCCTCTCTCTCTATCTGATATCAGTATGCATTAATTTCGGCATTAGGTAGCGAGAAGCACATAAGCAAAAAGTAACAGAAAAGTAAGGTTTAGTAAATCCTAATGTAAATATAAGCATGTTTTAAAATGGAGGAGATATGAATAAAATGGAAGTGATGAAGACTACGAAAGATTGTTAAATTTCATAGAAGCATGTAAAATGGACGAGAACATAAATTCTGATGCCATAACCTGGATAGGGGCGTGCTAATGATCATGTTAGGGTGTACATAACCCTACTTTTCTGTTACTTTTTGCTTCTGTACTTCTCGTTTCCTAATGCTCCTCCTAATCCAAAATTAATGCATATTGATATTAGAGAGAGAGAGAGAGAGACGGTATGTGTATGTGAGTGAATGTTAAAAAGCCACATATTTTGACAATTCTTTCAATATTAACAAGTCCAAGATTTTGTAACCCAAATGGGCTATAAAATTCCTGAATTCAGAAGGTACAATTCATAAAATACTAATAAAGTTCTGCAAAGCCTGTCTTAGCATATGAACACACTGAATCTATAAAAAAAAACATACTGTGAGGACTGTTGGGTAGAGGTTAAGAAGTCAGACATTTCACTTACGTTAATATTGGAATTTTTCATTCAAAATTACTAGAAATACTTGGAATTTTTTAAATAGAAATTATAAGGTATTAAGGGGAAGGATGAACCCATCTTCTGCTAGACTGTACAGTGATTATATAAATGTCAGCAGCAGGTATATAAAAATCAATTAAACCAATGGGAAAACTCCCATACTTAACATGCTTTCTTGTGTTTGGAAAGTGTTACTTTATGTTCATGGTCCTAATTGTAAGCCTCAGAGTGCAGCTGAGGGGTCGCCTCCATAGAAAACCCCAATCATCCACATTATAGGAGGAACTCCAAAACCTCATTCGAGTTTTAAAAGCTACCTCTGAGAAGTATAAAATCCAGTATTACTTCCTCGTCATCCAATAAATGTAGTTTTTACTTTCTTTACACGTACCATGTACCTAGTTTATACAGGATGTATTGCATTCCATCCAGAAGTTCAACACCAAGATTTCATTGGAAATACACGTTTTAGATTTTTAGTGAAAAATCTGTGGGCCAGTGTGACCTGTATATCTTTAACGAGAAGACAGTAAAATACCAAGCTTCGTATTTAAGATAAGTATCTTCCAAGGATGCAATGTGAAGATTTTGAGGAAAATGCCCTCACTCCAAAATACCCCTTACATGGAAAAAATTATGAAAATTTTAATTTTCTAAAAAAAAATGGCTAACAATTTTGATTAAAATACGATATATCAAAGACATTCATAGGTCAAATAAAATGTATAGCTTGAATTATCCAGGGATAGCCTCTGAAGACCGCTTTAATCTGGATGAATTTTGCTGGATGTTGCATAACTATTAAAAAGAAAGAAAAAAGCTTACTACACAAAAAATTTAAACTCGCAAAACACACAATTTAGGTCATATAATTTTTTTTGAGGGGTTAATCTTTTTTTAGATATTCCTTGTTTTTGGTTTCAGCTTTAATATACTTGATTTTCACAATCGGGGATTTTACAACTACTGCAATGCAAAGAAAAGGATTTCAACCTCATTTTAAAATATTTGACTATCATTTTAGTCTAGCGTATTCCCTAAGCTAAGAATAAGCTTATTAACATGTGGATGGACAACTTCAAATTTTTTCTTAATTACTATTGCTAGAGATAATTGGGATGTTGAATGTGAGCTAAACCATAACCTCAATGAACTATGACCGTGCAAGTCTGCAGGTGTCTCTAATGTAAAAGCTTATTTGTCAGATAATAAAAGTATTGTCAACACTAACTAGCCGAAAACTTATCGGCAAAGATTTCTTAAGAGATATGTTTAAATTACAGACAAACGGACACACTGATCTTTTTCTAAAAACCTAAAACGTGTATTTCCAGTGACATCTCGGAATCAAACTTCTGGGTGGAATGCAGTACTTCTCTATATACTATGTATTTAGTATGTGTAAAGAAAGTAAAAATTGCATTTATCGGACAACGGCGAGGAAGTAATGCCGGATTTGATACTTCTCACAGGTACATTTTAAAACTCGACTGATGTTTTGGAGTTCCTCCTATTACGCGGATGATTGGGGTTTTTGATGGCGGCGATCCCACAGATGCGCTCTGCTAATTACAATTAGGATCCTCAACATAAAGTATCACTTTCTATATGCCAAAATGCGTGACAAGTAAGGAAGTTTTGCTATGCTTTAATTAACTTTTACGTACCTGCCGCTAACATTTATGAAATCACCGTACAATCTAGCGAGTGTTTGGATCATCCTCCCCCTACATCCCTCTTAATCTCTATTTTTGAAAAGTCCAGGAATTTCTAGTAATGAATGAAAAATGCCGATATTAATATAAGTGAAAGACTGACTTATTAACTTCTACCCACAGTCCTCACATTATGTTCTTTTATAGATTCAGTGTCCTCATATTCTAATACACAGGCCCTGCAAACCTTTGATTGTATTTTATGAATTGTACTAAATGGATTCAAGGCATTTTATAGCCCATTCCGCTTACAAAATCTTGTACTTTTCAATATTGAAAGAATAGTGAAAATCTGGTTTTTAGCATTCTTTCTCTCTCTACCTCCCTCCCTCTCTCTCTATCTCATATCAGTATGCATTAATTTCGGCATTAGGTAACGAGAAGCACATAAGCAAAAAGTGACAGAAAAGTAAGGTTTAGTGAATCCTAATGTAAATATAAGCACGTTTTAGAATGGAAGAGATATGAATAAAATGGAAGAGATGAAAACTACGAAAGTATGTTAAACCTCATAGAAGCATGTAAAATGGACGAGAACATAAATTCTGATGCCATAACCTGGATAGGGGCATGCCAAGAATTACGTTAAGGTGTACATAACCTTACTTTTCTGTTACTTTTTGCTTTTGTACTTCTCGTTTCCTAATGCTCCTTCTATGCCAAAATTAATGCATACTGATATTAGAGAGAGAGAGAGACGGTATGTGTATGTGAGTGAATGTTAAAAAGCCACATATTTTGACAATTCTTTCAATATTAACAAGTCCAAGATTTTGTAACCCAAATGGGCTATAAAATTCCTGAATTCATAAGGTACAATTCATAAAATACTAATAAAGTTCTGCAAAGCCTGTCTTAGCATATGAACACTCTGAATCTATAAAAAAAAAAAATACTGTGAGGACTGTTGGGTAGAGGTTAACAAGTCAGACATTTCACTTACGTTAATATTGGAATTTTTCATTCAAAATTACCAGAAATACCTGGAATTTTTTAAATAGAAAATATAAGGTATTAAGGGGAAGGATGAACCCATCTTCTGCTAGACTGTACAGCGATTATATAAATGTCAGCAGCAGGTATATAAAGATCAATTAAACTAATGGGGAAATTCCCATACTTAACATGCTTTCTGGTGTTTGGAAAGTGTTACTTTATGTTCACGGTCCTAATTGTAAGCCACAGAGTGCAGCTGAGGGGTCGCCTCCATAGAAAACCCCAATCATCCACATTATAGGAGGAACTCCAAAACCTCATTCGAGTTTTAAAAGCTACCTCTGAGAAGTATAAAATCCAGTATTACTTCCTCATCATCCAATAAATGTAATTTTTACCTTCTCTACACGTACCATGTACCTAGTTTATAGAGGGTGTATTGCATTCCATCCAGAAGTTCAACACCAAGATTTCATTGGAAATACACGTTTTAGATTTTTAGTGAAAAATCTGTGGGCCAGTGTGACCTGTATATCTTTAACGAGAAGACGGTGTAATACCAAGCTTCGTATTTAAGATAAGTATCTTCCAAGGATGCAATTTGAAGATTTTGAGGAAAATGCCCTCACTCCAAAATACCCCTTACATAGAAAAAATTATGAAAATTTTAATTTTCTAAAAAAAATGGCTTACAATTTTGATTAAAATACGATATATCAAAGGCATTCATATGTAAAATAAAATGTATATCTTGAATTATCCAGGAATAGCATCTGAAGACCGCTTTAATCTGGATGAATTTTGCTGGATGTTGCATAACTATTAAAAAGAAAGAAAAAAGCTTACTACACAAAAAATTTAAACTCGCAAAACACACAATTTAGGTCATATAATTTTTTTTGTGGAGTTAATCTTTTTTTAGATATTCCTTGTTTTTGGTTTCAGCTTTAATATACTTGATTTTCACAATCGGGGATTTGACAACTACTGGAATGCAAAGAAAGGGATTTCAACCTCATAGCAACCAGCTTTTAAAATATTTGACTATCATTTTAGTCTAGCGTATTCCCTAAGCTAAGAATAAGCTTATTAACATGTGGATGGACAACTTCAAATTTTTTCTTAATTACTATTGCTAGAGATAATTGGGATGTTGAATGTGAGCTAAACCATAACCTCAATGAACTATGACCGTGCAAGTCTGCAGGTGTATCTAATGTAAAAACTTATTTGTCAGATAATAAAAGTATTGTCAACACCAACTAGCCGAAAACTTATCGGCAAAGATTTCTTAACAGATATGGTCAAATTACAAACGGACACACTGATCTTTTTCTAAAAACCTAAAACGTGTATTTCCAGTGACATCTCGGAATCAAACTTCTGGGTGGAATGCAGTACTTCTCTATATACTATGTATTTAGTATGTGTAAAGAAAGTAAAAATTGCATTTATCGGACAACGGCGAGGAAGTAATGCCGGATTTGATACTTCTCACAGGTAACTTTTAAAACTCGACTGATGTTTTGGAGTTCCTCCTTTTAAGCGGATGATTGGGGTTTTTGATGGCGGCGGTCCCACAGATGCGCTCTGCTAATTACAATTAGGATCCTCAACATAAAGTATCACTTTCTATATGCCAAAATGCGTGACAAGTAAGGAAGTTCTGCTATGCTTTAATTAACTTTTACGTACCTCCCGCTAACATTTATAAAATCACCGTACAATCTAGCGAGTGTTTGGATCATCCTCCCCCTACATCCCTCTTAATCTCTATTTATGAAAAGTCCAACAATTTCTAGTAATGAATGAAAAATGCCGATATTAATATAAGTGAAAGTCTGACTTATTAACTTCTACCCACAGTCCTCACATTATGTTCTTTTATAGATTCAGTGTCCTCATATTTTAATACACAGGCCCTGCAAACCTTTGATTGTATTTTATGAATTGTACTAAATGGATTCAAGGCATTTTATAGCCCATTCCGCTTACAAAATCTTGGACTCTTCAATATTGAAAGAATAGTGAAAATCTGGTTTTTAGCATTCTTTCTCTCTCTACCTCCCTCCCTCTCTCTCTATCTGATATCAGTATGCATTAATTTCGGCATTAGGTAGCGAGAAGCACATAAGCAAAAAGTAACAGAAAAGTAAGGTTTAGTAAATCCTAATGTAAATATAAGCATGTTTTAAAATGGAGGAGATATGAATAAAATGGAAGTGATGAAGACTACGAAAGATTGTTAAATTTCATAGAAGCATGTAAAATGGACGAGAACATAAATTCTGATGCCATAACCTGGATAGGGGCGTGCTAATGATCATGTTAGGGTGTACATAACCCTACTTTTCTGTTACTTTTTGCTTCTGTACTTCTCGTTTCCTAATGCTCCTCCTAATCCAAAATTAATGCATATTGATATTAGAGAGAGAGAGAGAGAGACGGTATGTGTATGTGAGTGAATGTTAAAAAGCCACATATTTTGACAATTCTTTCAATATTAACAAGTCCAAGATTTTGTAACCCAAATGGGCTATAAAATTCCTGAATTCAGAAGGTACAATTCATAAAATACTAATAAAGTTCTGCAAAGCCTGTCTTAGCATATGAACACACTGAATCTATAAAAAAAAACATACTGTGAGGACTGTTGGGTAGAGGTTAAGAAGTCAGACATTTCACTTACGTTAATATTGGAATTTTTCATTCAAAATTACTAGAAATACTTGGAATTTTTTAAATAGAAATTATAAGGTATTAAGGGGAAGGATGAACCCATCTTCTGCTAGACTGTACAGTGATTATATAAATGTCAGCAGCAGGTATATAAAAATCAATTAAACCAATGGGAAAACTCCCATACTTAACATGCTTTCTTGTGTTTGGAAAGTGTTACTTTATGTTCATGGTCCTAATTGTAAGCCTCAGAGTGCAGCTGAGGGGTCGCCTCCATAGAAAACCCCAATCATCCACATTATAGGAGGAACTCCAAAACCTCATTCGAGTTTTAAAAGCTACCTCTGAGAAGTATAAAATCCAGTATTACTTCCTCGTCATCCAATAAATGTAATTTTTACCTTCTCTACACGTACCATGTACCTAGTTTATAGAGGGTGTATTGCATTCCATCCAGAAGTTCAACACCAAGATTTCATTGGAAATACACGTTTTAGATTTTTAGTGAAAAATCTGTGGGCCAGTGTGACCTGTATATATTTAACGAGAAGACAGTAAGATACCAAGCTTCGTATTTAAGATAAGTATCTTCCAAGGATGCAATGTGAAGATTTTGAGGAAAATGCCCTCACTCCAAAATACCCCTTACATGGAAAAAATTTTGAAAATTTTAATTTTCTAAAAAAAATGGCTAACAATTTTGATTAAAATACGATATATCAAAGACATTCATAGGTCAAATAAAACGTATAGCTTGAATTATCCAGGAATAGCCTCTGAAGACCGCTTTAATCTGGATGAATTTTGCTGGATGTTGCATAACTATTAAAAAGAAAGAAAAAAGCTTACTACACAAAAAATTTAAACTCGCAAAACACACAATTTAGGTCATATAGTTTTTTTTGTGGAGTTAATCTTTTTTTAGATATTCCTTGTTTTTGGTTTCAGCTTTAATATACTTGATTTTCACAATCGGGGATTTGACAACTACTGCAATGCAAAGAAAGGGATTTCAACCTCATAGCAACCAGCTTTTAAAATATTTGACTATCATTTTAGTCTAGCGTATTCCCTAAGCTAAGAATAAGCTTATTAACATGTGGATGGACAACTTCAAATTTTTTCTTAATTACTATTGCTAGAGATAATTGGGATGTTGAATGTGAGCTAAACCATAACCTCAATGAACTAAGACCGTGCAAGTCTGCAGGTGTATCTAATGTAAAAACTTATTTGTCAGATAATAAAAGTATTGTCAACACCAACTAGCCGAAAACTTATCGGCAAAGATTTCTTAACAGATATGGTCAAATTACAAACGGACACACTGATCTTTTTCTAAAAACCTAAAACGTGTATTTCCAGTGACATCTCGGAATCAAACTTCTGGGTGGAATGCAGTACTTCTCTATATACTATGTATTTAGTATGTGTAAAGAAAGTAAAAATTGCATTTATCGGACAACGGCGAGGAAGTAATGCCGGATTTGATACTTCTCACAGGTAACTTTTAAAACTCGACTGATGTTTTGGAGTTCCTCCTTTTAAGCGGATGATTGGGGTTTTTGATGGCGGCGGTCCCACAGATGCGCTCTGCTAATTACAATTAGGATCCTCAACATAAAGTATCACTTTCTATATGCCAAAATGCGTGACAAGTAAGGAAGTTCTGCTATGCTTTAATTAACTTTTACGTACCTCCCGCTAACATTTATAAAATCACCGTACAATCTAGCGAGTGTTTGGATCATCCTCCCCCTACATCCCTCTTAATCTCTATTTATGAAAAGTCCAACAATTTCTAGTAATGAATGAAAAATGCCGATATTAATATAAGTGAAAGTCTGACTTATTAACTTCTACCCACAGTCCTCACATTATGTTCTTTTATAGATTCAGTGTCCTCATATTTTAATACACAGGCCCTGCAAACCTTTGATTGTATTTTATGAATTGTACTAAATGGATTCAAGGCATTTTATAGCCCATTCCGCTTACAAAATCTTGGACTCTTCAATATTGAAAGAATAGTGAAAATCTGGTTTTTAGCATTCTTTCTCTCTCTACCTCCCTCCCTCTCTCTCTATCTGATATCAGTATGCATTAATTTCGGCATTAGGTAGCGAGAAGCACATAAGCAAAAAGTAACAGAAAAGTAAGGTTTAGTAAATCCTAATGTAAATATAAGCATGTTTTAAAATGGAGGAGATATGAATAAAATGGAAGTGATGAAGACTACGAAAGATTGTTAAATTTCATAGAAGCATGTAAAATGGACGAGAACATAAATTCTGATGCCATAACCTGGATAGGGGCGTGCTAATGATCATGTTAGGGTGTACATAACCCTACTTTTCTGTTACTTTTTGCTTCTGTACTTCTCGTTTCCTAATGCTCCTCCTAATCCAAAATTAATGCATATTGATATTAGAGAGAGAGAGAGAGACGGTATGTGTATGTGAGTGAATGTTAAAAAGCCACATATTTTGACAATTCTTTCAATATTAACAAGTCCAAGATTTTGTAACCCAAATGGGCTATAAAATTCCTGAATTCAGAAGGTACAATTCATAAAATACTAATAAAGTTCTGCAAAGCCTGTCTTAGCATATGAACACACTGAATCTATAAAAAAAAACATACTGTGAGGACTGTTGGGTAGAGGTTAAGAAGTCAGACATTTCACTTACGTTAATATTGGAATTTTTCATTCAAAATTACTAGAAATACTTGGAATTTTTTAAATAGAAATTATAAGGTATTAAGGGGAAGGATGAACCCATCTTCTGCTAGACTGTACAGTGATTATATAAATGTCAGCAGCAGGTATATAAAAATCAATTAAACCAATGGGAAAACTCCCATACTTAACATGCTTTCTTGTGTTTGGAAAGTGTTACTTTATGTTCATGGTCCTAATTGTAAGCCTCAGAGTGCAGCTGAGGGGTCGCCTCCATAGAAAACCCCAATCATCCACATTATAGGAGGAACTCCAAAACCTCATTCGAGTTTTAAAAGCTACCTCTGAGAAGTATAAAATCCAGTATTACTTCCTCGTCATCCAATAAATGTAATTTTTACCTTCTCTACACGTACCATGTACCTAGTTTATAGAGGGTGTATTGCATTCCATCCAGAAGTTCAACACCAAGATTTCATTGGAAATACACGTTTTAGATTTTTAGTGAAAAATCTGTGGGCCAGTGTGACCTGTATATATTTAACGAGAAGACAGTAAGATACCAAGCTTCGTATTTAAGATAAGTATCTTCCAAGGATGCAATGTGAAGATTTTGAGGAAAATGCCCTCACTCCAAAATACCCCTTACATGGAAAAAATTTTGAAAATTTTAATTTTCTAAAAAAAATGGCTAACAATTTTGATTAAAATACGATATATCAAAGACATTCATAGGTCAAATAAAACGTATAGCTTGAATTATCCAGGAATAGCCTCTGAAGACCGCTTTAATCTGGATGAATTTTGCTGGATGTTGCATAACTATTAAAAAGAAAGAAAAAAGCTTACTACACAAAAAATTTAAACTCGCAAAACACACAATTTAGGTCATATAGTTTTTTTTGTGGAGTTAATCTTTTTTTAGATATTCCTTGTTTTTGGTTTCAGCTTTAATATACTTGATTTTCACAATCGGGGATTTGACAACTACTGCAATGCAAAGAAAGGGATTTCAACCTCATTTTAAAATATTTGACTATCATTTTAGTCTAGCGTATTCCCTAAGCTAAGAATAAGCTTATTAACATGTGGATGGACAACTTCAAATTTTTTCTTAATTACTATTGCTAGAGATAATTGGGATGTTGAATGTGAGCTAAACCATAACCTCTATGAACTATGACCGTGCAAGTCTGCAGGTGTATCTAATGTAAAAACTTATTTGTCAGATAATAAAAGTATTGTCAACACCAACTAGCCGAAAACTTATCGGCAAAGATTTCTTAACAGATATGGTCAAATTACAAACGGACACACTGATCTTTTTCTAAAAACCTAAAACGTGTATTTCCAGTGACATCTCGGAATCAAACTTCTGGGTGGAATGCAGTACTTCTCTATATACTATGTATTTAGTATGTGTAAAGAAAGTAAAAATTGCATTTATCGGACAACGGCGAGGAAGTAATGCCGGATTTGATACTTCTCACAGGTAAATTTTAAAACTCGACTGATGTTTTGGAGTTCCTCCTATTACGCGGATGATTGGGGTTTTTGATGGCGGCGATCCCACAGATGCGCTCTGCTAATTACAATTAGGATCCTCAACATAAAGTATCACTTTCTATATGCCAAAATGCGTGACAAGTAAGGAAGTTTTGCTATGCTTTAATTAACTTTTACGTACCTCCCGCTAACATTTATGAAATCACCGTACAATCTAGCGAGTGTTTGGATCATCCTCCCCCTACATCCCCCTTAATCTCTATTTTTGAAAAGTCCAGGAATTTCTAGTAATGAATGAAAAATGCCGATATTAATATAAGTGAAAGTCTGACTTATTAACTTCTACCCACAGTCCTCACATTATGTTCTTTTATAGATTCAGTGTCCTCATATTCTAATACACAGGCCCTGCAAACCTTTGATTGTATTTTATGAATTGTACTAAATGGCTTCAAGGCATTTTATAGCCCATTCCGCTTACAAAATCTTGGACTTTTCAATATTGAAAGAATAGTGAAAATCTGGTTTTTAACATTCTTTCTCTCTCTACCTCCCTCCCTCTCTCTCTATCTCATATCAGTATGCATTAATTTCGGCATTAGGTAACGAGAAGCACATAAGCAAAAAGTGACAGAAAAGTAAGGTTTAGTGAATCCTAATGTAAATATAAGCACGTTTTAGAATGGAAGAGATATGAATAAAATGGAAGAGATGAAAACTACGAAAGTATGTTAAACCTCATAGAAGCATGTAATATGGACGAGAACATAAATTCTGATGCCATAACCTGGATAGGGGCATGCCAAGAATTACATTAAGGTGTACATAACCTTACTTTTCTGTTACTTTTTGCTTTTGTACTTCTTGTTTCCTAATGCTCCTTCTATGCCAAAATTAATGCATACTGATATTAGAGAGAGAGAGAGACGGTATGTGTATGTGAGTGAATTTTAAAAAGCCACATGTTTTGACAATTCTTTCAATATCAACAAGTCCAAGATTTTGTAACCCAAATGGGCTATAAAATTTCTGAATTCATAAGGTACAATTCATAAAATGCTAATAAAGTTCTGCAAAGCCTGTCTTAGCATATGAACACTCTGAATCTATAAAAAAAAAAAATACTGTGAGGACTGTTGGGTAGAGGTTAACAAGTCAGACATTTCACTTACGTTAATATTGGAATTTTTCATTCAAAATTACCAGAAATACCTGGAATTTTTTAAATAGAAATTATAAGGTATTAAGGGGAAGGATGAACCCATCTTCTGCTAGACTGTACAGTGATTATATAAATGTCAGCAGCAGGTATATAAAAATCAATTAAACTAATGGGGAAACTCCCATACTTAACATGCTTTCTGGTGTTTGGAAAGTGTTACTTTATGTTCACGATCCTAATTGTAAGCCACAGAGTGCAGCTGAGGGGTCGCCTCCATAGAAAACCCCAATCATCCACATTATAGGAGGAACTCCAAAACCTCATTCGAGTTTTAAAAGCTATCTCTGAGAAGTATAAAATCCAGTATTACTTCCTCGTCATCCAATAAATGTAATTTTTACTTTCTCTACACGTACCATGTACCTAGTTTATAGAGGATGTATTGCATTCCATCCAGAAGTTCAACACCAAGATTTCATTGGAAATACATGTTTTAGATTTTTAGTGAAAAATCTGTGGGCCAGTGTGAGCTGTATATCATTAACGAGAAGACGGTAAAATACCAAGCTACGTATTTAAGATAAGTATCTTCCAAGGATGCAATGTGAAGATTTTGAGGAAAATGCCCTCACTCCAAAATACCCCTTACATGGAAAAAATTATGAAAATTTTAATTTTCTAAAAAAAAAATGGCTAACAATTTTGATTAAAATACGATATATCAAAGACATTCATATGTCAAATAAAATGTATATCTTGAATTATCCAGGAATAGCATCTGAAGACCGCTTTAATCTGGATGAATTTTCCTGGATGTTGCATAACTATTAAAAAGAAAGAAAAAAGCTTACTACACAAAAAATTTAAACTCGCAAAACACACAATTTAGGTCATATAATTTTTTTTGTGGAGTTAATCTTTTTTTAGATATTCCTTGTTTTTGGTTTCAGCTTTAATATACTTGATTTTCACAATCGGGGATTTGACAACTACTGCAATGCAAAGAAAGGGATTTCAACCTCATAGCAAAAAGCTTTTAAAATATTTGACTATCATTTTAGTCTAGCGTATTCCCTAAGCTAAGAATAAGCTTATTAACATGTGGATGGACAACTTCAAATTTTTTCTTAATTACTATTGCTAGAGATAATTGGGATGTTGAATGTGAGCTAAACCATAACCTCTATGAACTATGACCGTGCAAGTCTGCAGGTGTATCTAATGTAAAAACTTATTTGTCAGATAATAAAAGTATTGTCAACACCAACTAGCCGAAAACTTATCGGCAAAGATTTCTTAACAGATATGGTCAAATTACAAACGGACACACTGATCTTTTTCTAAAAACCTAAAACGTGTATTTCCAGTGACATCTCGGAATCAAACTTCTGGGTGGAATGCAGTACTTCTCTATATACTATGTATTTAGTATGTGTAAAGAAAGTAAAAATTGCATTTATTGGACAACGGCGAGGAAGTAATGCCGGATTTGATACTTCTCACAGGTAACTTTTAAAACTCGACTGATGTTTTGGAGTTCCTCCTTTTACGCGGATGATTGGGGTTTTTGATGGCGGCGGTCCCACAGATGCGCTCTGCTAATTACAATTAGGATCCTCAACATAAAGTATCACTTTCTATATGCCAAAATGTGTGACAAGTGAGGAACTTTTGCTATGCTTTAATTAACTTTTACGTACCTCCCGCTAACATTTATGAAATCACCGTACAATCTAGCGAGTGTTTGGATCATCCTCCCCCTACATCCCTCTTAATCTCTATTTTTGAAAAGTCCAGCAATTTCTAGTAATGAATGAAAAATGCCGATATTAATATAAGTGAAAGTCTGACTTATTAACTTCTACCCACAGTCCTCACATTATGTTCTTTTATAGATTCAGTGTCCTCATATTTTAATACACAGACCCTGCAAACCTTTGATTGTATTTTATGAATTGTACTAAATGGATTCAAGGCATTTTATAGCCCATTCCGCTTACAAAATCTTGGACTCTTCAATATTGAAAGAATAGTGAAAATCTGGTTTTTAGCATTCTTTCTCTCTCTACCTCCCTCCCTCTCTCTCTATCTGATATCAGTATGCATTAATTTCGGCATTAGGTAGCGAGAAGCACATAAGCAAAAAGTAACAGAAAAGTAAGGTTTAGTAAATCCTAATGTAAATATAAGCATGTTTTAAAATGGAGGAGATATGAATAAAATGGAAGTGATGAAGACTACGAAAGATTGTTAAATTTCATAGAAGCATGTAAAATGGACGAGAACATAAATTCTGATGCCATAACCTGGATAGGGGCGTGCTAATGATCATGTTAGGGTGTACATAACCCTACTTTTCTGTTACTTTTTGCTTCTGTACTTCTCGTTTCCTAATGCTCCTCCTAATCCAAAATTAATGCATATTGATATTAGAGAGAGAGAGAGAGACGGTATGTGTATGTGAGTGAATGTTAAAAAGCCACATATTTTTACAATTCTTTCAATATTAACAAGTCCAAGATTTTGTAACCCAAATGGGCTATAAAATTCCTGAATTCAGAAGGTACAATTCATAAAATACTAATAAAGTTCTGCAAAGCCTGTCTTAGCATATGAACACACTGAATCTATAAAAAAAAACATACTGTGAGGACTGTTGGGTAGAGGTTAAGAAGTCAGACATTTCACTTACGTTAATATTGGAATTTTTCATTCAAAATTACTAGAAATACTTGGAATTTTTTAAATAGAAATTATAAGGTATTAAGGGGAAGGATGAACCCATCTTCTGCTAGACTGTACAGTGATTATATAAATGTCAGCAGCAGGTATATAAAAATCAATTAAACCAATGGGAAAACTCCCATACTTAACATGCTTTCTTGTGTTTGGAAAGTGTTACTTTATGTTCATGGTCCTAATTGTAAGCCTCAGAGTGCAGCTGAGGGGTCGCCTCCATAGAAAACCCCAATCATCCACATTATAGGAGGAACTCCAAAACCTCATTCGAGTTTTAAAAGCTACCTCTGAGAAGTATAAAATCCAGTATTACTTCCTCGTCATCCAATAAATGTAGTTTTTACTTTCTCTACACGTACCATGTACCTAGTTTATACAGGATGTATTGCATTCCATCCAGAAGTTCAACACCAAGATTTCATTGGAAATACACGTTTTAGATTTTTAGTGAAAAATCTGTGGGCCAGTGTGACCTGTATATCTTTAACGAGAAGACAGTAAAATACCAAGCTTCGTATTTAAGATAAGTATCTTCCAAGGATGCAATGTGAAGATTTTGAGGAAAATGCCCTCACTCCAAAATACCCCTTACATGGAAAAAATTATGAAAATTTTAATTTTCTAAAAAAAAATGGCTAACAATTTTGATTAAAATACGATATATCAAAGACATTCATAGGTCAAATAAAATGTATAGCTTGAATTATCCAGGGATAGCCTCTGAAGACCGCTTTAATCTGGATGAATTTTGCTGGATGTTGCATAACTATTAAAAAGAAAGAAAAAAGCTTACTACACAAAAAATTTAAACTCGCAAAACACACAATTTAGGTCATATAATTTTTTTTGAGGGGTTAATCTTTTTTTAGATATTCCTTGTTTTTGGTTTCAGCTTTAATATACTTGATTTTCACAATCGGGGATTTTACAACTACTGCAATGCAAAGAAAAGGATTTCAACCTCATTTTAAAATATTTGACTATCATTTTAGTCTAGCGTATTCCCTAAGCTAAGAATAAGCTTATTAACATGTGGATGGACAACTTCAAATTTTTTCTTAATTACTATTGCTAGAGATAATTGGGATGTTGAATGTGAGCTAAACCATAACCTCAATGAACTATGACCGTGCAAGTCTGCAGGTGTATCTAATGTAAAAACTTATTTGTCAGATAATAAAAGTATTGTCAACACCAACTAGCCGAAAACTTATCAGCAAAGATTTCTTAACAGATATGGTCAAATTACAAACGGACACACTGATCTTTTTCTAAAAACCTAAAACGTGTATTTCCAGTGACATCTCGGAATCAAACTTCTGGGTGGAATGCAGTACTTCTCTATATACTATGTATTTAGTATGTGTAAAGAAAGTAAAAATTGCATTTATCGGACAACGGCGAGGAAGTAATGCCGGATTTGATACTTCTCACAGGTAACTTTTAAAACTCGACTGATGTTTTGGAGTTCCTCCTTTTAAGCGGATGATTGGGGTTTTTGATGGCGGCGGTCCCACAGATGCGCTCTGCTAATTACAATTAGGATCCTCAACATAAAGTATCACTTTCTATATGCCAAAATGCGTGACAAGTAAGGAAGTTCTGCTATGCTTTAATTAACTTTTACGTACCTCCCGCTAACATTTATAAAATCACCGTACAATCTAGCGAGTGTTTGGATCATCCTCCCCCTACATCCCTCTTAATCTCTATTTATGAAAAGTCCAACAATTTTTAGTAATGAATGAAAAATGCCGATATTAATATAAGTGAAAGTCTGACTTATTAACTTCTACCCACAGTCCTCACATTATGTTCTTTTATAGATTCAGTGTCCTCATATTTTAATACACAGGCCCTGCAAACCTTTGATTGTATTTTATGAATTGTACTAAATGGATTCAAGGCATTTTATAGCCCATTCCGCTTACAAAATCTTGGACTCTTCAATATTGAAAGAATAGTGAAAATCTGGTTTTTAGCATTCTTTCTCTCTCTACCTCCCTCCCTCTCTCTCTATCTGATATCAGTATGCATTAATTTCGGCATTAGGTAGCGAGAAGCACATAAGCAAAAAGTAACAGAAAAGTAAGGTTTAGTAAATCCTAATGTAAATATAAGCATGTTTTAAAATGGAGGAGATATGAATAAAATGGAAGTGATGAAGACTACGAAAGATTGTTAAATTTCATAGAAGCATGTAAAATGGACGAGAACATAAATTCTGATGCCATAACCTGGATAGGGGCATGCCAAGAATTACGTTAAGGTGTACATAACCTTACTTTTCTGTTACTTTTTGCTTTTGTACTTCTCGTTTCCTAATGCTCCTTCTATGCCAAAATTAATGCATACTGATATTAGAGAGAGAGAGAGACGGTATGTGTATGTGAGTGAATGTTAAAAAGCCACATATTTTGACAATTCTTTCAATATTAACAAGTCCAAGATTTTGTAACCCAAATGGGCTATAAAATTCCTGAATTCATAAGGTACAATTCATAAAATACTAATAAAGTTCTGCAAAGCCTGTCTTAGCATATGAACACTCTGAATCTATAAAAAAAAAAAATACTGTGAGGACTGTTGGTTAGAGGTTAACAAGTCAGACATTTCACTTACGTTAATATTGGAATTTTTCATTCAAAATTACCAGAAATACCTGGAATTTTTTAAATAGAAAATATAAGGTATTAAGGGGAAGGATGAACCCATCTTCTGCTAGACTGTACAGCGATTATATAAATGTCAGCAGCAGGTATATAAAGATCAATTAAACTAATGAGGAAATTCCCATACTTAACATGCTTTCTGGTGTTTGGAAAGTGTTACTTTATGTTCACGGTCCTAATTGTAAGCCACAGAGTGCAGCTGAGGGGTCGCCTCCATAGAAAACCCCAATCATCCACATTATAGGAGGAACTCCAAAACCTCATTCGAGTTTTAAAAGCTACCTCTGAGAAGTATAAAATCCAGTATTACTTCCTCGTCATCCAATAAATGTAATTTTTACCTTCTCTACACGTACCATGTACCTAGTTTATAGAGGGTGTATTGCATTCCATCCAGAAGTTCAACACCAAGATTTCATTGGAAATATACGTTTTAGATTTTTAGTGAAAAATCTGTGGGCCAGTGTGACCTGTATATCTTTAACGAGAAGACGGTGTAATACCAAGCTTCGTATTTAAGATAAGTATCTTCCAAGGATGCAATTTGAAGATTTTGAGGAAAATGCCCTCACTCCAAAATACCCCTTACATAGAAAAAATTATGAAAATTTTAATTTTCTAAAAAAAATGGCTTACAATTTTGATTAAAATACGATATATCAAAGGCATTCATATGTAAAATAAAATGTATATCTTGAATTATCCAGGAATAGCATCTGAAGACCGCTTTAATCTGGATGAATTTTGCTGGATGTTGCATAACTATTAAAAAGAAAGAAAAAAGCTTACTACACAAAAAATTTAAACTCGCAAAACACACAATTTAGGTCATATAATTTTTTTTGTGGAGTTAATCTTTTTTTAGATATTCCTTGTTTTTGGTTTCAGCTTTAATATACTTGATTTTCACAATCGGGGATTTGACAACTACTGCAATGCAAAGAAAGGGATTTCAACCTCATAGCAACCAGCTTTTAAAATATTTGACTATCATTTTAGTCTAGCGTATTCCCTAAGCTAAGAATAAGCTTATTAACATGTGGATGGACAACTTCAAATTTTTTCTTAATTACTATTGCTAGAGATAATTGGGATGTTGAATGTGAGCTAAACCATAACCTCAATGAACTATGACCGTGCAAGTCTGCAGGTGTATCTAATGTAAAAACTTATTTGTCAGATAATAAAAGTATTGTCAACACCAACTAGCCGAAAACTTATCAGCAAAGATTTCTTAACAGATATGGTCAAATTACAAACGGACACACTGATCTTTTTCTAAAAACCTAAAACGTGTATTTCCAGTGACATCTCGGAATCAAACTTCTGGGTGGAATGCAGTACTTCTCTATATACTATGTATTTAGTATGTGTAAAGAAAGTAAAAATTGCATTTATCGGACAACGGCGAGGAAGTAATGCCGGATTTGATACTTCTCACAGGTAACTTTTAAAACTCGACTGATGTTTTGGAGTTCCTCCTATTACGCGGATGATTGGGGTTTTTGATGGCGGCGATCCCACAGATGCGCTCTGCTAATTACAATTAGGATCCTCAACATAAAGTATCACTTTCTATATGCCAAAATGCGTGACAAGTAAGGAAGTTTTGCTATGCTTTACTTAACGTTTACGTACCTCCCGCTAACATTTATGAAATCACCGTACAATCTAGCGAGTGTTTGGATCATCCTCCCCCTACATCCCTCTTAATCTCTATTTTTGAAAAGTCCAGGAATTTCTAGTAATGAATGAAAAATGCCGATATTAATATAAGTGAAAGTCTGACTTATTAACTTCGACCCACAGTCCTCACATTATGTTCTTTTATAGATTCAGTGTCCTCATATTCTAATACACAGGCCCTGCAAACCTTTGATTGTATTTTATGAATTGTACTAAATGGATTCAAGGCATTTTATAGCCCATTCCGCTTACAAAATCTTGGACTTTTCAATTATGAAAGAATAGTGAAAATCTGGTTTTTAGCATTCCTTCTCTCTCTACCTCCCTCCCTCTCTCTCTATCTCATATCAGTATGCATTAATTTCGGCATTAGGTAACGAGAAGCACATAAGCAAAAAGTGACAGAAAAGTAAGGT
The DNA here is from genome assembly GCA_030762935.1 of Hymenopus coronatus. NCBI lineage: Eukaryota > Metazoa > Arthropoda > Insecta > Mantodea > Hymenopodidae > Hymenopus > Hymenopus coronatus. The sequence goes on along the minus strand of CM060900.1, from coordinate 497,218,006 downwards.
TTAGTGAATCCTAATGTAAATATAAGCACGTTTTAGAATGGAAGAGATATGAATAAAATGGAAGAGATGAAAACTACGAAAGTATGTTAAACCTCATAGAAGCATGTAAAATGGACGAGAACATAAATTCTGATGCCATAACCTGGATAGGGGCATGCCAAGAATTACGTTAAGGTGTACATAACCTTACTTTTCTGTTACTTTTTGCTTTTGTACTTCTCGTTTCCTAATGCTCCTTCTATGCCAAAATTAATGCATACTGATATTAGAGAGAGAGAGAGACGGTATGTGTATGTGAGTGAATTTTAAAAAGCCACATGTTTTGACAATTCTTTCAATATCAACAAGTCCAAGATTTTGTAACCCAAATGGGCTATAAAATTCCTGAATTCATAAGGTACAATTCATAAAATACTAATAAAGTTCTGCAAAGCCTGTCTTAGCATATGAACACTCTGAATCTATAAAAAAAAAAATACTGTGAGGACTGTTGGGTAGAGGTTAAGAAGTCAGACATTTCACTTACGTTAATATTGGAATTTTTCATTCAAAATTACTAGAAATACTTGGAATTTTTTAAATAGAAATTATAAGGTATTAAGGGGAAGGATGAACCCATCTTCTGCTAGACTGTACAGTGATTATATAAATGTCAGCAGCAGGTATATAAAAATCAATTAAACTAATGGGGAAACTCCCATACTTAACATGCTTTCTGGTGTTTGGAAAGTGTTACTTTATGTTCATGGTCCTAATTGTAAGCCACAGAGTGCAGCTGAGGGGTCGCCTCCATAGAAAACCCCAATCATCCACATTATAGGAAGAACTCCAAAACCTCATTCGAGTTTTAAAAGCTACCTCTGAGAAGTATAAAATCCAGTATTACTTCCTCGTCATCCAATAAATGTAGTTTTTACTTTCTCTACACGTACCATGTACCTAGTTTATACTGGATGTATTGCATTCCATCCAGAAGTTCAACACCAAGATTTCATTGGAAATACACGTTTTAGATTTTTAGTGAAAAATCTGTGGGCCAGTGTGACCTGTATATCTTTAACGAGAAGACGGTAAAATACCAAGCTTTGTATTTAAGATAAGTATCTTCCAAGGATGCAATGTGAAGATTTTGAGGAAAATGCCCTCACTCCAAAATACCCCTTACATGGAAAAAATTATGAAAATTTTAATTTTCTAAAAAAAATGGCTAACAATTTTGATTAAAATACGATATATCAAAGACATTCATATGTCAAATAAAATGTATAGGTTGAATTATGCAGGAATAGCCTCTGAAGACCGCTTTAATCTGGAAGAATTTTGCTGGATGTTGCATAACTATTAAAAAGAAAGAAAAAAGCTTACTACACAAAAAATTTAAACTCGCAAAACACACAATTTAGGTCATATAATTTTTTTTGTGGAGTTAATCTTTTTTTAGATATTCCTTGTTTTTGGTTTCAGCTTTAATATACTTGATTTTCACAATCGGGGATTTGACAACTACTGCAATGCAAAGAAAGGGATTTCAACCTCATTTTAAAATATTTGACTATCATTTTAGTCTAGCGTATTCCCTAAGCTAAGAATAAGCTTATTAACATGTGGATGGACAACTTCAAATTTTTTCTTAATTACTATTGCTAGAGATAATTGGGATGTTGAATGTGAGCTAAACCATAACCTCAATGAACTATGACCGTGCAAGTCTGCAGGTGTATCTAATGTAAAAACTTATTTGTCAGATAATAAAAGTATTGTCAACACCAACTAGCCGAAAACTTATCGGCAAAGATTTCTTAACAGATATGGTCAAATTACAAACGGACACACTGATCTTTTTCTAAAAACCTAAAACGTGTATTTCCAGTGACATCTCGGAATCAAACTTCTGGGTGGAATGCAGTACTTCTCTATATACTATGTATTTAGTATGTGTAAAGAAAGTAAAAATTGCATTTATCGGACAACGGCGAGGAAGTAATGCCGGATTTGATACTTCTCACAGGTAAATTTTAAAACTCGACTGATGTTTTGGAGTTCCTCCTATTACGCGGATGATTGGGGTTTTTGATGGCGGCGATCCCACAGATGCGCTCTGCTAATTACAATTAGGATCCTCAACATAAAGTATCACTTTCTATATGCCAAAATGCGTGACAAGTAAGGAAGTTTTGCTATGCTTTAATTAACTTTTACGTACCTCCCGCTAACATTTATGAAATCACCGTACAATCTAGCGAGTGTTTGGATCATCCTCCCCCTACATCCCCCTTAATCTCTATTTTTGAAAAGTCCAGGAATTTCTAGTAATGAATGAAAAATGCCGATATTAATATAAGTGAAAGTCTGACTTATTAACTTCTACCCACAGTCCTCACATTATGTTCTTTTATAGATTCAGTGTCCTCATATTCTAATACACAGGCCCTGCAAACCTTTGATTGTATTTTATGAATTGTACTAAATGGCTTCAAGGCATTTTATAGCCCATTCCGCTTACAAAATCTTGGACTTTTCAATATTGAAAGAATAGTGAAAATCTGGTTTTTAACATTCTTTCTCTCTCTACCTCCCTCCCTCTCTCTCTATCTCATATCAGTATGCATTAATTTCGGCATTAGGTAACGAGAAGCACATAAGCAAAAAGTGACAGAAAAGTAAGGTTTAGTGAATCCTAATGTAAATATAAGCACGTTTTAGAATGGAAGAGATATGAATAAAATGGAAGAGATGAAAACTACGAAAGTATGTTAAACCTCATAGAAGCATGTAATATGGACGAGAACATAAATTCTGATGCCATAACCTGGATAGGGGCATGCCAAGAATTACATTAAGGTGTACATAACCTTACTTTTCTGTTACTTTTTGCTTTTGTACTTCTTGTTTCCTAATGCTCCTTCTATGCCAAAATTAATGCATACTGATATTAGAGAGAGAGAGAGATGGTATGTGTATGTGAGTGAATTTTAAAAAGCCACATGTTTTGACAATTCTTTCAATATCAACAAGTCCAAGATTTTGTAACCCAAATGGGCTATAAAATTTCTGAATTCATAAGGTACAATTCATAAAATACTAATAAAGTTCTGCAAAGCCTGTCTTAGCATATGAACACTCTGAATCTATAAAAAAAAAAAATACTGTGAGGACTGTTGGGTAGAGGTTAACAAGTCAGACATTTCACTTACGTTAATATTGGAATTTTTCATTCAAAATTACCAGAAATACCTGGAATTTTTTAAATAGAAATTATAAGGTATTAAGGGCAAGGATGAACCCATCTTCTGCTAGACTTTACAGTGATTATATAAATGTCAGCAGCAGGTATATAAAAATCAATTAAACTAATGGGGAAACTCCCATACTTAACATGCTTTCTGGTGTTTGGAAAGTGTTACTTTATGTTCACGATCCTAATTGTAAGCCACAGAGTGCAGCTGAGGGGTCGCCTCCATAGAAAACCCCAATCATCCACATTATAGGAGGAACTCCAAAACCTCATTCGAGTTTTAAAAGCTATCTCTGAGAAGTATAAAATCCAGTATTACTTCCTCGTCATCCAATAAATGTAATTTTTACTTTCTCTACACGTACCATGTACCTAGTTTATAGAGGATGTATTGCATTCCATCCAGAAGTTCAACACCAAGATTTCATTGGAAATACATGTTTTAGATTTTTAGTGAAAAATCTGTGGGCCAGTGTGAGCTGTATATCATTAACGAGAAGACGGTAAAATACCAAGCTACGTATTTAAGATAAGTATCTTCCAAGGATGCAATGTGAAGATTTTGAGGAAAATGCCCTCACTCCAAAATACCCCTTACATGGAAAAAATTATGAAAATTTTAATTTTCTAAAAAAAAATGGCTTACAATTTTGATTAAAATACGATATATCAAAGACATTCATATGTCAAATAAAATGTATATCTTGAATTATCCAGGAATAGCATCTGAAGACCGCTTTAATCTGGATGAATTTTCCTGGATGTTGCATAACTATTAAAAAGAAAGAAAAAAGCTTACTACACAAAAAATTTAAACTCGCAAAACACACAATTTAGGTCATATAATTTTTTTTGTGGAGTTAATCTTTTTTTAGATATTCCTTGTTTTTGGTTTCAGCTTTAATATACTTGATTTTCACAATCGGGGATTTGACAACTACTGCAATGCAAAGAAAGGGATTTCAACCTCATAGCAAAAAGCTTTTAAAATATTTGACTATCATTTTAGTCTAGCGTATTCCCTAAGCTAAGAATAAGCTTATTAACATGTGGATGGACAACTTCAAATTTTTTCTTAATTACTATTGCTAGAGATAATTGGGATGTTGAATGTGAGCTAAACCATAACCTCTATGAACTATGACCGTGCAAGTCTGCAGGTGTATCTAATGTAAAAACTTATTTGTCAGATAATAAAAGTATTGTCAACACCAACTAGCCGAAAACTTATCGGCAAAGATTTCTTAACAGATATGGTCAAATTACAAACGGACACACTGATCTTTTTCTAAAAACCTAAAACGTGTATTTCCAGTGACATCTCGGAATCAAACTTCTGGGTGGAATGCAGTACTTCTCTATATACTATGTATTTAGTATGTGTAAAGAAAGTAAAAATTGCATTTATCGGACAACGGCGAGGAAGTAATGCCGGATTTGATACTTCTCACAGGTAACTTTTAAAACTCGACTGATGTTTTGGAGTTCCTCCTTTTACGCGGATGATTGGGGTTTTTGATGGCGGCGGTCCCACAGATGCGCTCTGCTAATTACAATTAGGATCCTCAACATAAAGTATCACTTTCTATATGCCAAAATGTGTGACAAGTGAGGAAGTTTTGCTATGCTTTAATTAACTTTTACGTACCTCCCGCTAACATTTATGAAATCACCGTACAATCTAGCGAGTGTTTGGATCATCCTCCCCCTACATCCCTCTTAATCTCTATTTTTGAAAAGTCCAGCAATTTCTAGTAATGAATGAAAAATGCCGATATTAATATAAGTGAAAGTCTGACTTATTAACTTCTACCCACAGTCCTCACATTATGTTCTTTTATAGATTCAGTGTCCTCATATTTTAATACACAGACCCTGCAAATCTTTGATTGTATTTTATGAATTGTACTAAATGGATTCAAGGCATTTTATAGCCCATTCCGCTTACAAAATCTTGGACTCTTCAATATTGAAAGAATAGTGAAAATCTGGTTTTTAGCATTCTTTCTCTCTCTACTTCCCTCCCTCTCTCTCTATCTGATATCAGTATGCATTAATTTCGGCATTAGGTAGCGAGAAGCACATAAGCAAAAAGTAACAGAAAAGTAAGGTTTAGTAAATCCTAATGTAAATATAAGCATGTTTTAAAATGGAGGAGATATGAATAAAATGGAAGTGATGAAGACTACGAAAGATTGTTAAATTTCATAGAAGCATGTAAAATGGACGAGAACATAAATTCTGATGCCATAACCTGGATAGGGGCGTGCTAATGATCATGTTAGGGTGTACATAACCCTACTTTTCTGTTACTTTTTGCTTCTGTACTTCTCGTTTCCTAATGCTCCTCCTAATCCAAAATTAATGCATATTGATATTAGAGAGAGAGAGAGAGAGAGACGGTATGTGTATGTGAGTGAATGTTAAAAAGCCACATATTTTGACAATTCTTTCAATATTAACAAGTCCAAGATTTTGTAACCCAAATGGGCTATAAAATTCCTGAATTCAGAAGGTACAATTCATAAAATACTAATAAAGTTCTGCAAAGCCTGTCTTAGCATATGAACACACTGAATCTATAAAAAAAAACATACTGTGAGGACTGTTGGGTACAGGTTAAGAAGTCAGACATTTCACTTACGTTAATATTGGAATTTTTCATTCAAAATTACTAGAAATACTTGGAATTTTTTAAATAGAAATTATAAGGTATTAAGGGGAAGGATGAACCCATCTTCTGCTAGACTGTACAGTGATTATATAAATGTCAGCAGCAGGTATATAAAAATCAATTAAACCAATGGGAAAACTCCCATACTTAACATGCTTTCTTGTGTTTGGAAAGTGTTACTTTATGTTCATGGTCCTAATTGTAAGCCTCAGAGTGCAGCTGAGGGGTCGCCTCCATAGAAAACCCCAATCATCCACATTATAGGAGGAACTCCAAAACCTCATTCGAGTTTTAAAAGCTACCTCTGAGAAGTATAAAATCCAGTATTACTTCCTCGTCATCCAATAAATGTAGTTTTTACTTTCTCTACACGTACCATGTACCTAGTTTATACAGGATGTATTGCATTCCATCCAGAAGTTCAACACCAAGATTTCATTGGAAATACACGTTTTAGATTTTTAGTGAAAAATCTGTGGGCCAGTGTGACCTGTATATCTTTAACGAGAAGACAGTAAAATACCAAGCTTCGTATTTAAGATAAGTATCTTCCAAGGATGCAATGTGAAGATTTTGAGGAAAATGCCCTCACTCCAAAATACCCCTTACATGGAAAAAATTATGAAAATTTTAATTTTCTAAAAAAAAATGGCTAACAATTTTGATTAAAATACGATATATCAAAGACATTCATAGGTCAAATAAAATGTATAGCTTGAATTATCCAGGGATAGCCTCTGAAGACCGCTTTAATCTGGATGAATTTTGCTGGATGTTGCATAACTATTAAAAAGAAAGAAAAAAGCTTACTACACAAAAAATTTAAACTCGCAAAACACACAATTTAGGTCATATAATTTTTTTTGTGGAGTTAATCTTTTTTTAGATATTCCTTGTTTTTGGTTTCAGCTTTAATATACTTGATTTTCACAATCGGGGATTTGACAACTACTGCAATGCAAAGAAAGGGATTTCAACCTCATAGCAACCAGCTTTTAAAATATTTGACTATCATTTTAGTCTAGCGTATTCCCTAAGCTAAGAATAAGCTTATTAACATGTGGATGGACAACTTCAAATTTTTTCTTAATTACTATTGCTAGAGATAATTGGGATGTTGAATGTGAGCTAAACCATAACCTCAATGAACTATGACCGTGCAAGTCTGCAGGTGTATCTAATGTAAAAACTTATTTGTCAGATAATAAAAGTATTGTCAACACCAACTAGCCGAAAACTTATCGGCAAAGATTTCTTAACAGATATGGTCAAATTACAAACGGACACACTGATCTTTTTCTAAAAACCTAAAACGTGTATTTCCAGTGACATCTCGGAATCAAACTTCTGGGTGGAATGCAGTACTTCTCTATATACTATGTATTTAGTATGTGTAAAGAAAGTAAAAATTGCATTTATCGGACAACGGCGAGGAAGTAATGCCGGATTTGATACTTCTCACAGGTAACTTTTAAAACTCGACTGATGTTTTGGAGTTCCTCCTTTTAAGCGGATGATTGGGGTTTTTGATGGCGGCGGTCCCACAGATGCGCTCTGCTAATTACAATTAGGATCCTCAACATAAAGTATCACTTTCTATATGCCAAAATGCGTGACAAGTAAGGAAGTTCTGCTATGCTTTAATTAACTTTTACGTACCTCCCGCTAACATTTATGAAATCACCGTACAATCTAGCGAGTGTTTGGATCATCCTCCCCCTGCATCCCTCTTAATCTCTATTTATGAAAAGTCCAACAATTTCTAGTAATGAATGAAAAATGCCGATATTAATATAAGTGAAAGTCTGACTTATTAACTTCTACCCACAGTCCTCACATTATGTTCTTTTATAGATTCAGTGTCCTCATATTTTAATACACAGGCCCTGCAAACCTTTGATTGTATTTTATGAATTGTACTAAATGGATTCAAGGCATTTTATAGCCCATTCCGCTTACAAAATCTTGGACTCTTCAATATTGAAAGAATAGTGAAAATCTGGTTTTTAGCATTCTTTCTCTCTCTACCTCCCTCCCTCTCTCTCTATCTGATATCAGTATGCATTAATTTCGGCATTAGGTAGCGAGAAGCACATAAGCAAAAAGTAACAGAAAAGTAAGGTTTAGTAAATCCTAATGTAAATATAAGCATGTTTTAAAATGGAGGAGATATGAATAAAATGGAAGTGATGAAGACTACGAAAGATTGTTAAATTTCATAGAAGCATGTAAAATGGACGAGAACATAAATTCTGATGCCATAACCTGGATAGGGGCGTGCTAATGATCATGTTAGGGTGTACATAACCCTACTTTTCTGTTACTTTTTGCTTCTGTACTTCTCGTTTCCTAATGCTCCTCCTAATCCAAAATTAATGCATATTGATATTAGAGAGAGAGAGAGAGACGGTATGTGTATGTGAGTGAATGTTAAAAAGCCACATATTTTGACAATTCTTTCAATATTAACAAGTCCAAGATTTTGTAACCCAAATGGGCTATAAAATTCCTGAATTCAGAAGGTACAATTCATAAAATACTAATAAAGTTCTGCAAAGCCTGTCTTAGCATATGAACACACTGAATCTATAAAAAAAAACATACTGTGAGGACTGTTGGGTAGAGGTTAAGAAGTCAGACATTTCACTTACGTTAATATTGGAATTTTTCATTCAAAATTACTAGAAATACTTGGAATTTTTTAAATAGAAATTATAAGGTATTAAGGGGAAGGATGAACCCATCTTCTGCTAGACTGTACAGTGATTATATAAATGTCAGCAGCAGGTATATAAAAATCAATTAAACCAATGGGAAAACTCCCATACTTAACATGCTTTCTTGTGTTTGGAAAGTGTTACTTTATGTTCATGGTCCTAATTGTAAGCCTCAGAGTGCAGCTGAGGGGTCGCCTCCATAGAAAACCCCAATCATCCACATTATAGGAGGAACTCCAAAACCTCATTCGAGTTTTAAAAGCTACCTCTGAGAAGTATAAAATCCAGTATTACTTCCTCGTCATCCAATAAATGTAGTTTTTACTTTCTCTACACGTACCATGTACCTAGTTTATACAGGATGTATTGCATTCCATCCAGAAGTTCAACACCAAGATTTCATTGGAAATACACGTTTTAGATTTTTAGTGAAAAATCTGTGGGCCAGTGTGACCTGTATATCTTTAACGAGAAGACAGTAAAATACCAAGCTTCGTATTTAAGATAAGTATCTTCCAAGGATGCAATGTGAAGATTTTGAGGAAAATGCCCTCACTCCAAAATACCCCTTACATGGAAAAAATTATGAAAATTTTAATTTTCTAAAAAAAAATGGCTAACAATTTTGATTAAAATACGATATATCAAAGACATTCATAGGTCAAATAAAATGTATAGCTTGAATTATCCAGGGATAGCCTCTGAAGACCGCTTTAATCTGGATGAATTTTGCTGGATGTTGCATAACTATTAAAAAGAAAGAAAAAAGCTTACTACACAAAAAATTTAAACTCGCAAAACACACAATTTAGGTCATATAATTTTTTTTGAGGGGTTAATCTTTTTTTAGATATTCCTTGTTTTTGGTTTCAGCTTTAATATACTTGATTTTCACAATCGGGGATTTTACAACTACTGCAATGCAAAGAAAAGGATTTCAACCTCATTTTAAAATATTTGACTATCATTTTAGTCTAGCGTATTCCCTAAGCTAAGAATAAGCTTATTAACATGTGGATGGACAACTTCAAATTTTTTCTTAATTACTATTGCTAGAGATAATTGGGATGTTGAATGTGAGCTAAACCATAACCTCAATGAACTATGACCGTGCAAGTCTGCAGGTGTATCTAATGTAAAAACTTATTTGTCAGATAATAAAAGTATTGTCAACACCAACTAGCCGAAAACTTATCAGCAAAGATTTCTTAACAGATATGGTCAAATTACAAACGGACACACTGATCTTTTTCTAAAAACCTAAAACGTGTATTTCCAGTGACATCTCGGAATCAAACTTCTGGGTGGAATGCAGTACTTCTCTATATACTATGTATTTAGTATGTGTAAAGAAAGTAAAAATTGCATTTATCGGACAACGGCGAGGAAGTAATGCCGGATTTGATACTTCTCACAGGTAACTTTTAAAACTCGACTGATGTTTTGGAGTTCCTCCTTTTAAGCGGATGATTGGGGTTTTTGATGGCGGCGGTCCCACAGATGCGCTCTGCTAATTACAATTAGGATCCTCAACATAAAGTATCACTTTCTATATGCCAAAATGCGTGACAAGTAAGGAAGTTCTGCTATGCTTTAATTAACTTTTACGTACCTCCCGCTAACATTTATAAAATCACCGTACAATCTAGCGAGTGTTTGGATCATCCTCCCCCTACATCCCTCTTAATCTCTATTTATGAAAAGTCCAACAATTTTTAGTAATGAATGAAAAATGCCGATATTAATATAAGTGAAAGTCTGACTTATTAACTTCTACCCACAGTCCTCACATTATGTTCTTTTATAGATTCAGTGTCCTCATATTTTAATACACAGGCCCTGCAAACCTTTGATTGTATTTTATGAATTGTACTAAATGGATTCAAGGCATTTTATAGCCCATTCCGCTTACAAAATCTTGGACTCTTCAATATTGAAAGAATAGTGAAAATCTGGTTTTTAGCATTCTTTCTCTCTCTACCTCCCTCCCTCTCTCTCTATCTGATATCAGTATGCATTAATTTCGGCATTAGGTAGCGAGAAGCACATAAGCAAAAAGTAACAGAAAAGTAAGGTTTAGTAAATCCTAATGTAAATATAAGCATGTTTTAAAATGGAGGAGATATGAATAAAATGGAAGTGATGAAGACTACGAAAGATTGTTAAATTTCATAGAAGCATGTAAAATGGACGAGAACATAAATTCTGATGCCATAACCTGGATAGGGGCGTGCTAATGATCATGTTAGGGTGTACATAACCCTACTTTTCTGTTACTTTTTGCTTCTGTACTTCTCGTTTCCTAATGCTCCTCCTAATCCAAAATTAATGCATATTGATATTAGAGAGAGAGAGAGAGAGACGGTATGTGTATGTGAGTGAATGTTAAAAAGCCACATATTTTGACAATTCTTTCAATATTAACAAGTCCAAGATTTTGTAACCCAAATGGGCTATAAAATTCCTGAATTCAGAAGGTACAATTCATAAAATACTAATAAAGTTCTGCAAAGCCTGTCTTAGCATATGAACACACTGAATCTATAAAAAAAAACATACTGTGAGGACTGTTGGGTAGAGGTTAAGAAGTCAGACATTTCACTTACGTTAATATTGGAATTTTTCATTCAAAATTACTAGAAATACTTGGAATTTTTTAAATAGAAATTATAAGGTATTAAGGGGAAGGATGAACCCATCTTCTGCTAGACTGTACAGTGATTATATAAATGTCAGCAGCAGGTATATAAAAATCAATTAAACCAATGGGAAAACTCCCATACTTAACATGCTTTCTTGTGTTTGGAAAGTGTTACTTTATGTTCATGGTCCTAATTGTAAGCCTCAGAGTGCAGCTGAGGGGTCGCCTCCATAGAAAACCCCAATCATCCACATTATAGGAGGAACTCCAAAACCTCATTCGAGTTTTAAAAGCTACCTCTGAGAAGTATAAAATCCAGTATTACTTCCTCGTCATCCAATAAATGTAATTTTTACCTTCTCTACACGTACCATGTACCTAGTTTATAGAGGGTGTATTGCATTCCATCCAGAAGTTCAACACCAAGATTTCATTGGAAATACACGTTTTAGATTTTTAGTGAAAAATCTGTGGGCCAGTGTGACCTGTATATATTTAACGAGAAGACAGTAAGATACCAAGCTTCGTATTTAAGATAAGTATCTTCCAAGGATGCAATGTGAAGATTTTGAGGAAAATGCCCTCACTCCAAAATACCCCTTACATGGAAAAAATTTTGAAAATTTTAATTTTCTAAAAAAAATGGCTAACAATTTTGATTAAAATACGATATATCAAAGACATTCATAGGTCAAATAAAACGTATAGCTTGAATTATCCAGGAATAGCCTCTGAAGACCGCTTTAATCTGGATGAATTTTGCTGGATGTTGCATAACTATTAAAAAGAAAGAAAAAAGCTTACTACACAAAAAATTTAAACTCGCAAAACACACAATTTAGGTCATATAGTTTTTTTTGTGGAGTTAATCTTTTTTTAGATATTCCTTGTTTTTGGTTTCAGCTTTAATATACTTGATTTTCACAATCGGGGATTTGACAACTACTGCAATGCAAAGAAAGGGATTTCAACCTCATAGCAACCAGCTTTTAAAATATTTGACTATCATTTTAGTCTAGCGTATTCCCTAAGCTAAGAATAAGCTTATTAACATGTGGATGGACAACTTCAAATTTTTTCTTAATTACTATTGCTAGAGATAATTGGGATGTTGAATGTGAGCTAAACCATAACCTCAATGAACTAAGACCGTGCAAGTCTGCAGGTGTATCTAATGTAAAAACTTATTTGTCAGATAATAAAAGTATTGTCAACACCAACTAGCCGAAAACTTATCGGCAAAGATTTCTTAACAGATATGGTCAAATTACAAACGGACACACTGATCTTTTTCTAAAAACCTAAAACGTGTATTTCCAGTGACATCTCGGAATCAAACTTCTGGGTGGAATGCAGTACTTCTCTATATACTATGTATTTAGTATGTGTAAAGAAAGTAAAAATTGCATTTATCGGACAACGGCGAGGAAGTAATGCCGGATTTGATACTTCTCACAGGTAACTTTTAAAACTCGACTGATGTTTTGGAGTTCCTCCTTTTAAGCGGATGATTGGGGTTTTTGATGGCGGCGGTCCCACAGATGCGCTCTGCTAATTACAATTAGGATCCTCAACATAAAGTATCACTTTCTATATGCCAAAATGCGTGACAAGTAAGGAAGTTCTGCTATGCTTTAATTAACTTTTACGTACCTCCCGCTAACATTTATAAAATCACCGTACAATCTAGCGAGTGTTTGGATCATCCTCCCCCTACATCCCTCTTAATCTCTATTTATGAAAAGTCCAACAATTTCTAGTAATGAATGAAAAATGCCGATATTAATATAAGTGAAAGTCTGACTTATTAACTTCTACCCACAGTCCTCACATTATGTTCTTTTATAGATTCAGTGTCCTCATATTTTAATACACAGGCCCTGCAAACCTTTGATTGTATTTTATGAATTGTACTAAATGGATTCAAGGCATTTTATAGCCCATTCCGCTTACAAAATCTTGGACTCTTCAATATTGAAAGAATAGTGAAAATCTGGTTTTTAGCATTCTTTCTCTCTCTACCTCCCTCCCTCTCTCTCTATCTGATATCAGTATGCATTAATTTCGGCATTAGGTAGCGAGAAGCACATAAGCAAAAAGTAACAGAAAAGTAAGGTTTAGTAAATCCTAATGTAAATATAAGCATGTTTTAAAATGGAGGAGATATGAATAAAATGGAAGTGATGAAGACTACGAAAGATTGTTAAATTTCATAGAAGCATGTAAAATGGACGAGAACATAAATTCTGATGCCATAACCTGGATAGGGGCGTGCTAATGATCATGTTAGGGTGTACATAACCCTACTTTTCTGTTACTTTTTGCTTCTGTACTTCTCGTTTCCTAATGCTCCTCCTAATCCAAAATTAATGCATATTGATATTAGAGAGAGAGAGAGAGACGGTATGTGTATGTGAGTGAATGTTAAAAAGCCACATATTTTGACAATTCTTTCAATATTAACAAGTCCAAGATTTTGTAACCCAAATGGGCTATAAAATTCCTGAATTCAGAAGGTACAATTCATAAAATACTAATAAAGTTCTGCAAAGCCTGTCTTAGCATATGAACACACTGAATCTATAAAAAAAAACATACTGTGAGGACTGTTGGGTAGAGGTTAAGAAGTCAGACATTTCACTTACGTTAATATTGGAATTTTTCATTCAAAATTACTAGAAATACTTGGAATTTTTTAAATAGAAATTATAAGGTATTAAGGGGAAGGATGAACCCATCTTCTGCTAGACTGTACAGTGATTATATAAATGTCAGCAGCAGGTATATAAAAATCAATTAAACCAATGGGAAAACTCCCATACTTAACATGCTTTCTTGTGTTTGGAAAGTGTTACTTTATGTTCATGGTCCTAATTGTAAGCCTCAGAGTGCAGCTGAGGGGTCGCCTCCATAGAAAACCCCAATCATCCACATTATAGGAGGAACTCCAAAACCTCATTCGAGTTTTAAAAGCTACCTCTGAGAAGTATAAAATCCAGTATTACTTCCTCGTCATCCAATAAATGTAATTTTTACCTTCTCTACACGTACCATGTACCTAGTTTATAGAGGGTGTATTGCATTCCATCCAGAAGTTCAACACCAAGATTTCATTGGAAATACACGTTTTAGATTTTTAGTGAAAAATCTGTGGGCCAGTGTGACCTGTATATATTTAACGAGAAGACAGTAAGATACCAAGCTTCGTATTTAAGATAAGTATCTTCCAAGGATGCAATGTGAAGATTTTGAGGAAAATGCCCTCACTCCAAAATACCCCTTACATGGAAAAAATTTTGAAAATTTTAATTTTCTAAAAAAAATGGCTAACAATTTTGATTAAAATACGATATATCAAAGACATTCATAGGTCAAATAAAACGTATAGCTTGAATTATCCAGGAATAGCCTCTGAAGACCGCTTTAATCTGGATGAATTTTGCTGGATGTTGCATAACTATTAAAAAGAAAGAAAAAAGCTTACTACACAAAAAATTTAAACTCGCAAAACACACAATTTAGGTCATATAGTTTTTTTTGTGGAGTTAATCTTTTTTTAGATATTCCTTGTTTTTGGTTTCAGCTTTAATATACTTGATTTTCACAATCGGGGATTTGACAACTACTGCAATGCAAAGAAAGGGATTTCAACCTCATTTTAAAATATTTGACTATCATTTTAGTCTAGCGTATTCCCTAAGCTAAGAATAAGCTTATTAACATGTGGATGGACAACTTCAAATTTTTTCTTAATTACTATTGCTAGAGATAATTGGGATGTTGAATGTGAGCTAAACCATAACCTCTATGAACTATGACCGTGCAAGTCTGCAGGTGTATCTAATGTAAAAACTTATTTGTCAGATAATAAAAGTATTGTCAACACCAACTAGCCGAAAACTTATCGGCAAAGATTTCTTAACAGATATGGTCAAATTACAAACGGACACACTGATCTTTTTCTAAAAACCTAAAACGTGTATTTCCAGTGACATCTCGGAATCAAACTTCTGGGTGGAATGCAGTACTTCTCTATATACTATGTATTTAGTATGTGTAAAGAAAGTAAAAATTGCATTTATCGGACAACGGCGAGGAAGTAATGCCGGATTTGATACTTCTCACAGGTAAATTTTAAAACTCGACTGATGTTTTGGAGTTCCTCCTATTACGCGGATGATTGGGGTTTTTGATGGCGGCGATCCCACAGATGCGCTCTGCTAATTACAATTAGGATCCTCAACATAAAGTATCACTTTCTATATGCCAAAATGCGTGACAAGTAAGGAAGTTTTGCTATGCTTTAATTAACTTTTACGTACCTCCCGCTAACATTTATGAAATCACCGTACAATCTAGCGAGTGTTTGGATCATCCTCCCCCTACATCCCCCTTAATCTCTATTTTTGAAAAGTCCAGGAATTTCTAGTAATGAATGAAAAATGCCGATATTAATATAAGTGAAAGTCTGACTTATTAACTTCTACCCACAGTCCTCACATTATGTTCTTTTATAGATTCAGTGTCCTCATATTCTAATACACAGGCCCTGCAAACCTTTGATTGTATTTTATGAATTGTACTAAATGGCTTCAAGGCATTTTATAGCCCATTCCGCTTACAAAATCTTGGACTTTTCAATATTGAAAGAATAGTGAAAATCTGGTTTTTAACATTCTTTCTCTCTCTACCTCCCTCCCTCTCTCTCTATCTCATATCAGTATGCATTAATTTCGGCATTAGGTAACGAGAAGCACATAAGCAAAAAGTGACAGAAAAGTAAGGTTTAGTGAATCCTAATGTAAATATAAGCACGTTTTAGAATGGAAGAGATATGAATAAAATGGAAGAGATGAAAACTACGAAAGTATGTTAAACCTCATAGAAGCATGTAATATGGACGAGAACATAAATTCTGATGCCATAACCTGGATAGGGGCATGCCAAGAATTACATTAAGGTGTACATAACCTTACTTTTCTGTTACTTTTTGCTTTTGTACTTCTTGTTTCCTAATGCTCCTTCTATGCCAAAATTAATGCATACTGATATTAGAGAGAGAGAGAGACGGTATGTGTATGTGAGTGAATTTTAAAAAGCCACATGTTTTGACAATTCTTTCAATATCAACAAGTCCAAGATTTTGTAACCCAAATGGGCTATAAAATTTCTGAATTCATAAGGTACAATTCATAAAATGCTAATAAAGTTCTGCAAAGCCTGTCTTAGCATATGAACACTCTGAATCTATAAAAAAAAAAAATACTGTGAGGACTGTTGGGTAGAGGTTAACAAGTCAGACATTTCACTTACGTTAATATTGGAATTTTTCATTCAAAATTACCAGAAATACCTGGAATTTTTTAAATAGAAATTATAAGGTATTAAGGGGAAGGATGAACCCATCTTCTGCTAGACTGTACAGTGATTATATAAATGTCAGCAGCAGGTATATAAAAATCAATTAAACTAATGGGGAAACTCCCATACTTAACATGCTTTCTGGTGTTTGGAAAGTGTTACTTTATGTTCACGATCCTAATTGTAAGCCACAGAGTGCAGCTGAGGGGTCGCCTCCATAGAAAACCCCAATCATCCACATTATAGGAGGAACTCCAAAACCTCATTCGAGTTTTAAAAGCTATCTCTGAGAAGTATAAAATCCAGTATTACTTCCTCGTCATCCAATAAATGTAATTTTTACTTTCTCTACACGTACCATGTACCTAGTTTATAGAGGATGTATTGCATTCCATCCAGAAGTTCAACACCAAGATTTCATTGGAAATACATGTTTTAGATTTTTAGTGAAAAATCTGTGGGCCAGTGTGAGCTGTATATCATTAACGAGAAGACGGTAAAATACCAAGCTACGTATTTAAGATAAGTATCTTCCAAGGATGCAATGTGAAGATTTTGAGGAAAATGCCCTCACTCCAAAATACCCCTTACATGGAAAAAATTATGAAAATTTTAATTTTCTAAAAAAAAAATGGCTAACAATTTTGATTAAAATACGATATATCAAAGACATTCATATGTCAAATAAAATGTATATCTTGAATTATCCAGGAATAGCATCTGAAGACCGCTTTAATCTGGATGAATTTTCCTGGATGTTGCATAACTATTAAAAAGAAAGAAAAAAGCTTACTACACAAAAAATTTAAACTCGCAAAACACACAATTTAGGTCATATAATTTTTTTTGTGGAGTTAATCTTTTTTTAGATATTCCTTGTTTTTGGTTTCAGCTTTAATATACTTGATTTTCACAATCGGGGATTTGACAACTACTGCAATGCAAAGAAAGGGATTTCAACCTCATAGCAAAAAGCTTTTAAAATATTTGACTATCATTTTAGTCTAGCGTATTCCCTAAGCTAAGAATAAGCTTATTAACATGTGGATGGACAACTTCAAATTTTTTCTTAATTACTATTGCTAGAGATAATTGGGATGTTGAATGTGAGCTAAACCATAACCTCTATGAACTATGACCGTGCAAGTCTGCAGGTGTATCTAATGTAAAAACTTATTTGTCAGATAATAAAAGTATTGTCAACACCAACTAGCCGAAAACTTATCGGCAAAGATTTCTTAACAGATATGGTCAAATTACAAACGGACACACTGATCTTTTTCTAAAAACCTAAAACGTGTATTTCCAGTGACATCTCGGAATCAAACTTCTGGGTGGAATGCAGTACTTCTCTATATACTATGTATTTAGTATGTGTAAAGAAAGTAAAAATTGCATTTATTGGACAACGGCGAGGAAGTAATGCCGGATTTGATACTTCTCACAGGTAACTTTTAAAACTCGACTGATGTTTTGGAGTTCCTCCTTTTACGCGGATGATTGGGGTTTTTGATGGCGGCGGTCCCACAGATGCGCTCTGCTAATTACAATTAGGATCCTCAACATAAAGTATCACTTTCTATATGCCAAAATGTGTGACAAGTGAGGAACTTTTGCTATGCTTTAATTAACTTTTACGTACCTCCCGCTAACATTTATGAAATCACCGTACAATCTAGCGAGTGTTTGGATCATCCTCCCCCTACATCCCTCTTAATCTCTATTTTTGAAAAGTCCAGCAATTTCTAGTAATGAATGAAAAATGCCGATATTAATATAAGTGAAAGTCTGACTTATTAACTTCTACCCACAGTCCTCACATTATGTTCTTTTATAGATTCAGTGTCCTCATATTTTAATACACAGACCCTGCAAACCTTTGATTGTATTTTATGAATTGTACTAAATGGATTCAAGGCATTTTATAGCCCATTCCGCTTACAAAATCTTGGACTCTTCAATATTGAAAGAATAGTGAAAATCTGGTTTTTAGCATTCTTTCTCTCTCTACCTCCCTCCCTCTCTCTCTATCTGATATCAGTATGCATTAATTTCGGCATTAGGTAGCGAGAAGCACATAAGCAAAAAGTAACAGAAAAGTAAGGTTTAGTAAATCCTAATGTAAATATAAGCATGTTTTAAAATGGAGGAGATATGAATAAAATGGAAGTGATGAAGACTACGAAAGATTGTTAAATTTCATAGAAGCATGTAAAATGGACGAGAACATAAATTCTGATGCCATAACCTGGATAGGGGCGTGCTAATGATCATGTTAGGGTGTACATAACCCTACTTTTCTGTTACTTTTTGCTTCTGTACTTCTCGTTTCCTAATGCTCCTCCTAATCCAAAATTAATGCATATTGATATTAGAGAGAGAGAGAGAGACGGTATGTGTATGTGAGTGAATGTTAAAAAGCCACATATTTTTACAATTCTTTCAATATTAACAAGTCCAAGATTTTGTAACCCAAATGGGCTATAAAATTCCTGAATTCAGAAGGTACAATTCATAAAATACTAATAAAGTTCTGCAAAGCCTGTCTTAGCATATGAACACACTGAATCTATAAAAAAAAACATACTGTGAGGACTGTTGGGTAGAGGTTAAGAAGTCAGACATTTCACTTACGTTAATATTGGAATTTTTCATTCAAAATTACTAGAAATACTTGGAATTTTTTAAATAGAAATTATAAGGTATTAAGGGGAAGGATGAACCCATCTTCTGCTAGACTGTACAGTGATTATATAAATGTCAGCAGCAGGTATATAAAAATCAATTAAACCAATGGGAAAACTCCCATACTTAACATGCTTTCTTGTGTTTGGAAAGTGTTACTTTATGTTCATGGTCCTAATTGTAAGCCTCAGAGTGCAGCTGAGGGGTCGCCTCCATAGAAAACCCCAATCATCCACATTATAGGAGGAACTCCAAAACCTCATTCGAGTTTTAAAAGCTACCTCTGAGAAGTATAAAATCCAGTATTACTTCCTCGTCATCCAATAAATGTAGTTTTTACTTTCTCTACACGTACCATGTACCTAGTTTATACAGGATGTATTGCATTCCATCCAGAAGTTCAACACCAAGATTTCATTGGAAATACACGTTTTAGATTTTTAGTGAAAAATCTGTGGGCCAGTGTGACCTGTATATCTTTAACGAGAAGACAGTAAAATACCAAGCTTCGTATTTAAGATAAGTATCTTCCAAGGATGCAATGTGAAGATTTTGAGGAAAATGCCCTCACTCCAAAATACCCCTTACATGGAAAAAATTATGAAAATTTTAATTTTCTAAAAAAAAATGGCTAACAATTTTGATTAAAATACGATATATCAAAGACATTCATAGGTCAAATAAAATGTATAGCTTGAATTATCCAGGGATAGCCTCTGAAGACCGCTTTAATCTGGATGAATTTTGCTGGATGTTGCATAACTATTAAAAAGAAAGAAAAAAGCTTACTACACAAAAAATTTAAACTCGCAAAACACACAATTTAGGTCATATAATTTTTTTTGAGGGGTTAATCTTTTTTTAGATATTCCTTGTTTTTGGTTTCAGCTTTAATATACTTGATTTTCACAATCGGGGATTTTACAACTACTGCAATGCAAAGAAAAGGATTTCAACCTCATTTTAAAATATTTGACTATCATTTTAGTCTAGCGTATTCCCTAAGCTAAGAATAAGCTTATTAACATGTGGATGGACAACTTCAAATTTTTTCTTAATTACTATTGCTAGAGATAATTGGGATGTTGAATGTGAGCTAAACCATAACCTCAATGAACTATGACCGTGCAAGTCTGCAGGTGTATCTAATGTAAAAACTTATTTGTCAGATAATAAAAGTATTGTCAACACCAACTAGCCGAAAACTTATCAGCAAAGATTTCTTAACAGATATGGTCAAATTACAAACGGACACACTGATCTTTTTCTAAAAACCTAAAACGTGTATTTCCAGTGACATCTCGGAATCAAACTTCTGGGTGGAATGCAGTACTTCTCTATATACTATGTATTTAGTATGTGTAAAGAAAGTAAAAATTGCATTTATCGGACAACGGCGAGGAAGTAATGCCGGATTTGATACTTCTCACAGGTAACTTTTAAAACTCGACTGATGTTTTGGAGTTCCTCCTTTTAAGCGGATGATTGGGGTTTTTGATGGCGGCGGTCCCACAGATGCGCTCTGCTAATTACAATTAGGATCCTCAACATAAAGTATCACTTTCTATATGCCAAAATGCGTGACAAGTAAGGAAGTTCTGCTATGCTTTAATTAACTTTTACGTACCTCCCGCTAACATTTATAAAATCACCGTACAATCTAGCGAGTGTTTGGATCATCCTCCCCCTACATCCCTCTTAATCTCTATTTATGAAAAGTCCAACAATTTTTAGTAATGAATGAAAAATGCCGATATTAATATAAGTGAAAGTCTGACTTATTAACTTCTACCCACAGTCCTCACATTATGTTCTTTTATAGATTCAGTGTCCTCATATTTTAATACACAGGCCCTGCAAACCTTTGATTGTATTTTATGAATTGTACTAAATGGATTCAAGGCATTTTATAGCCCATTCCGCTTACAAAATCTTGGACTCTTCAATATTGAAAGAATAGTGAAAATCTGGTTTTTAGCATTCTTTCTCTCTCTACCTCCCTCCCTCTCTCTCTATCTGATATCAGTATGCATTAATTTCGGCATTAGGTAGCGAGAAGCACATAAGCAAAAAGTAACAGAAAAGTAAGGTTTAGTAAATCCTAATGTAAATATAAGCATGTTTTAAAATGGAGGAGATATGAATAAAATGGAAGTGATGAAGACTACGAAAGATTGTTAAATTTCATAGAAGCATGTAAAATGGACGAGAACATAAATTCTGATGCCATAACCTGGATAGGGGCATGCCAAGAATTACGTTAAGGTGTACATAACCTTACTTTTCTGTTACTTTTTGCTTTTGTACTTCTCGTTTCCTAATGCTCCTTCTATGCCAAAATTAATGCATACTGATATTAGAGAGAGAGAGAGACGGTATGTGTATGTGAGTGAATGTTAAAAAGCCACATATTTTGACAATTCTTTCAATATTAACAAGTCCAAGATTTTGTAACCCAAATGGGCTATAAAATTCCTGAATTCATAAGGTACAATTCATAAAATACTAATAAAGTTCTGCAAAGCCTGTCTTAGCATATGAACACTCTGAATCTATAAAAAAAAAAAATACTGTGAGGACTGTTGGTTAGAGGTTAACAAGTC
Organism: Hymenopus coronatus; assembly: GCA_030762935.1. Classification (NCBI taxonomy): domain Eukaryota; kingdom Metazoa; phylum Arthropoda; class Insecta; order Mantodea; family Hymenopodidae; genus Hymenopus; species Hymenopus coronatus. The sequence goes on along the minus strand of CM060900.1, from coordinate 497,196,090 downwards.
AGACATTTCACTTACGTTAATATTGGAATTTTTCATTCAAAATTACCAGAAATACCTGGAATTTTTTAAATAGAAAATATAAGGTATTAAGGGGAAGGATGAACCCATCTTCTGCTAGACTGTACAGCGATTATATAAATGTCAGCAGCAGGTATATAAAGATCAATTAAACTAATGAGGAAATTCCCATACTTAACATGCTTTCTGGTGTTTGGAAAGTGTTACTTTATGTTCACGGTCCTAATTGTAAGCCACAGAGTGCAGCTGAGGGGTCGCCTCCATAGAAAACCCCAATCATCCACATTATAGGAGGAACTCCAAAACCTCATTCGAGTTTTAAAAGCTACCTCTGAGAAGTATAAAATCCAGTATTACTTCCTCGTCATCCAATAAATGTAATTTTTACCTTCTCTACACGTACCATGTACCTAGTTTATAGAGGGTGTATTGCATTCCATCCAGAAGTTCAACACCAAGATTTCATTGGAAATATACGTTTTAGATTTTTAGTGAAAAATCTGTGGGCCAGTGTGACCTGTATATCTTTAACGAGAAGACGGTGTAATACCAAGCTTCGTATTTAAGATAAGTATCTTCCAAGGATGCAATTTGAAGATTTTGAGGAAAATGCCCTCACTCCAAAATACCCCTTACATAGAAAAAATTATGAAAATTTTAATTTTCTAAAAAAAATGGCTTACAATTTTGATTAAAATACGATATATCAAAGGCATTCATATGTAAAATAAAATGTATATCTTGAATTATCCAGGAATAGCATCTGAAGACCGCTTTAATCTGGATGAATTTTGCTGGATGTTGCATAACTATTAAAAAGAAAGAAAAAAGCTTACTACACAAAAAATTTAAACTCGCAAAACACACAATTTAGGTCATATAATTTTTTTTGTGGAGTTAATCTTTTTTTAGATATTCCTTGTTTTTGGTTTCAGCTTTAATATACTTGATTTTCACAATCGGGGATTTGACAACTACTGCAATGCAAAGAAAGGGATTTCAACCTCATAGCAACCAGCTTTTAAAATATTTGACTATCATTTTAGTCTAGCGTATTCCCTAAGCTAAGAATAAGCTTATTAACATGTGGATGGACAACTTCAAATTTTTTCTTAATTACTATTGCTAGAGATAATTGGGATGTTGAATGTGAGCTAAACCATAACCTCAATGAACTATGACCGTGCAAGTCTGCAGGTGTATCTAATGTAAAAACTTATTTGTCAGATAATAAAAGTATTGTCAACACCAACTAGCCGAAAACTTATCAGCAAAGATTTCTTAACAGATATGGTCAAATTACAAACGGACACACTGATCTTTTTCTAAAAACCTAAAACGTGTATTTCCAGTGACATCTCGGAATCAAACTTCTGGGTGGAATGCAGTACTTCTCTATATACTATGTATTTAGTATGTGTAAAGAAAGTAAAAATTGCATTTATCGGACAACGGCGAGGAAGTAATGCCGGATTTGATACTTCTCACAGGTAACTTTTAAAACTCGACTGATGTTTTGGAGTTCCTCCTTTTAAGCGGATGATTGGGGTTTTTGATGGCGGCGGTCCCACAGATGCGCTCTGCTAATTACAATTAGGATCCTCAACATAAAGTATCACTTTCTATATGTCAAAATGCGTGACAAGTAAGGAAGTTCTGCTATGCTTTAATTAACTTTTACGTACCTCCCGCTAACATTTATAAAATCACCGTACAATCTAGCGAGTGTTTGGATCATCCTCCCCCTACATCCCTCTTAATCTCTATTTATGAAAAGTCCAACAATTTTTAGTAATGAATGAAAAATGCCGATATTAATATAAGTGAAAGTCTGACTTATTAACTTCTACCCACAGTCCTCACATTATGTTCTTTTATAGATTCAGTGTCCTCATATTTTAATACACAGGCCCTGCAAACCTTTGATTGTATTTTATGAATTGTACTAAATGGATTCAAGGCATTTTATAGCCCATTCCGCTTACAAAATCTTGGACTCTTCAATATTGAAAGAATAGTGAAAATCTGGTTTTTAGCATTCTTTCTCTCTCTACCTCCCTCCCTCTCTCTCTATCTGATATCAGTATGCATTAATTTCGGCATTAGGTAGCGAGAAGCACATAAGCAAAAAGTAACAGAAAAGTAAGGTTTAGTAAATCCTAATGTAAATATAAGCATGTTTTAAAATGGAGGAGATATGAATAAAATGGAAGTGATGAAGACTACGAAAGATTGTTAAATTTCATAGAAGCATGTAAAATGGACGAGAACATAAATTCTGATGCCATAACCTGGATAGGGGCGTGCTAATGATCATGTTAGGGTGTACATAACCCTACTTTTCTGTTACTTTTTGCTTCTGTACTTCTCGTTTCCTAATGCTCCTCCTAATCCAAAATTAATGCATATTGATATTAGAGAGAGAGAGAGAGAGAGAGACGGTATGTGTATGTGAGTGAATGTTAAAAAGCCACATATTTTGACAATTCTTTCAATATTAACAAGTCCAAGATTTTGTAACCCAAATGGGCTATAAAATTCCTGAATTCAGAAGGTACAATTCATAAAATACTAATAAAGTTCTGCAAAGCCTGTCTTAGCATATGAACACACTGAATCTATAAAAAAAAACATACTGTGAGGACTGTTGGGTAGAGGTTAAGAAGTCAGACATTTCACTTACGTTAATATTGGAATTTTTCATTCAAAATTACTAGAAATACTTGGAATTTTTTAAATAGAAATTATAAGGTATTAAGGGGAAGGATGAACCCATCTTCTGCTAGACTGTACAGTGATTATATAAATGTCAGCAGCAGGTATATAAAAATCAATTAAACCAATGGGAAAACTCCCATACTTAACATGCTTTCTTGTGTTTGGAAAGTGTTACTTTATGTTCATGGTCCTAATTGTAAGCCTCAGAGTGCAGCTGAGGGGTCGCCTCCATAGAAAACCCCAATCATCCACATTATAGGAGGAACTCCAAAACCTCATTCGAGTTTTAAAAGCTACCTCTGAGAAGTATAAAATCCAGTATTACTTCCTCGTCATCCAATAAATGTAGTTTTTACTTTCTCTACACGTACCATGTACCTAGTTTATACAGGATGTATTGCATTCCATCCAGAAGTTCAACACCAAGATTTCATTGGAAATACACGTTTTAGATTTTTAGTGAAAAATCTGTGGGCCAGTGTGACCTGTATATCTTTAACGAGAAGACAGTAAAATACCAAGCTTCGTATTTAAGATAAGTATCTTCCAAGGATGCAATGTGAAGATTTTGAGGAAAATGCCCTCACTCCAAAATACCCCTTACATGGAAAAAATTATGAAAATTTTAATTTTCTAAAAAAAAATGGCTAACAATTTTGATTAAAATACGATATATCAAAGACATTCATAGGTCAAATAAAATGTATAGCTTGAATTATCCAGGGATAGCCTCTGAAGACCGCTTTAATCTGGATGAATTTTGCTGGATGTTGCATAACTATTAAAAAGAAAGAAAAAAGCTTACTACACAAAAAATTTAAACTCGCAAAACACACAATTTAGGTCATATAATTTTTTTTGAGGGGTTAATCTTTTTTTAGATATTCCTTGTTTTTGGTTTCAGCTTTAATATACTTGATTTTCACAATCGGGGATTTTACAACTACTGCAATGCAAAGAAAAGGATTTCAACCTCATTTTAAAATATTTGACTATCATTTTAGTCTAGCGTATTCCCTAAGCTAAGAATAAGCTTATTAACATGTGGATGGACAACTTCAAATTTTTTCTTAATTACTATTGCTAGAGATAATTGGGATGTTGAATGTGAGCTAAACCATAACCTCAATGAACTATGACCGTGCAAGTCTGCAGGTGTATCTAATGTAAAAACTTATTTGTCAGATAATAAAAGTATTGTCAACACCAACTAGCCGAAAACTTATCAGCAAAGATTTCTTAACAGATATGGTCAAATTACAAACGGACACACTGATCTTTTTCTAAAAACCTAAAACGTGTATTTCCAGTGACATCTCGGAATCAAACTTCTGGGTGGAATGCAGTACTTCTCTATATACTATGTATTTAGTATGTGTAAAGAAAGTAAAAATTGCATTTATCGGACAACGGCGAGGAAGTAATGCCGGATTTGATACTTCTCACAGGTAACTTTTAAAACTCGACTGATGTTTTGGAGTTCCTCCTTTTAAGCGGATGATTGGGGTTTTTGATGGCGGCGGTCCCACAGATGCGCTCTGCTAATTACAATTAGGATCCTCAACATAAAGTATCACTTTCTATATGCCAAAATGCGTGACAAGTAAGGAAGTTCTGCTATGCTTTAATTAACTTTTACGTACCTCCCGCTAACATTTATAAAATCACCGTACAATCTAGCGAGTGTTTGGATCATCCTCCCCCTACATCCCTCTTAATCTCTATTTATGAAAAGTCCAACAATTTTTAGTAATGAATGAAAAATGCCGATATTAATATAAGTGAAAGTCTGACTTATTAACTTCTACCCACAGTCCTCACATTATGTTCTTTTATAGATTCAGTGTCCTCATATTTTAATACACAGGCCCTGCAAACCTTTGATTGTATTTTATGAATTGTACTAAATGGATTCAAGGCATTTTATAGCCCATTCCGCTTACAAAATCTTGGACTCTTCAATATTGAAAGAATAGTGAAAATCTGGTTTTTAGCATTCTTTCTCTCTCTACCTCCCTCCCTCTCTCTCTATCTGATATCAGTATGCATTAATTTCGGCATTAGGTAGCGAGAAGCACATAAGCAAAAAGTAACAGAAAAGTAAGGTTTAGTAAATCCTAATGTAAATATAAGCATGTTTTAAAATGGAGGAGATATGAATAAAATGGAAGTGATGAAGACTACGAAAGATTGTTAAATTTCATAGAAGCATGTAAAATGGACGAGAACATAAATTCTGATGCCATAACCTGGATAGGGGCATGCCAAGAATTACGTTAAGGTGTACATAACCTTACTTTTCTGTTACTTTTTGCTTTTGTACTTCTCGTTTCCTAATGCTCCTTCTATGCCAAAATTAATGCATACTGATATTAGAGAGAGAGAGAGACGGTATGTGTATGTGAGTGAATGTTAAAAAGCCACATATTTTGACAATTCTTTCAATATTAACAAGTCCAAGATTTTGTAACCCAAATGGGCTATAAAATTCCTGAATTCATAAGGTACAATTCATAAAATACTAATAAAGTTCTGCAAAGCCTGTCTTAGCATATGAACACTCTGAATCTATAAAAAAAAAAAATACTGTGAGGACTGTTGGTTAGAGGTTAACAAGTCAGACATTTCACTTACGTTAATATTGGAATTTTTCATTCAAAATTACCAGAAATACCTGGAATTTTTTAAATAGAAAATATAAGGTATTAAGGGGAAGGATGAACCCATCTTCTGCTAGACTGTACAGCGATTATATAAATGTCAGCAGCAGGTATATAAAGATCAATTAAACTAATGAGGAAATTCCCATACTTAACATGCTTTCTGGTGTTTGGAAAGTGTTACTTTATGTTCACGGTCCTAATTGTAAGCCACAGAGTGCAGCTGAGGGGTCGCCTCCATAGAAAACCCCAATCATCCACATTATAGGAGGAACTCCAAAACCTCATTCGAGTTTTAAAAGCTACCTCTGAGAAGTATAAAATCCAGTATTACTTCCTCGTCATCCAATAAATGTAATTTTTACCTTCTCTACACGTACCATGTACCTAGTTTATAGAGGGTGTATTGCATTCCATCCAGAAGTTCAACACCAAGATTTCATTGGAAATATACGTTTTAGATTTTTAGTGAAAAATCTGTGGGCCAGTGTGACCTGTATATCTTTAACGAGAAGACGGTGTAATACCAAGCTTCGTATTTAAGATAAGTATCTTCCAAGGATGCAATTTGAAGATTTTGAGGAAAATGCCCTCACTCCAAAATACCCCTTACATAGAAAAAATTATGAAAATTTTAATTTTCTAAAAAAAATGGCTTACAATTTTGATTAAAATACGATATATCAAAGGCATTCATATGTAAAATAAAATGTATATCTTGAATTATCCAGGAATAGCATCTGAAGACCGCTTTAATCTGGATGAATTTTGCTGGATGTTGCATAACTATTAAAAAGAAAGAAAAAAGCTTACTACACAAAAAATTTAAACTCGCAAAACACACAATTTAGGTCATATAATTTTTTTTGTGGAGTTAATCTTTTTTTAGATATTCCTTGTTTTTGGTTTCAGCTTTAATATACTTGATTTTCACAATCGGGGATTTGACAACTACTGCAATGCAAAGAAAGGGATTTCAACCTCATAGCAACCAGCTTTTAAAATATTTGACTATCATTTTAGTCTAGCGTATTCCCTAAGCTAAGAATAAGCTTATTAACATGTGGATGGACAACTTCAAATTTTTTCTTAATTACTATTGCTAGAGATAATTGGGATGTTGAATGTGAGCTAAACCATAACCTCAATGAACTATGACCGTGCAAGTCTGCAGGTGTATCTAATGTAAAAACTTATTTGTCAGATAATAAAAGTATTGTCAACACCAACTAGCCGAAAACTTATCAGCAAAGATTTCTTAACAGATATGGTCAAATTACAAACGGACACACTGATCTTTTTCTAAAAACCTAAAACGTGTATTTCCAGTGACATCTCGGAATCAAACTTCTGGGTGGAATGCAGTACTTCTCTATATACTATGTATTTAGTATGTGTAAAGAAAGTAAAAATTGCATTTATCGGACAACGGCGAGGAAGTAATGCCGGATTTGATACTTCTCACAGGTAACTTTTAAAACTCGACTGATGTTTTGGAGTTCCTCCTTTTAAGCGGATGATTGGGGTTTTTGATGGCGGCGGTCCCACAGATGCGCTCTGCTAATTACAATTAGGATCCTCAACATAAAGTATCACTTTCTATATGCCAAAATGCGTGACAAGTAAGGAAGTTCTGCTATGCTTTAATTAACTTTTACGTACCTCCCGCTAACATTTATAAAATCACCGTACAATCTAGCGAGTGTTTGGATCATCCTCCCCCTACATCCCTCTTAATCTCTATTTATGAAAAGTCCAACAATTTTTAGTAATGAATGAAAAATGCCGATATTAATATAAGTGAAAGTCTGACTTATTAACTTCTACCCACAGTCCTCACATTATGTTCTTTTATAGATTCAGTGTCCTCATATTTTAATACACAGGCCCTGCAAACCTTTGATTGTATTTTATGAATTGTACTAAATGGATTCAAGGCATTTTATAGCCCATTCCGCTTACAAAATCTTGGACTCTTCAATATTGAAAGAATAGTGAAAATCTGGTTTTTAGCATTCTTTCTCTCTCTACCTCCCTCCCTCTCTCTCTATCTGATATCAGTATGCATTAATTTCGGCATTAGGTAGCGAGAAGCACATAAGCAAAAAGTAACAGAAAAGTAAGGTTTAGTAAATCCTAATGTAAATATAAGCATGTTTTAAAATGGAGGAGATATGAATAAAATGGAAGTGATGAAGACTACGAAAGATTGTTAAATTTCATAGAAGCATGTAAAATGGACGAGAACATAAATTCTGATGCCATAACCTGGATAGGGGCGTGCTAATGATCATGTTAGGGTGTACATAACCCTACTTTTCTGTTACTTTTTGCTTCTGTACTTCTCGTTTCCTAATGCTCCTCCTAATCCAAAATTAATGCATATTGATATTAGAGAGAGAGAGAGAGAGAGAGACGGTATGTGTATGTGAGTGAATGTTAAAAAGCCACATATTTTGACAATTCTTTCAATATTAACAAGTCCAAGATTTTGTAACCCAAATGGGCTATAAAATTCCTGAATTCAGAAGGTACAATTCATAAAATACTAATAAAGTTCTGCAAAGCCTGTCTTAGCATATGAACACACTGAATCTATAAAAAAAAACATACTGTGAGGACTGTTGGGTAGAGGTTAAGAAGTCAGACATTTCACTTACGTTAATATTGGAATTTTTCATTCAAAATTACTAGAAATACTTGGAATTTTTTAAATAGAAATTATAAGATATTAAGGGGAAGGATGAACCCATCTTCTGCTAGACTGTACAGTGATTATATAAATGTCAGCAGCAGGTATATAAAAATCAATTAAACCAATGGGAAAACTCCCATACTTAACATGCTTTCTTGTGTTTGGAAAGTGTTACTTTATGTTCATGGTCCTAATTGTAAGCCTCAGAGTGCAGCTGAGGGGTCGCCTCCATAGAAAACCCCAATCATCCACATTATAGGAGGAACTCCAAAACCTCATTCGAGTTTTAAAAGCTACCTCTGAGAAGTATAAAATCCAGTATTACTTCCTCGTCATCCAATAAATGTAATTTTTACCTTCTCTACACGTACCATGTACCTAGTTTATAGAGGGTGTATTGCATTCCATCCAGAAGTTCAACACCAAGATTTCATTGGAAATACACGTTTTAGATTTTTAGTGAAAAATCTGTGGGCCAGTGTGACCTGTATATATTTAACGAGAAGACAGTAAGATACCAAGCTTCGTATTTAAGATAAGTATCTTCCAAGGATGCAATGTGAAGATTTTGAGGAAAATGCCCTCACTCCAAAATACCCCTTACATGGAAAAAATTTTGAAAATTTTAATTTTCTAAAAAAAATGGCTAACAATTTTGATTAAAATACGATATATCAAAGACATTCATAGGTCAAATAAAACGTATAGCTTGAATTATCCAGGAATAGCCTCTGAAGACCGCTTTAATCTGGATGAATTTTGCTGGATGTTGCATAACTATTAAAAAGAAAGAAAAAAGCTTACTACACAAAAAATTTAAACTCGCAAAACACACAATTTAGGTCATATAGTTTTTTTTGTGGAGTTAATCTTTTTTTAGATATTCCTTGTTTTTGGTTTCAGCTTTAATATACTTGATTTTCACAATCGGGGATTTGACAACTACTGCAATGCAAAGAAAGGGATTTCAACCTCATTTTAAAAGATTTGACTATCATTTTAGTCTAGCGTATTCCCTAAGCTAAGAATAAGCTTATTAACATGTGGATGGACAACTTCAAATTTTTTCTTAATTACTATTGCTAGAGATAATTGGGATGTTGAATGTGAGCTAAACCATAACCTCTATGAACTATGACCGTGCAAGTCTGCAGGTGTATCTAATGTAAAAACATATTTGTCAGATAATAAAAGTATTGTCAACACCAACTAGCCGAAAACTTATCGGCAAAGATTTCTTAACAGATATGGTCAAATTACAAAGGGACACACTGATCTTTTTCTAAAAACCTAAAACGTGTATTTCCAGTGACATCATGGAATCAAACTTCTGGGTGGAATGCAGTACTTCTCTATATACTATGTATTTAGTATGTGTAAAGAAAGTAAAAATTGCATTTATCGGACAACGGCGAGGAAGTAATGCCGGATTTGATACTTCTCACAGGTAAATTTTAAAACTCGACTGATGTTTTGGAGTTCCTCCTTTTACGCGGATGATTGGGGTTTTTGATGGCGGCGGTCCCACAGATGCGCTCTGCTAATTACAATTAGGATCCTCAACATAAATTATCACTTTCTATATGCCAAAATGCGTGACAAGTAAGGAAGTTTTGCTATGCTTTAATTAACTTTTACGTACCTCCCGCTAACATTTATGAAATCACCGTACAATCTAGCGAGTGTTTGGATCATCCTCCCCCTACATCCCTCTTAATCTCTATTTTTGAAAAGTCCAGGAATTTCTAGTAATGAATGAAAAATGCCGATATTAATATAAGTGAAAGACTGACTTATTAACTTCTACCCACAGTCCTCACATTATGTTCTTTTATAGATTCAGTGTCCTCATATTCTAATACACAGGCCCTGCAAACCTTTGATTGTATTTTATGAATTGTACTAAATGGATTCAAGGCATTTTATAGCCCATTCCGCTTACAAAATCTTGGACTTTTCAATATTGAAAGAATAGTGAAAATCTGGTTTTTAGCATTCTTTCTCTCTCTACCTCCCTCCCTCTCTCTCTATCTCATATCAGTATGCATTAATTTCGGCATTAGGTAACGAGAAGCACATAAGCAAAGAGTGACAGAAAAGTAAGCTTTAGTGAATCCTAATGTAAATATAAGCACGTTTTAGAATGGAAGAGATATGAATAAAATGGAAGAGATGAAAACTACGAAAGTATGTTAAACCTCATAGAAGCATGTAAAATGGACGAGAACATAAATTCTGATGCCATAACCTGGATAGGGGCATGCCAAGTATTACGTTAAGGTGTACATAACCTTACTTTTCTGTTACTTTTTGCTTTTGTACTTCTCGTTTCCTAATGCTCCTTCTATGCCAAAATTAATGCATACTGATATTAGAGAGAGAGAGAGACGGTATGTGTATGTGAGTGAATGTTAAAAAGCCACATATTTTGACAATTCTTTCAATATTAACAAGTCCAAGATTTTGTAACCCAAATGGGCTATAAAATTCCTGAATTCATAAGGTACAATTCATAAAATTCTAATAAAGTTCTGCAAAGCCTGTCTTAGCATATGAACACTCTGAATCTATAAAAAAAAAAAATACTGTGAGGACTTTTGGGTAGAGGTTAACAAGTCAGACATTTCACTTACGTTAATATTGGAATTTTTCATTCAAAATTACCAGAAATACCTGGAATTTTTAAATAGAAATTATAAGGTATTAAGGGGAAGGATGAACCCATCTTCTGCTAGACTGTACAGCGATTATATAAATGTCAGCAGCAGGTATATAAAGATCAATTAAACTAATGGGGAAATTCCCATACTTAACATGCTTTCTGGTGTTTGGAAAGTGTTACTTTATGTTCACGGTCCTAATTGTAAGCCACAGAGTGCAGCTGAGGGGTCGCCTCCATAGAAAACCCCAATCATCCACATTATAGGAGGAACTCCAAAACCTCATTCGAGTTTTAAAAGCTACCTCTGAGAAGTATAAAATCCAGTATTACTTCCTCGTCATCCAATAAATGTAATTTTTACCTTCTCTACACGTACCATGTACCTAGTTTATAGAGGGTGTATTGCATTCCATCCAGAAGTTCAACACCAAGATTTCATTGGAAATACACGTTTTAGATTTTTAGTGAAAAATCTGTGGGCCAGTGTGACCTGTATATCTTTAACGAGAAGACGGTGTAATACCAAGCTTCGTATTTAAGATAAGTATCTTCCAAGGATGCAATGTGAAGATTTTGAGGAAAATGCCCTCACTCCAAAATACCCCTTACATGGAAAAAATTTTGAAAATTTTAATTTTCTAAAAAAAATGGCTAACAATTTTGATTAAAATACGATATATCAAAGACATTCATAGGTCAAATAAAACGTATAGCTTGAATTATCCAGGAATAGCCTCTGAAGACCGCTTTAATCTGGATGAATTTTGCTGGATGTTGCATAACTATTAAAAAGAAAGAAAAAAGCTTACTACACAAAAAATTTAAACTCGCAAAACACACAATTTAGGTCATATAGTTTTTTTTGTGGAGTTAATCTTTTTTTAGATATTCCTTGTTTTTGGTTTCAGCTTTAATATACTTGATTTTCACAATCGGGGATTTGACAACTACTGCAATGCAAAGAAAGGGATTTCAACCTCATTTTAAAATATTTGACTATCATTTTAGTCTAGCGTATTCCCTAAGCTAAGAATAAGCTTATTAACATGTGGATGGACAACTTCAAATTTTTTCTTAATTACTATTGCTAGAGATAATTGGGATGTTGAATGTGAGCTAAACCATAACCTCTATGAACTATGACCGTGCAAGTCTGCAGGTGTATCTAATGTAAAAACTTATTTGTCAGATAATAAAAGTATTGTCAACACCAACTAGCCGAAAACTTATCGGCAAAGATTTCTTAACAGATATGGTCAAATTACAAAGGGACACACTGATCTTTTTCTAAAAACCTAAAACGTGTATTTCCAGTGACATCTCGGAATCAAACTTCTGGGTGGAATGCAGTACTTCTCTATATACTATGTATTTAGTATGTGTAAAGAAAGTAAAAATTGCATTTATCGGACAACGGCGAGGAAGTAATGCCGGATTTGATACTTCTCACAGGTAAATTTTAAAACTCGACTGATGTTTTGGAGTTCCTCCTATTACGCGGATGATTGGGGTTTTTGATGGCGGCGATCCCACAGATGCGCTCTGCTAATTACAATTAGGATCCTCAACATAAAGTATCACTTTCTATATGCCAAAATGCGTGACAAGTAAGGAAGTTTTGCTATGCTTTAATTAACTTTTACGTACCTCCCGCTAACATTTATGAAATCACCGTACAATCTAGCGAGTGTTTGGATCATCCTCCCCCTACATCCCCCTTAATCTCTATTTTTGAAAAGTCCAACAATTTCTAGTAATGAATGAAAAATGCCGATATTAATATAAGTGAAAGTCTGACTTATTAACTTCTACCCACAGTCCTCACATTATGTTCTTTTATAGATTCAGTGTCCTCATATTCTAATACACAGGCCCTGCAAACCTTTGATTGTATTTTATGAATTGTACTAAATGGCTTCAAGGCATTTTATAGCCCATTCCGCTTACAAAATCTTGGACTTTTCAATATTGAAAGAATAGTGAAAATCTGGTTTTTAACATTCTTTCTCTCTCTACCTCCCTCCCTCTCTCTCTATCTCATATCAGTATGCATTAATTTCGGCATTAGGTAACGAGAAGCACATAAGCAAAAAGTGACAGAAAAGTAAGGTTTAGTGAATCCTAATGTAAATATAAGCACGTTTTAGAATGGAAGAGATATGAATAAAATGGAAGAGATGAAAACTACGAAAGTATGTTAAACCTCATAGAAGCATGTAAAATGGACGAGAACATAAATTCTGATGCCATAACCTGGATAGGGGCATGCCAAGAATTACATTAAGGTGTACATAACCTTACTTTTCTGTTACTTTTTGCTTTTGTACTTCTTGTTTCCTAATGCTCCTTCTATGCCAAAATTAATGCATACTGATATTAGAGAGAGAGAGAGACGGTATGTGTATGTGAGTGAATTTTAAAAAGCCACATGTTTTGACAGTTCTTTCAATATCAACAAGTCCAAGATTTTGTAACCCAAATGGGCTATAAAATTCCTGAATTCATAAGGTACAATTCATAAAATACTAATAAAGTTCTGCAAAGCCTGTCTTAGCATATGAACACTCTGAATCTATAAAAAAAAAAAATACTGTGAGGACTGTTGGGTAGAGGTTAACAAGTCAGACATTTCACTTACGTTAATATTGGAATTTTTCATTCAAAATTACCAGAAATACCTGGAATTTTTTAAATAGAAATTATAAGGTATTAAGGGGAAGGATGAACCCATCTTCTGCTAGACTGTACAGTGATTATATAAATGTCAGCAGCAGGTATATAAAAATCAATTAAACTAATGGGGAAACTCCCATACTTAACATGCTTTCTGGTGTTTGGAAAGTGTTACTTTATGTTCACGATCCTAATTGTAAGCCACAGAGTGCAGCTGAGGGGTCGCCTCCATAGAAAACCCCAATCATCCACATTATAGGAGGAACTCCAAAACCTCATTCGAGTTTTAAAAGCTATCTCTGAGAAGTATAAAATCCAGTATTACTTCCTCGTCATCCAATAAATGTAATTTTTACTTTCTCTACACGTACCATGTACCTAGTTTATAGAGGATGTATTGCATTCCATCCAGAAGTTCAACACCAAGATTTCATTGGAAATACATGTTTTAGATTTTTAGTGAAAAATCTGTGGGCCAGTGTGAGCTGTATATCTTTAACGAGAAGACGGTAAAATACCAAGCTACGTATTTAAGATAAGTATCTTCCAAGGATGCAATGTGAAGATTTTGAGGAAAATGCCCTCACTCCAAAATACCCCTTACATGGAAAAAATTATGAAAATTTTAATTTTCTAAAAAAAAATGGCTTACAATTTTGATTAAAATACGATATATCAAAGACATTCATATGTCAAATAAAATGTATATCTTGAATTATCCAGGAATAGCATCTGAAGACCGCTTTAATCTGGATGAATTTTGCTGGATGTTGCATAACTATTAAAAAGAAAGAAAAAAGCTTACTACACAAAAAATTTAAACTCGCAAAACACACAATTTAGGTCATATAATTTTTTTTGTGGAGTTAATCTTTTTTTAGATATTCCTTGTTTTTGGTTTCAGCTTTAATATACTTGATTTTCACAATCGGGGATTTGACAACTACTGCAATGCAAAGAAAGGGATTTCAACCTCATAGCAAAAAGCTTTTAAAATATTTGACTATCATTTTAGTCTAGCGTATTCCCTAAGCTAAGAATAAGCTTATTAACATGTGGATGGACAACTTCAAATTTTTTCTTAATTACTATTGCTAGAGATAATTGGGATGTTGAATGTGAGCTAAACCATAACCTCTATGAACTATGACCGTGCAAGTCTGCAGGTGTATCTAATGTAAAAACTTATTTGTCAGATAATAAAAGTATTGTCAACACCAACTAGCCGAAAACTTATCGGCAAAGATTTCTTAACAGATATGGTCAAATTACAAACGGACACATTGATCTTTTTCTAAAAACCTAAAACGTGTATTTCCAGTGACATCTCGGAATCAAACTTCTGGGTGGAATGCAGTACTTCTCTATATACTATGTATTTAGTATGTGTAAAGAAAGTAAAAATTGCATTTATCGGACAACGGCGAGGAAGTAATGCCGGATTTGATACTTCTCACAGGTAACTTTTAAAACTCGACTGATGTTTTGGAGTTGCTCCTTTTACGCGGATGATTGGGGTTTTTGATGGCGGCGGTCCCACAGATGCGCTCTGCTAATTACAATTAGGATCCTCAACATAAAGTATCACTTTCTATATGCCAAAATGTGTGACAAGTAAGGAAGTTTTGCTATGCTTTAATTAAGTTTTACGTACCTCCCGCTAACATTTATGAAATCACCGTACAATCTAGCGAGTGTTTGGATCATCCTCCCCCTACATCCCTCTTAATCTCTATTTTTGAAAAGTCCAGCAATTTCTAGTAATGAATGAAAAATGCCGATATTAATATAAGTGAAAGTCTGACTTATTAACTTCTACCCACAGTCCTCACATTATGTTCTTTTATAGATTCAGTGTCCTCATATTTTAATACACAGGCCCTGCAAACCTTTGATTGTATTTTATGAATTGTACTAAATGGATTCAAGGCATTTTATAGCCCATTCCGCTTACAAAATCTTGGACTCTTCAATATTGAAAGAATAGTGAAAATCTGGTTTTTAGCATTCTTTCTCTCTCTACCTCCCTCCCTCTCTCTCTATCTGATATCAGTATGCATTAATTTCGGCATTAGGTAGCGAGAAGCACATAAGCAAAAAGTAACAGAAAAGTAAGGTTTAGTAAATCCTAATGTAAATATAAGCATGTTTTAAAATGGAGGAGATATGAATAAAATGGAAGTGATGAAGACTACGAAAGATTGTTAAATTTCATAGAAGCATGTAAAATGGACGAGAACATAAATTCTGATGCCATAACCTGGATAGGGGCGTGCTAATGATTATGTTAGGGTGTACATAACCCTACTTTTCTGTTACTTTTTGTTTCTGTACTTCTCGTTTCCTAATGCTCCTCCTAATCCAAAATTAATGCATATTGATATTAGAGAGAGAGAGAGACGGTATGTGTATGTGAGTGAATGTTAAAAAGCCACATATTTTGACAATTCTTTCAATATTAACAAGTCCAAGATTTTGTAAACCAAATGGGCTATAAAATTCCTGAATTCAGAAGGTACAATTCATAAAATACTAATAAAGTTCTGCAAAGCCTGTCTTAGCATATGAACACACTGAATCTATAAAAAAAAACATACTGTGAGGACTGTTGGGTAGAGGTTAAGAAGTCAGACATTTCACTTACGTTAATATTGGAATTTTTCATTCAAAATTACTAGAAATACTTGGAATTTTTTAAATAGAAATTATAAGGTATTAAGGGGAAGGATGAACCCATCTTCTGCTAGACTGTACAGCGATTATATAAATGTCAGCAGCAGGTATATAAAAATCAATTAAACTAATGGGGAAACTCCCATACTTAACATGCTTTCTGGTGTTTGGAAAGTGTTACTTTATGTTCATGGTCCTAATTGTAAGCCACAGAGTGCAGCTGAGGGGTCGCCTCCATAGAAAACCCCAATCATCCACATTATAGGAGGAACTCCAAAACCTCATTCGAGTTTTAAAAGCTACCTCTGAGAAGTATAAAATCCAGTATTACTTCCTCGTCATCCAATAAATGTAGTTTTTACTTTCTCTACACGTACCATGTACCTAGTTTATACAGGATGTATTGCATTCCATCCAGAAGTTCAACACCAAGATTTCATTGGAAATACACGTTTTAGATTTTTAGTGAAAAATCTGTGGGCCAGTGTGACCTGTATATCTTTAACGAGAAGACAGTAAAATACCAAGCTTCGTATTTAAGATAAGTATCTTCCAAGGATGCAATGTGAAGATTTTGAGGAAAATGCCCTCACTCCAAAATACCCCTTACATGGAAAAAATTATGAAAATTTTAATTTTCTAAAAAAAATGGCTAACAATTTTGATTAAAATACGATATATCAAAGACATTCATAGGTCAAATAAAATGTATAGCTTGAATTATCCAGGGATAGCCTCTGAAGACCGCTTTAATCTGGATGAATTTTGCTGGATGTTGCATAACCATTAAAAAGAAAGAAAAAAGCTTACTACACAAAAAATTTAAACTCACAAAACACACAATTTAGGTCATATAATTTTTTTTGTGGGGTTAATCTTTTTTTAGATATTCCTTGTTTTTGGTTTCAGCTTTAATATACTTGATTTTCACAATCGGGGATTTGACAACTACTGCAATGCAAAGAAAGGGATTTCAACCTCATTTTAAAATATTTGACTATCATTTTAGTCTAGCGTATTCCCTAAGCTAAGAATAAGCTTATTAACATGTGGATGGACAACTTCAAATTTTTTCTTAATTACTATTGCTAGAGATAATTGGGATGTTGAATGTGAGCTAAACCATAACCTCAATGAACTATGACCGTGCAAGTCTGCAGGTGTATCTAATGTAAAAACTTATTTGTCAGATAATAAAAGTATTGTCAACACCAACTAGCCGAAAACTTATCGGCAAGGATTTCTTAACAGATATGGTCAAATTACAAACGGACACACTGATCTTTTTGTAAAAATCTAAAACGTGTATTTCCAGTGACATCTCGGAATCAAACTTCTGGGTGGAATGCAGTACTTCTCTATATACTATGTATTTAGTATGTGTAAAGAAAGTAAAAATTGCATTTATCGGACAACGGCGAGGAAGTAATGCCGGATTTGATACTTCTCACAGGTAACTTTTAAAACTCGACTGATGTTTTGGAGTTCCTCTTATTATGCAGATGATTGGGGATTTTGATGGCGGCGATCCCACAGATGCGCTCTGCTAATTACAATTAGGATCCTCAACATAAAGTATCACTTTCTATATGCCAAAATGCGTGACAAGTAAGGAAGTTTTGCTATGCTTTAATTAACTTTTATGTACCTCCTGCTAACATTTATGAAATCACCGTACAATCTAGCGAGTGTTTGGATCATCCTCCCCCTACATCCCTCTTAATCTCTATTTTTGAAAAGTCCAGGAATTTCTAGTATTGAATGAAAAATACCGATATTAATATAAGTGAAAGTCTGACTTATTAACTTCTACCCACAGTCCTCACATTATGTTCTTTTATAGATTCAGTGTCCTCATATTCTAATACACAGGCCCTGCAAACCTTTGATTGTATTTTATGAATTGTACTAAATGGATTCAAGGCATTTTATAGCCCATTCCGCTTACAAAATCTTGGACTTTTCAATATTGAAAGAATAGTGAAAATCTGGTTTTTAACATTCTTTCTCTCTGTACCTCCCTCCCTCTCTCTCTATCTCATATCAGTATGCATTAATTTCGGCATTAGGTAACGAGAAGCACATAAGCAAAAAGTGACAGAAAAGTAAGGTTTAGTGAATCCTAATGTAAATATAAGCACGTTTTAGAATGGAAGAGATATGAATAAAATGGAAGAGATGAAAACTACGAAAGTATGTTAAACCTCATAGAAGCATGTAAAATGGACGAGAACATAAATTCTGATGCCATAACCTGGATAGGGGCATGCCAAGAATTACATTAAGGTGTACATAACCTTACTTTTCTGTTACCTTTTGCTTTTGTACTTCTCGTTTCCTAATGCTCCTTCTATGCCAAAATTAATGCATACTGATATTAGAGAGAGAGAGAGACGGTATGTGTATGTGAGTGAATTTTAAAAAGCCACATGTTTTGACAATTCTTTCAATATCAACAAGTCCAAGATTTTGTAACCCAAATGGGCTATAAAATTCCTGAATTCATAAGGTACAATTCATAAAATACTAATAAAGTTCTGCAAAGCCTGTCTTAGCTTATGAACACTCTGAATCTATAAAAAAAAAAAAATACTGTGAGGACTGTTGGGTAGAGGTTAACAAGTCAGACATTTCACTTACGTTAATATTGGAATTTTTCATTCAGAAATACCTGGAATTTTTTAAATAGAAATTATAAGGTATTAAGGGGAAGGATGAACCCATCTTCTGCTAGACTGTACAGTGATTATATAAATGTCAGCAGCAGGTATATAAAAATCAATTAAACTAATGGGGAAATTCCCATGCTTAACATGCTTTCTGGTGTTTGGAAAGTGTTACTTTATGTTCACGGTCCTAATTGTAAGCCACAGAGTGCAGCTGAGGGGTCGCCTCCATAGAAAACCCCAATCATCCACATTATAGGAGGAACTCCAAAACCTCATTCGAGTTTTAAAAGCTACCTCTGAGAAGTATAAAATCCAGTATTACTTCCTCGTCATCCAATAAATGTAGTTTTTACTTTCTCTACACGTACCATGTACCTAGTTTATAGAGGATGTATTGCATTCCATCCAGAAGTTCAACACCAAGATTTCATTGGAAATACATGTTTTAGATTTTTAGTGAAAAATCTGTGGGCCAGTGTGACCTGTATATCTTTAACGAGAAGACGGTAAAATACCAAGTTTCGTATTTAAGATAAGTATCTTCCAAGGATGCAATGTGAAGATTTTGAGGAAAATGCCCTCACTCCAAAATACCCCTTACATGGAAAAAATTATGAAAATTTTAATTTTCTAAAAAAAATGGCTTACAATTTTGATTAAAATACGATATATCAAAGACATTCATATGTCAAATAAAATGTATATCTTGAATTATCCAGGAATAGCATCTGAAGACCGCTTTAATCTGGATGAATTTTGCTGGATGTTGCACAACTATTAAAAAGAAAGAAAAAAGCTTACTACACAAAAAATTTAAACTCGCAAAACACACAATTTAGGTCATATAATTTTTTTTTGTGGAGTTAATCTTTTTTTAGATATTCCTTGTTTTTGGTTTCAGCTTTAATATACTTGATTTTCACAATCGGGGATTTGACAACTACTGCAATGCAAAGAAAGGGATTTCAACCTCATAGCAACCAGCTTTTAAAATATTTGACTATCATTTTAGTCTAGCGTATTCCCTAAGCTAAGAATAAGCTTATTAACATGTGGATGGACAACTTCAAATTTTTTCTTAATTACTATTGCTAGAGATAATTGGGATGTTGAATGTGAGCTAAACCATAACCTCAATGAACTATGACCGTGCAAGTCTGCAGGTGTATCTAATGTAAAAACTTATTTGTCAGATAATAAAAGTATTGTCAACACCAACTAGGCGAAAACTTATCGGCAAAGATTTCTTAACAGATATGGTCAAATTACAAACGGACACACTGATCTTTTTCTAAAAACCTAAAACATGTATTTCCAGTGACATCTCGGAATCAAACTTCTGGGTGGAATGCAGTACTTCTCTATATACTATGTATTTAGTATGTGTAAAGAAAGTAAAAATTGCATTTATCGGACAACGGCGAGGAAGTAATGCCGGATTTGATACTTCTCACAGGTAACTTTTAAAACTCGACTGATGTTTTGGAGTTCCTCCTATTACGCGGATGATTCGGGTTTTTGATGGCGGCGATCCCACAGATGCGCTCTGCTAATTACAATTAGGATCCTCAACATAAAGTATCACTTTCTATATGCCAAAATGCGTGACAAGTAAGGAAGTTTTGCTATGCTTTACTTAACTTTTACGTACCTCCCGCTAACATTTATGAAATCACCGTACAATCTAGCGAGTGTTTGGATCATCCTCCCCCTACATCCCTCTTAATCTCTATTTTTGAAAAGTCCAGGAATTTCTAGTAATGAATGAAAAATGCCGATATTAATATAAGTGAAAGTCTGACTTATTAACTTCGACCCACAGTCCTCACATTATGTTCTTTTATAGATTCAGTGTCCTCATATTTTAATACACAGGCCCTGCAAACCTTTGATTGTATTTTATGAATTGTACTAAATGGATTCAAGGCATTTTATAGCCCATTCCGCTTACAAAATCTTGGACTTTTCAATTATGAAAGAATAGTGAAAATCTGGTTTTTAGCATTCCTTCTCTCTCTACCTCCCTCCCTCTCTCTCTATCTCATATCAGTATGCATTAATTTCGGCATTAGGTAACGAGAAGCACATAAGCAAAAAGTGACAGAAAAGTAAGGTTTAGTGAATCCTAATGTAAATATAAGCACGTTTTAGAATGGAAGAGATATGAATAAAATGGAAGAGATGAAAACTACGAAAGTATGTTAAACCTCATAGAAGCATGTAAAATGGACGAGAACATAAATTCTGATGCCATAACCTGGATAGGGGCATGCCAAGAATTACGTTAAGGTGTACATAACCTTACTTTTCTGTTACTTTTTGCTTTTGTACTTCTCGTTTCCTAATGCTCCTTCTATGCCAAAATTAATGCATACTGATATTAGAGAGAGAGAGAGACGGTATGTGTATGTGAGTGAATTTTAAAAAGCCACATGTTTTGACAATTCTTTCAATATCAATAAGTCCAAGATTTTGTAACCCAAATGGGCTATAAAATTCCTGAATTCATAAGGTACAATTCATAAAATACTAATAAAGTTCTGCAAAGCCTGTCTTAGCATATGAACACTCTGAATCTATAAAAAAAAAAAAATACTGTGAGGACTGTTGGGTAGAGTTTAAGAAGTCAGACATTTCACTTACGTTAATATTGGAATTTTTCATTCAAAATTACTAGAAATACTTGGAATTTTTTAAATAGAAATTATAAGGTATTAAGGGGAAGGATGAACCCATCTTCTGCTAGACTGTACAGTGATTATATAAATGTCAGCAGCAGGTATATAAAAATCAATTAAACTAATGGGGAAACTCCCATACTTAACATGCTTTCTGGTGTTTGGAAAGTGTTACTTTATGTTCATGGTCCTAATTGTAAGCCACAGAGTGCAGCTGAGGGGTCGCCTCCATAGAAAACCCCAATCATCCACATTATAGGAAGAACTCCAAAACCTCATTCGAGTTTTAAAAGCTACCTCTGAGAAGTATAAAATCCAGTATTACTTCCTCGTCATCCAATAAATGTAGTTTTTACTTTCTCTACACGTACCATGTACCTAGTTTATACTGGATGTATTGCATTCCATCCAGAAGTTCAACACCAAGATTTCATTGGAAATACACGTTTTAGATTTTTAGTGAAAAATCTGTGGGCCAGTGTGACCTGTATATCTTTAACGAGAAGACGGTAAAATACCAAGCTTTGTATTTAAGATAAGTATCTTCCAAGGATGCAATGTGAAGATTTTGAAGAAAATGCCCTCACTCCAAAATACCCCTTACATGGAAAAAATTATGAAAATTTTAATTTTCTAAAAAAAATGGCTAACAATTTTGATTAAAATACGATATATCAAAGACATTCATATGTCAAATAAAATGTATATCTTGAATTATCCAGGAATAGCATCTGAAGACCGCTTTAATCTGGATGAATTTTCCTGGATGTTGCATAACTATTAAAAAGAAAGAAAAAAGCTTACTACACAAAAAATTTAAACTCGCAAAACACACAATTTAGGTCATATAATTTTTTTTGTGGAGTTAATCTTTTTTTAGATATTCCTTGTTTTTGGTTTCAGCTTTAATATACTTGATTTTCACAATCGGGGATTTGACAACTACTGCAATGCAAAGAAAGGGATTTCAACCTCATAGCAAAAAGCTTTTAAAATATTTGACTATCATTTTAGTCTAGCGTATTCCCTAAGCTAAGAATAAGCTTATTAACATGTGGATGGACAACTTCAAATTTTTTCTTAATTACTATTGCTAGAGATAATTGGGATGTTGAATGTGAGCTAAACCATAACCTCTATGAACTATGACCGTGCAAGTCTGCAGGTGTATCTAATGTAAAAACTTATTTGTCAGATAATAAAAGTATTGTCAACACCAACTAGCCGAAAACTTATCGGCAAAGATTTCTTAACAGATATGGTCAAATTACAAAGGGACACACTGATCTTTTTCTAAAAACCTAAAATGTGTATTTCCAGTGACATCTCGGAATCAAACTTCTGGGTGGAATGCAGTACTTCTCTATATACTATGTATTTAGTATGTGTAAAGAAAGTAAAAATTGCATTTATCGGACAACGGCGAGGAAGTAATGCCGGATTTGATACTTCTCACAGGTAACTTTTAAAACTCGACTGATGTTTTCGAGTTCCTCCTTTTAAGCGGATGATTGGGGTTTTTGATGGCGGCGGTCCCACAGATGCGCTCTGCTAATTACAATTAGGATCCTCAACATAAAGTATCACTTTCTATATGCCAAAATGCGTGACAAGTAAGGAAGTTTTGCTATGCTTTAATTAACTTTTACGTACCTCCCGCTAACATTTATGAAATCACCGTACAATCTAGCGAGTGTTTGGATCATCCTCCCCCTACATCCCTCTTAATCTCTATTTTTGAAAAGTCCAGCAATTTCTAGTAATGAATGAAAAATGCCGATATTAATATAAGTGAAAGTCTGACTTATTAACTTCTACCCACAGTCCTCACATTATGTTCTTTTATAGATTCAGTGTCCTCATATTTTAATACACAGGCCCTGCAAACCTTTGATTGTATTTTATGAATTGTACTAAATGGATTCAAGGCATTTTATAGCCCATTCCGCTTACAAAATCTTGGACTCTTCAATATTGAAAGAATAGTGAAAATCTGGTTTTTAGCATTCTTTCTCTCTCTACCTCCCTCCCTCTCTCTCTATCTGATATCAGTATGCATTAATTTCGGCATTAGGTAGCGAGAAGCACATAAGCAAAAAGTAACAGAAAAGTAAGGTTTAGTAAATCCTAATGTAAATATAAGCATGTTTTAAAATGGAGGAGATATGAATAAAATGGAAGTGATGAAGACTACGAAAGATTGTTAAATTTCATAGAAGCATGTAAAATGGACGAGAACATAAATTCTGATGCCATAACCTGGATAGGGGCGTGCTAATGATTATGTTAGGGTGTACATAACCCTACTTTTCTGTTACTTTTTGCTTCTGTACTTCTCGTTTCCTAATGCTCCTCCTAATCCAAAATTAATGCATATTGATATTAGAGAGAGAGAGAGACGGTATGTGTATGTGAGTGAATTTTAAAAAGCCACATGTTTTGACAATTCTTTCAATATCAACAAGTCCAAGATTTTGTAACCCAAATGGGCTATAAAATTTCTGAATTCATAAGGTACAATTCATAAAATACTAATAAAGTTCTGCAAAGCCTGTCTTAGCATATGAACACTCTGAATCTATAAAAAAAAAAAATACTGTGAGGACTGTTGGGTAGAGGTTAACAAGTCAGACATTTCACTTACGTTAATATTGGAATTTTTCATTCAAAATTACCAGAAATACCTGGAATTTTTTAAATAGAAATTATAAGGTATTAAGGGGAAGGATGAACCCATCTTCTGCTAGACTGTACAGTGATTATATAAATGTCAGCAGCAGGTATATAAAAATCAATTAAACTAATGGGGAAACTCCCATACTTAACATGCTTTCTGGTGTTTGGAAAGTGTTACTTTATGTTCACGATCCTAATTGTAAGCCACAGAGTGCAGCTGAGGGGTCGCCTCCATAGAAAACCCCAATCATCCACATTATAGGAGGAACTCCAAAACCTCATTCGAGTTTTAAAAGCTATCTCTGAGAAGTATAAAATCCAGTATTACTTCCTCGTCATCCAATAAATGTAATTTTTACTTTCTCTACACGTACCATGTACCTAGTTTATAGAGGATGTATTGCATTCCATCCAGAAGTTCAACACCAAGATTTCATTGGAAATACATGTTTTAGATTTTTAGTGAAAAATCTGTGGGCCAGTGTGAGCTGTATATCATTAACGAGAAGACGGTAAAATACCAAGCTACGTATTTAAGATAAGTATCTTCCAAGGATGCAATGTGAAGATTTTGAGGAAAATGCCCTCACTCCAAAATACCCCTTACATGGAAAAAATTATGAAAATTTTAATTTTCTAAAAAAAAATGGCTTACAATTTTGATTAAAATACGATATATCAAAGACATTCATATGTCAAATAAAATGTATATCTTGAATTATCCAGGAATAGCATCTGAAGACCGCTTTAATCTGGATGAATTTTCCTGGATGTTGCATAACTATTAAAAAGAAAGAAAAAAGCTTACTACACAAAAAATTTAAACTCGCAAAACACACAATTTAGGTCATATAATTTTTTTTGTGGAGTTAATCTTTTTTTAGATATTCCTTGTTTTTGGTTTCAGCTTTAATATACTTGATTTTCACAATCGGGGATTTGACAACTACTGCAATGCAAAGAAAGGGATTTCAACCTCATTTTAAAATATTTGACTATCATTTTAGTCTAGCGTATTCCCTAAGCTAAGAATAAGCTTATTAACATGTGGATGGACAACTTCAAATTTTTTCTTAATTACTATTGCTAGAGATAATTGGGATGTTGAATGTGAGCTAAACCATAACCTCAATGAACTATGACCGTGCAAGTCTGCAGGTGTATCTAATGTAAAAACTTATTTGTCAGATAATAAAAGTATTGTCAACACCAACTAGCCGAAAACTTATCGGCAAAGATTTCTTAACAGATATGGTCAAATTACAAACGGACACACTGATCTTTTTCTAAAAACCTAAAACGTGTATTTCCAGTGACATCTCGGAATCAAACTTCTGGGTGGAATGCAGTACTTCTCTATATACTATGTATTTAGTATGTGTAAAGAAAGTAAAAATTGCATTTATCGGACAACGGCGAGGAAGTAATGCCGGATTTCATACTTCTCACAGGTAACTTTTAAAACTCGACTGATGTTTTGGAGTTCCTCCTATTACGCGGATGATTGGGGTTTTTGATGGCGGCGATCCCACAGATGCGCTCTGCTGCTTACAATTAGGATCCTCAACATAAAGTATCACTTTCTATATGCCAAAATGCGTGACAAGTAAGGAAGTTTTGCTATGCTTTGATTAACTTTTACGTACCTCCCGCTAACATTTATGAAATCACCGTACAATCTAGCGAGTGTTTGGATCATCCTCCCCCTACATCCCTCTTAATCTCTATTTTTGAAAAGTCCAGGAATTTCTAGTAATGAATGAAAAATGCCGATATTAATATAAGTGAAAGTCTGACTTATTAACTTCGACCCACAGTCCTCACATTATGTTCTTTTATAGATTCAGTGTCCTCATATTCTAATACACAGGCCCTGCAAACCTTTGATTGTATTTTATGAATTGTACTAAATGGATTCAAGGCATTTTATAGCCCATTCCGCTTACAAAATCTTGGACTTTTCAATTATGAAAGAATAGTGAAAATCTGGTTTTTAGCATTCTTCCTCTCTACCTACCTCCCTCTATCTCTATCTGATATCAGTATGCATTAATTTCGGCATTAGGTAACGAGAAGCACATAAGCAAAAAGTAATAGAAAAGTAAGGTTTAGTGAATCCTAATGTAAATATAAGCATGTTTTAAAATGGAGGAGATATGAATAAAATGGAAGAGATGAAGACTAGGAAAGATTGTTAAATTTCATAGAAGCATGTAAAATGTACGAGAACATAAATTCTGATGCCATAACCTGGATAGGGGCGTGCTAATGATTACGTTAGAGTGTACATAACCCTACTTTTCTGTTACTTTTTGCTTCTGTACTTCTTGTTTCCTAATGCTCCTCCTATGCCAAAATTAATGCATACTGATATTAGAGAGAGAGAGAGAGACGGTATGTGTATGTGAGTGAATGTTAAAAAACCACATATTTTGACAATTCTTTCAATATTAACAAGTCCAAGATTTTCAAACCCAAATGGGCTATAAAATTCCTGAATTCATAAGGTACAATTCATAAAATACTAATAAAGTTCTGTAAAGCCTGTCTTAGCATATGAACACACTGAATCTATAAAAAAAACATACTGTGAGGACTGTTGGGTAGAATTTAAGAAGTCAGACATTTCACTTACGTTAATATTGGAATTTTTCACTCAAAATTACTAGAAATACCTGGAATTTTTTAAATAGAAATTATAAGGTATTAAGGGGAAGGATGAACTCATCTTCTGCTAGACTGTACAGTGATTATATAATTGTCAGCAGCAGGTATATAAAAATCAATGAAACTAATGGGGAAACTCCCGTACTTAACATGCTTTCTGGGTTTGGAAAGCGTTACTTTATGTTCACGGTCCTAATTGTAAGCCACAGAGTGCAACTGAGGGGTCGCCTCCATAGAAAACCCCAATCATCCACATTATAGGAGGAACTCCAAAACCTCATTCAAGTTTTAAAAGCTACCTCTGAGAAGTATAAAATCCAGTATTACTTCCTCGTCATCCAATAAATGTAATTTTTACTTTCTCTACACGTACCATGTACCTAGTTTATAGAGGATGTATTGCATTCCATCCAGAAGTTCAACACCAAGATTTCATTGGAAATACACGTTTTAGATTTTTAGTGAAAAATCTGTGGGCCAGTGTGACCTGTATATCTTTAACGATAAGACGGTAAAATACATAGCTTCGTATTTAAGATAAGTATCTTCCAAGGATGCAATGTGAAGATTTTGAGGAAAATGCAATCACTCCAAAATACCCCTTACATGGAAAAAATTATGAAAATTTTAATTTTCTAAAAAAAATGGCTAATAATTTTGATTAAAATACGATATATCAAAGACATTCATATGTCAAATAAAATGTATATCTTGAATTATCCAGGAATAGCCTCTGAAGACCGCTTTAATCTGTATGAATTTTGCTGGATGTTGCATAACTATTAAAAAGAAAGAAAAAAGCTCACTACACAAAAAATTTAAGATCGCAAAGCACACAATTTAGGTCATATAATTTTATTTGTGGAGTTAATCTTTTTTTAGATATTCCTTGTTTTTGGTTTCAGCTTTAATATACTTGATTTTCACAATCGGGGATTTGACAACTACTGCAATGCAAAGAAAGGGATTTCAACCTCATGGCAACCAGCTTTTAAAATATTTGACTATCATTTTAGTCTAGCGTATTCCCTAAGCTAAGAATAAGCTTATTAACATGTGGATGGACCACTTCAAATTTTTTCTTAATTACTATTGCTAGAGATAATTGGGATGTTGTATGTGAGCTAAACCATAACCTCAATGAACTGTGACCGTGCAAGTCTGCAGGTATATCTAATGTAAAAACTTATTTGTCAGATAATAAAAGTATTGTCAACACCAACTAGCCGAAAATTTATCGGCAAAGATATCTTAAGAGATATGTTTAAATTACAGACAAACGGACACAATGATCTTTTTCTAAAAACCTAAAACGTGTATTTCCAGTGACATCTAGGAATCGGACTTCTGGGTGCAATGCAGTACTTCTCTATATACTATGTATATAGTATGTGTAAAGAAAGTAAAAATTGCATTTATCGGACAACGGCGAGGAAGTAATGCCGGATTTCATACTTCTCACAGGTAACTTTTAAAACTCGACTGATGTTTTGGAGTTCCTCCTATTACGCGGATGATTGGGGTTTTTGATGGCGGCGATCCCACAGATGCGCTCTGCTGCTTACAATTAGGATCCTCAACATAAAGTATCACTTTCTATATGCCAAAATGCGTGACAAGTAAGGAAGTTTTGCTATGCTTTAATTAACTTTTACGTACCTCCCGCTAACATTTATGAAATCACCGTACAATCTAGCGAGTATTTGGATCATCCTCCCCCTACATCCCTCTTAATCTCTATTTTTGAAAAGTCCAGGAATTTCTAGTAATGAATGAAAAATGCCGATATTAATATAGGTAAAAGTCTGACTTATTAACTTCTACCCACAGTCTCATATTATGTTCTTTTATAGATTCAGTGTCCTCATATTTTAATACACAGGCCCTGCAAACCTTTGATTGTATTTTATGAATTGTACTAAATGGATTCAAGGCATTTTATAGCCCATTCCGCTTACAAAATCTTGGACTTTTCAATATTGAAAGAATTGTGAAAATTGTGGTTTTTATCATTCTTTGTCTCTCTACCTCCCTCCCTCCCTCTCTCTCTATCTCATATCAGTATGCATGAATTTCGGCATTAGGTAACGAGAAGCACATAAGCAAAAAGTAACAGAAAAGTAAAGTTTAGTGAATCCTAATGTAAATATAAGCATGTTTTAAAATGGAGGAGATATGGATAAAATGGAAGAGATGAAGACTACGAAAGTTTGTTAAATCTCATAGAAGCATGTAAAATGGACGAGAACATAAATTCTGATGGGATAACCTGGATAGGGGCGTACTACTTTTCTGTTACATTTTGCTTCTGTACTTCCCGTTTCCTAATGCTCCTCCTATGCCAAAATTAATGCATACTGATATTAGAGCGAGAGAGAGACGGTATGTGTATGTGAGTGAATGTTAAAAAACCACATATTTTGACAATTCTTTCAATATTAACAAGTCCAAGATTTTGAAACCCAAAAGGGCTATAAAATTCCTGAATTCATAAGGTACAATTCATAAAATACTAATAAAGTTCTGCAAAGCCTGTCTTAGCATATGAACACACTGAATCTATAAAAAAAACATACTGTGAGGACTGTTGGCTAGAGGTTAAGAAGTCAGACATTTCACTTACGTTAATATTGGAATTTTTCATTCAAAATGACTAGAAGTACCTGGAATTTTTTTAGATAGAAATTATAAGGTATTAAGGGGAAGGATGAACCCATCTTCTGCTAGACTGTACAGTGATTATATAAATGTCAGCAGCAGGTATATAAAAATCAATTAAACTAATGGGGAAACTCCCATACTTAACCTGCTTTCTGGTGTTTGGAAAGTGTTACTTTATGTTCACGGTCCTAATTGTAAGCCACAGAGTGCAGCTGAGGGGTCGCCTCCATAGAAAACCCCAATCATCCACATTATAGGAGGAACTCCAAAACCTCATTCAAGTTTTAAAAGCTACCTCTGAGAAGTATAAAATCCAGTATTACTTCCTCGTCATCCAATAAATGTAATTTTTACTTTCTCTACACGTACCATGTACCTAGTTTATACAGGATGTATTGCATTCCATCCAGAAGTTCAACACCAAGATTTCATTGGAAATACACGTTTTAGATTTTTAGTGAAAAATCTGTGGGCCAGTGTGACCTGTATATCTTTAACGAGAAGACGGTAAAATACCAAGCTTCGTATTTAAGATAAGTATCTTCCAAGGATGCAATGTGAAGATTTTGAGGAAAATGCCCTCACTCCAAAATACCCCTTACATGGAAAAAATTATGAAAATTTTAATTTTCTAAAAAAAATGGCTAATAATTTTGATTAAAATACGATATATCAAAGACATTCATATGTCAAATAAAATGTATAGCTTGAATTATCCAGGAATAGCCTCTGAAGACCGCTTTACTCTGGATGAATTTTGCTGGATGTTGCATAACTATTAAAAAGAAACAAAAAAAGCTTACTACACAAAAAATTTAAACTCGCAAAACACACAATTTAGGTAATATAATTTTTTTTGTGGAGTTAATCTTTTTTTAGATATTCCTTGTTTTTGGTTTCAGCTTTAATATACTTGATTTTCACAATCGGGGATTTGACAACTACTGCAATGCAAAGAAAGGGATTTCAACCTCATGGCAACCAGCTTTTAAAATATTTGACTATCATTTTAGTCTAGCGTATTCCCTAAGCTAAGAATAAGCTTATTAACATGTGGATGGACCACTTCAAATTTTTTCTTAATTACTATTGCTAGAGATAATTGGGATGTTGAATGTGAGCTAAACCATAACCTCAATGAACTATGACCGTGCAAGTCTGCAGGTATATCTAATGTAAAAACTTATTTGTCAGATACTAAAGGTATTGTCAACACCAACTAGCCGAAAACTTATCGGCAAACGTATCTTAAGAGATATGTTTAAATTACAGACAAACGGACACACTGATCTTTTTCTAAAAACCTAAAACGTGTATTTCCAGTGAAATCTCGGAAACGAACTTCTGGGTGGAATGCAGTACTTCTCTATATACTATGTACATAGTATGTATAAAGAAAGTAAAAATTGCATTTATCGGACAACGGCGAGGAAGTAATGCCGGATTTCATACTTCTCACAGGTAACTTTTAAAACTCGAATGATGTTTTGGAGTTCCTCCTATTACGCGGATGATTGGGGTTTTTGATGGCGGCGATCCCAAAGATGCGCTCTGCTGCTTACAATTAAGATCCTCAACATATAGTATCACTTTCTATATGCCAAAATGCGTGACAAGTAAGGAAGTTTTGCTATGCTTTAATTAACTTTTACGTACCTCCCGCTAACATTTATGAAATCACCGTACAATCTAGCGAGTGTTTGGATCATCCTCCCCCTACATCCCTCTTAATCTCTATTTCTGAAAAGTCCAGGAATTTCTAGTAATGAATGAAAAATGCCGATATTAATATAAGTGAAATTCTGACTTATTAACTTCTACCCACAGTCCTCACATTATGTTCTTTTATAGATTCAGTGTGCTCATATTCTAATACACAGGTTCTGTAAAACTTTAATGGTATTTTATGAATTATACTAAATGAATTCAAGGCATTTTATAACCCATTCCGCTTACAAAATCTTTGACTTTTCAATATTGAAAGAATTGTGAAAATTGTGGTTTTTAGCATTCTTTCTCTCTCTCCCTCCCTCTCTCTCTATTCATATAATATGCATTAATTTCGGCATTAGGTAACGAGAATCACATAAGCAAAAAGTAACAGAAAAGTAAGGTTTAGTGAATCCTAATGTAAATATAAGCACGTTTTAGAATGGAAGAGATATGAATAAAATGGAAGAGATGAAAACTACGAAAGTATGTTAAACCATATAGAAGCATGTAAAATGGACGAGAACATAAATTCTGATGCCATAACCTGGATAGGGGCATGCTAAGAATTACGTTAAGGTGTACATAACCTTATTTTTCTGTTACTATTTGCTTTTGTACTTCTCGTTTCCTAATGCTCCTCCTATGCCAAAATTAATGCATACTGATATTAGAGAGAGAGAGAGCGAGAGAGAGCGAGAGAGAGAGAGAGAGAGCGAGAGAGCGAGAGAGCGAGAGAGAGAGAGAGAGAGAGAGAGAGAGAGAGAGAGAGAGAGAGAGAGAGAGAGAGAGAGAGAGAGAGAGAGAGAGAGAGAGAGAGAGAGAGAGAGAGAGAGAGAGAGAGAGAGAGAGAGAGAGAGAGAGAGAGAGAGAGAGAGAGAGAGAGAGAGAGAGAGAGAGAGACGGTATGTGTATGTGAGTGAATGTTAAAAAGCCACATATTTTGACAATTCTTTCAATACTAACAAGTCCCAAGATTTTGTAACCCGAATGGGCTATAAAATTCCTGAATTCATAAGGAACAATTCATAAAATACTAACAAAGTTCTGCAAAGCCTGTCTTAGCATATGAACACACTGAATCTATAAAAAAAAACATACTGTGAGGACTGTTGGGTAGAGGTTAAGAAGTCAGACATTTCACTTACGTTAATATTGGAATTTTTCATTCAAAATTACTAGAAATACCTGGAATTTTTTAAATAGAAATTATAAGGTATTAAGGGGAAGGATGAACTCATCTTCTGCTAGACTGTACAGTGATTATATAAATGTCAGCAGCTGGTATATAAAAATCAATTAAACTAATGGGGAAACTCCCATACTTAACATTCTTTCTGGTGTTGGGAAAGTGATACTTTATGTTCATGGTCCTAATTGTAAGCCAAAGAGTGCAGCTGAAGGGTCGCCTCCATAGAAAACCCCAATCATCCACATTTTAGGAGGAACTCCAAAACCTCATTAGAGTTTTAAAAGCTACCTCTGAGAAGTATAAAATCCAGTATTACTTCCTCGTCATCCAATAAATGTAATTTTTACTTTCTCTATACGTACTATGTACCTAGTTTAAAGAGGATGTATTGCATTCTATCCAGAAGTTCGGCTCCAAGATTTCATCGGAAATACATGTTTTAGATTTTTAGTTAAAGATACGTGGGCCAGTGTGACCTGTGTATCTATAACGATAAGTCAGTAAAATACCAAGCTTATTATTTAAGTTAAGTTGATGAATTTTGCTGGATGTTGCATAACTAGTAAAAAGAAGGAAAAAAGCTTACTACACAAAAAATTTAATCTCGCAAAACACACAATTTAGGTCACATAAGTTTTTTATGTGGAGTTAATCTTTTTTAGATATTCCTTGTTTTTGGTTTTAGCTTTAATATACTTGATTTTCACAATTGGGGATTTGACAACTACTGCAATGCAAAGAAAGGGATTTCAACCACATGGCAACCAGCTTTTAAAGTATTTGACTATCATTTTAGCCTAGTGAATTCCCTAAGCTAAGAATAAGCTTATTAACATGTGGGTGGACCACTTTAAATTTTTTCTTAATTACTATTGCTAGAGATAATTGGGAATTTGAATGTTAGCGGAACCATAACCTCAATGATCTATGACCGTGGAAGTCTGCAGGTATATCTAATGTAAAAACTTATATGTCAGATAATAAAAGTATTGCCAGTACCAACTAGCGGAAAACTTATCGGCAAAGATATCTTAAGAGATATGTTTAAATTACAGACAAACGGACACACTGATCTTTTTCTAAAAATCTAAAACATGTATTTTTGGTAAAATCTTGGAATAGAACTTCTCGGTGGAGGGCAATACTTCTCTATAAACTATGTACATAATATGTGTAAAAAATATAAAATTTGCATTTATCGGATGGCAACGGGGAAGTAATACTGGATTTTTTACTTATCACAAGTAATTTTAAGATATTTTTAATATTCAAAATAATTTGGGGTTCTTCCTATTATGTAGATGATTGGGTTTTTGATGGGGGCGATCCCTCAACTGCGCTCTGTGGCTTATAATTAGGGCCCTGAGACTGAAATTCCACATCTGTAATATTTCCTCTACATCAATTATTTGCTAATAATATCAGTTAATATTTTTATTATTGTATATACATATACATCACTCATTTTAATATCACTGTCAGATCCTTAGACAGTAAATTGTGCATTGAATTTGGCAAAGGGAAATGATAACATTGTAAGAGTGTTTTGGAAAATATTCCATTTTATTTCATATATTGTAAGTTAAATGTATTTAACCGTGTTGGAAAAGCTTTGGATCCTTTAAAGACTTTAACATGGTTAGCTTGGCAAAGCTACACTATTTTCGAATTTTCAAAAGTGCTAGAAGATTGACGCCGGAATTTGCGTTCATACACGGGTCGCATGGTCATTCGCTCAGCCAGTCAGCGAAAGTCAAGCATGGCTGATGCGTATGCGACCAATGAGCTACACCTACGTCATGCAGTTTCGCGACCATATAATGAGAGTGAAATGAGGTTCATTGGGAGATTGCTGGGTCATGCTCTAGCACTTTGGTTTGAAACCGAGACGAGATTAGAAGTGACAGAAGTTGGCGCTATGCTCATAGGAGTAGCCATGTGTGCAGTGGGGATTTAGAAGTTCAAACTTGCATTAGTTAATCTGTTACATCATGGGGATGTGGCCTAAAAATGTTATTAACTAATAAGTGAAAGCTTTAACACGGCAACAAAGTATTAATCCTCAACTTCTTGAAATGCTAATAAAACACTAATTCGTGAAAAGTCAGACTTGCTGCATTTTCTTTAGTATTCATTTGCAACACCTCCACAACTGCCAGAACCGCTGTTTCTCTCCCAACCCTGAGACACAATAACCCAACAACAGAAGACACATGCTAAAATTCTGACAACGAAGAATCCAGAAGTGGGGCAAACTGCCTCATAAGTGACGTCAGTAACTTGTTGGCCAGGCCACGCCAAGTGCAGCCCAGCTGTAGGAGCAGATATGCTATCAGCCAGCCAAATGAACACCAATGACGGGGAAGAAAACTTCTACCAGTAACATGAGGAAACCAGCAGCAAAAGCAAAGTAAGACTGTAACAATTTTATTTATTTGTTCATGCTTTTATGCAATGGGAAGGCAGTTAGCAAAATAGAGGATGCTGTGAACCAGCAGGAACGTGTAGAGAGTGAAGAAATAGACAATGTAGGCCAAGAACAGATAGTATGCATAGAGCAAATAGGATCCCCAGTAGTTAATCCCAGTGTTAATATAACTCTAGAACAATTACAAGCCATGTTAGCTGGTATAACACAGCAAATTAGCCAGAAATTAAGACAGTTCAATTCAGGAAACCTAAGCAGGATAGACAGTTCAAGTCAGGAAACTCAATGCAGGATACATAGTTCAATTTTGGAAACACAAAGCAGGTTAGATAGCTCAATTCAGGAGGTAGCAAAGACTTGAAGCAGACCATGGAGTTAATGTGCTCAGAAACTAAGCAATTAAGAGTAAATTGCAGTGAAAATAGGGACAATGTTATGCAGGTACACGCGGAAGTAACCAATGAAATTGCAATTATAAAAAGTGTTCAGGATAAATTTTGCCAAAATTTGCAGCAGGCACAGGACATTGCTAGTCAGAGACATAGGGAATTTGAAACAAATGTACAGAAAGAGTTTAGAGTTAAGAGAGCATACTGATGCAGTTAATGGGGGGTTCAACACAGAAGTTGAAATTGTGATAACTGCTGTCCTGCCTCTGAATGCAAACCAAACTAGAGGGGATGCTGCCAGAGAAAACTGAAAAATTGGAGAAAGAAGTCCAAGACTTAAGGAATAATTTGAATCTAAGTAGATGAATAAACGCTTCTCCCAGCTTGCCCAGTGCCAGCGCCTCAAACGAGCAAACTTGCAACACGTCTAGCATTTCATTGCTGCACGCCGACACAACATCAACAACTATAAGTTGCAGTAGTAACAATTTAGTAATAATTTTCTTGATACAAATGTGCATGGATTTCCAGCTACACAGAGTGTAAATTTGAGAGGTGTGGATTCCACTGGTTTTCATTTAATTAATGAATTAGTGCCGCTAAATTTTTCTGATGAATCTTATGAATGTCCGCAGAACTATATTAGGGACCTGGATGAATATTTGCTTTTGAAAGCTATTCCGGATCAGGTTAAGATGGTTCTAGTTATGAAATCTTTAAAGGGTAAAACTTTGAATTGGCTACAAGTGATGCTTGGTGACTGGGTAGACTACCCAGAATTTAAGGCTGCATTCCTTGCACGCTATTTTGGCACAGCTCAGCAAAGTAGAATTTGGGATGAAGTAACAAACGGGAAGTATAATGCTAGGTCAGGTATTTCAAGGGCTAACTATTTTTTGCAATTAGTAATGAAAGCAAAGATGCTCAATCCATCTTTGTTAGAGACCAAGTTAATCAGATTGGCAACACTGCAATTTGAAGACAACCGAGCAAGTTTAATTGTTGCACACACCACGACTTGTATGCAATTTTTGGAACTCTTAACCCAGTTAGAAGATTGCCAGGGAAATAACAGCCAAACCCAAGCTTTGCCACGTGGGAACCCAAGCATGAGAAACCCATGTGACAGAGATGGTTTAGGACGAGGGGCAGGCAAGGATGCAAACAGATTTAGAAGTGACACTAGGGACCACTACCAGCATCCCATGTCCAGGTTCGAACAGAAATAATGGGGAAACAACTGGAATGGTAGGAATAATGCTGCAAAAGGGCCAAGAAACCAACATGTAAATTTTATGCAATATAACCGGGGACATAATATGAATTATAGAAGTAGAGGGCCCAGAAACAATTACCACCGGAGGTTTAGTTGGAACAGGAGGCAGAGTTTTGAAAGGAATGTAAATTATCGAAAGCCAGAGAATAGAAGTCCACCACCCTCAGTACAAGATGAAAGACTGCAGGCTGAAGAACAGCAAAGGGTAGGAAATATAATAACTCTCAGTGTGATGGGTGCATCCACTAGCCAGCAGGGAAACTAAATTGCAAGTTCTCCAGGGCCGACACGACAACTGAAGCTCATGAACAAATCACCCAAGATAGGCACTTTGGTTTGATACTGAGATGAGACTAGAAGTGATAGAAGTTGGCGCTATGCTCATAGGAGTAGTCACGTGTGCAGTGGGGATTTAGAAGTTCAAATTTGCATTAGTTAATCTGTTACATTATGGGGATGTGGCCTAAAAATGTAATTAACTAATAAGTGAAAGCTTTAACGCGGCAACAAAGTATTAATCCTCAACTTCTTGAAATGTTAGTAAAACACTAATTCGTGAAAAGTCAGACTCGCTGCATTTTCTTAAGTATTCAATCGCAAAACCTCCACAA
Organism: Hymenopus coronatus; assembly: GCA_030762935.1. Classification (NCBI taxonomy): domain Eukaryota; kingdom Metazoa; phylum Arthropoda; class Insecta; order Mantodea; family Hymenopodidae; genus Hymenopus; species Hymenopus coronatus. Next base: position 497,159,034 of record CM060900.1, on the reverse strand, counting down.
TTGCCGGAACAGCTGTTTCTCTCCCAACCCTGAGACACAATAACCCAACAACAGAAGACACATGATAAAACTCTGACAATGAAGAATCTAGAAATGGGGTAAACCGCCTTCTCCCTCAACATAAAGTAACTCTTTCCAAATGCCATAAAGTATGACAAGTATGGGAATTTTCAAATTGTTTAATTAATTTTTATATACCTCCTGCTGACATTTATGAAATCACTTTCTAGTAATAATGAGTGGAAAATACTGATATTAATGTAAGCAAGTTTGACTTCTTAACTTCTACCCCGAGTCCTCACAGTGTGTTCTTTTATACATTCAGTGTGTTAATATTCTAATACACAGGCTTTGCAAACCTTTAATAGTATTTTATGCATTCAAGGCATTCCAGTTGCAAAATATTTAACTTTTCAATATTTGAAAAATTGTCAAAATATGTGGTTTTTAACATTCACTCGCATGCACATCTCTATCTCTCTCTCATCAGTATGCATTAATTTCAGCATTAGGAAACAAGAAGTACATAAGCAAACAGTAACAGAAAAGTAAGGTTAAGTGAACCCCAATATAATTATTAGCATCCCCCCCACCCCATCCAGGTTATGGCATCAGTCTTTATGTTCACGTCCATTTTGCACGCTTCTACGAGGTTTATCACACTTTTGCAGTCATTATCTCTTCCATTTTATTCTTAAACATGGCAAAAGAATTCCACTGGTATCAAATATCATTTATTTTGTTCGTTTTGGCCTTCTTTGCAAGACAATTCTTCAGTGTTTTTTGGTTTGCGAATTCTCCATCTGCAGAGTTTCCATTGAATGGTTGGAGTGAATGATATGTCAAATAAGATTTTACATTACATATACCTGCAGACTTCCACGGCCATAGTCCATTGAGGTTATGGTTCTGCTCACATTCACATCTCACAATTATCACTAGCAACAGTAATTAAGAAAAAATCTGAAGTGCTCCATGCACATGTCTTTTTCTATATCTCTGTAACAAATTACTGTTTATAAGCTTATTCTTAGCTTAGGGAGTATACTAGACTAAAATGATAATCATCTTTTAAAAGCTGGTTGCCATATGGATGATATCTGTTTCTTTGCATTGCTATAGTTGACAAACTCCCGATATTGAAAAGTTTTAAGAATATTAAAACTAAAACCAAATAACAAGGAATATCTCAAAAATGATCAACTCCGAAAAGAAAAATATATGACCTAAATTGTGTGTTTTGCGATATCTAATTTTTTTGTATAGTAAGCTTTTGTCTTTCTCTTATGGTTTACTAGTTATGCAACATCCAGCAAAATTCATCTGGAATAAAGAGGTCTTCAGAGGCTATTCCCGGAAAATTCAAGATATACATTTTATTTGACATATAATACATGTAATATACAGTACTTTAATCAAAATCGTTAAGCCATTTTTTTTAGAAAATCAAAATTTTCATAGCTTTTTCCATGTAAGGGGTAGTTTGGGATGAGGGTATTTTCCTCAAAGTCTCTGCGTAGCATCTTTGGAAGATACTTAACTTAAATACCAAGTTTGGTATTTTACCAAATTTTTGTTACAGACATACTGACACACAGATCTTTTTCTAAAAATCTAAAATGTGTATTTCCAGTGAAATCTTGGTATTGAACTTCTAGGTGGAATGGAATACCTTCTTATAAACTATGTACATAGTAGGTGTAAAGAAAGTAAAAATTGCATTTATTGGATGACAGTGAGGAAGTAATATTGGAGTTTATACTTCTCAGTGGTAGCTTTAAAAACTTGAAAGATGTCTTGAGCTCCTCCTATTACATGGACGATTGGGGTTTTTAATGGGAGCAAATCCTCAGCTGTGCTCTGCAGCTTACAATTAGGACCCTCAACAAAAAATAACACTTTCTAAATGTCCAAAAGCGTGAATGGTATGGGAGTTTTCAAGTGGTTTAATTAATTTTTATATACCTCCTGCTGACGTTTATGAAATCACTGTACAATCTAGCAGATGTTTGCTTCATCCTCCCCTGTTATACCTTATAATTTCTATTTAAAAAATCCAGGGATTTCTAATAATAATAAATAGAAAATGCTGATATTAACGTAAGTGAAACGTCTGACTTCTTAACCTCTACCTCAGCTGTCCTCACAGTGTTCTTTTATAGATTCAATGTGTTCATATTCTAATACAAAGGCTTTGCAAATATTTATTAGTATTTTATGAATTGTACTTTATGAATTCAAGGCATTTTATAGCCCATTCCAGTTACAACTTCTCAATATTGAAAGAATTGTCAAAACATGTGGTTTTTAACATTCACTCGCATACACATATTGTGTCTCTCTGTGTAATATCAGTATGCATTAATTTTGGCATAGGAGAAGGAGCATTAGGAAACGAGAAGTACATAAGCAAAAAGTAACAGAAAAGTAAGGCTATGTACACCCTAACGTAATTATTAGCATCCCCTGTCCAGGTTATGGCATCAGACTTTATGTTCCCGTCCAGTTTACATGCTTCTATGAGGTTTAACACTCTTTTGCTGTCATCATCACTTCAATTTTATACTTAAACATGGCAAAAGAATTCTCCTGGTATAAACTCTCTTTCATTTTGTTTGTTGTGGCCTGCTTCGCAAGGCAGTTCTCCATTTTGGATAAAATGAGTCGAATTTACACTTGAATTGCTTCACTAAGTAATAAATTACCTGGACATGTTTCGAAGGCATATGTTGCCTACATCATCAACAGATTTCGACTGGCCGGCCTGTTGTTGGTATTTTCTGTGGACTCCTCTCCTTTCTCTGGTGGCTGATAGATGAACTTGTAGAGAGGGTTGTCATCGGCGGGAATTCCAAAATTCATAAGGCTTGGTTTCTGCTTTAAAGTAAAGATCTTCTCCCATATGTTTAATTCTAGCGGTCGATGTACTGATTTTAACAAGTGGACATTATCTTCAATTCTATGGCTATTGTCCCAAGCATGTGAGGCTCCATTTGGTTGTTTCTTAAGTGTGCCAGATGTGATACTGTAAATTCCTGATTTCTTGGATGCAGGTGTTTTGTCCAACTTGTTCTTTATAAGGTTTTTTATGCTGTGTTTGTTTTGTGGGGCTAAGAAGATGTTGTTTTCCTTGAAAATCTTTTTTAAATTTGTTGAAGGCCTGAGAGTGGAATGTGAAGTTTTTGAAAATATTCTGGTTTTTGTCTGCCATGAGGGTAGTTGTAGCTGCTATTTTTCTCTTTCTCTATTGTTTTTAGTTTTTTCAGGGCAAGTGTTTTGTTAAAACCATTGTTCTCGGCAGTTTTTATTATTTGGTTAAGCTCTTCTTCATATTCTATCTTCCCCATGGGGATGTTAAGTAATCTGTTTAGCAAACTGTGGATGATTGCATGTTTGTGGCTAGTTGGGTTGAAGCTGTTAGATTTTATGTGGTTGTCTGCATGTGTGTCCTTCCTGAAAATTCCAAATTCCAGTTTTTTATAGTTTCTGATACTTTTGAGGTCCAAAAATGGAGAGTATTGTCTTTCTCGGTTTCCATGGTAAATTTAATACCTGGGATTTGTAAATTTAATAGCAGCAGTGCATCTTCTATTAGTTTAGCATTTACTATGGCAAATACATCATCCACATACCTGAACTAAGTTTTGAAAATGTGAGGGAATCCATTGGTGATTTTTGTTTCGAAAAAGCTCATGAATAAATTTGTCAGGAACAGCGACAGGGGACTTCCCATTGTGAGGCCTGATTTCTGTTTATAATATGTGCCATTGAAGATGATGAAAGATTGTGCAATGCATATGTGGACGAGCTTGGAATATTCTTTGATTTCTTCTTTCATCAAGTTTATGGATTGAAACCATTGTTGACAGTATTGCAATAGGGTGGCAATGGGGATGCTTGGGAATAAGGAGCTGACGTCAAAGGAGCCAAGTCTATCATTAGGTGATAATTCTAGGTCTTTTATGTTGTTGATTAGTTCTATGGAATTATTTATGCTTAGGGTTTCAAATTTTGGGAGACTGAGTAATTTTTTGTTTAGCCATTGGGCTAGGTTATAGGTAGGTGCATTGATGTTGTTTACTATTAATCTCATTTTGTTTCCTGGTGTGTGGATTTTGGGTAGTCTGTACACAGTAGGAATAGATGGATTGTCTACTTTCATTCTCCAATGTTGTGATCTTGGGATAATGTTGCTGGTTTTTATAGCATTGTTTATGGCGGTTGTGCATTTGCATAAAGGATCAGATTTTATCGCAGTGAACTCGTCACTTGCCGAAGATGTAGACTTATGTAGACTTCTGTATTTAGTATGACCATTTTGTTTCCTTTGTCAGCTTTTGTGTAAATGATGTCTTTTTTGTTCAAGGATTTTATGATGTGTTTGAAAACTGTGTGTAAAAACTGAGATAAAAGATACATAGGACAAACCAGAAGAAAAATAGGAACCAGGTTGAAGGAACATCTGGCACACTTAAGAAACAACCAAATGGAGAAATCAGCTTGGGACAATAGCCATAGAATCGAAGATAATGTCCACTTGTTAAAATCAGTACAGTGACCGCTAGAATTAAACATATGGGAGAAGATCTTTATTTTAAAGCGGAAACCAAGCCTTATTAATTTTGGAATTCCCGTCGATGACAACCCTCTCTACAAGTTCATCTATCAGCCACCAGAGAAAGGAGAGGAGTCCACAGAAAATACCAACAACAGGCTGGCCAGTCGAAATCTTTTGATGATGCAGGCAACATACACCTTCGAAACATGTCCAGGTAATTTATTACTTAGTGAAGCAATTCAAGTGTAAATTCGATTCATTTTATCCAATGTGTAATTACGCTCCACTGTGTACCACTTCCAGCATTCTGATTCTTTTGATCAATTCTCCATTGTATTTTGGTTTACGAATTCCCCAATTGTAGCGCTTTCATCGAATTCAGAATGGCAAACTTAACACTCTACAAACTATCCTAGAGGGTTACTATCCAGAGGAACATGTGTGGTTGTAGAACGAAAGGTTTTCTTATTAGCCAGATAAAAGTATTTAGTGAATAACTATAGGCAGGCTTATTGTGCCATTGTAGAACCGGTCCTTAAGGAAACAAAATAATTCATTAAGCACACATGCAGAAGTTATATCATTCAGTAAAATGGGCATACTTTGCTATGGACACTTGACACTCCCATTCTAGGTCCATATATGGTAATATTGAACTAAGCTCTCAATATATGCAAAATGAGTAATAATCCATGATATCCTGGAAATCTTTCCAGAGACCATTGGTTAATACACAAAGTTAATTATATTTCATACATGAAATTATAATGCTAACATTTATTGAGTTAAAATACGCTTCTTATAATGGCAATCTCACTATACATACCAGCATAAACTAAATTCCTTGCAAAATTTGGAGCCTTCGGATAATATTTGAGAAAATCATCCAAGAAGTGTGTCAGATGATAGCCTTGTTTTAACAAAGCTTGCCGTCCAGAAACATAACCATGAATGCTGCGCAGATGATAATCATATGTGAAGGAGTGGAGATGCATCATTACCTTGATTTTATCACATTCATCCAGGAAACTTAATATGAACTGTAAAATAGAACACTCACTTTAATCCTGAAATTTTCTCATTTTTGTATGCTTTTATATTATGCACTAAAACTTTATCTGTATTGTTATATTTTTGCTTAGTACTCATTAAATGTTTTTGCCTGGTAATATGGCATATGAGACCTTCTGGCCTTGATTTCAACTGGAATATATTCATAAATAAAGAATTCATAAATAAATTAACACATTAACATGTTAAACAGAATATAAATGATATATCTACAAACTGAAAATTACACATGATAAAAGGTCACATTAAAGGTGTATCAAAAAGGAATGTCCACACCTAAGGAAAACTGCACACACATACAGGATGAAAACATTTTACACAAACATGAGTTTCAGAATAAGTATTTCCATGTTATGGTTCATTTTCTGTAACATAGGAGCCACTGAAGATGTTCACTGCAGTCATGAACGAAACGTCTGAACCTGAAAACTCCAATAGACCATGCTTCTCAGGCCGGAAAATTCTTCCAGTCGATGAAATTGTACAACTCTACCAAATGAACAATGGCACTAAAATGTACAGCAGCTCCATCATGCAATTTTTTTTTTTAAGTAGTGTTCAATGCTCTTTCTTAATGTAGATGGTACTGCAGGTGATGAATTAGGAAAGGAAATTTGGGAAGGAAATATTTCAGGCCTAAGTTTAGGTTACCTCCTAGGCATTTTCCAAATATAGGACTGAAAAAAACCTGGCAGAAACCTTAGTCAGGGATGATGGAGAGATCACCATGGCTGAATGGTTGGACCACTTGCCTCTCACCCAGGTGGCTCAGGTTTGATCCCAGGCAACCGCATGTGGGATTTGTGGTGGATGAAGTGGTACAGGGGTGGTTTTTTTTCCAGGTTCTCAGTTTTCCCAAGCCATTGCATTTCATCTGAGAAAAGTATAAGTTTTTTATAGCTGAAACCAAAAACGAGGAATATCTCAAAAACAATATCCTCCCCAAAAAAATGTATGTAACATAAATTGCGAGTTTTAAAGTGCTCTACGTTTGTTGTGTGGTAAGTTTTGCTCCATTTTCATTCCATGTATCATCACCTGCAGTGCCATATGCAGTAAAAGCTGGCATTAAACACTATCAAAAAAGGATGATGGTACTAGCAGAACTTGAACCACATGTATCCCATTCACAAGTCTGTGCCTTGAAAGCCTCAGCTGCCCATATCATATGCACGAAGTACATGCTTATTCACACTGGTATTGGCACTATACTCTGAAAGAACAAGTAAGCTATTCTATATGAGTGCTTGGAATATGTATGTAGGGCCTTGGTGGAACAACATAGACATCAATAAAATGCTGCAACAATGTAGTAAGAGCATTGACAGATAACATTCATTGATAATTAAATGAATAACTGTTCTGGCATTTACAGGTCATAATTTATATTTTTTCATCCTCAACATGTGCAGTGTTTCCCTTGAGTTTAGATATACTTTTTTGTCATCTCCTTTATACAGAGTGGAAGGGGTTAAATGTGCATATCCACTTTATAAACTATGAATAGCAATCAGTGAAAGAAGCAGAAAAGCCTTCATAACCTTTGGTCCTCTCCAAGCCTTTTACCAAAAATAAATAAGTTGCAATGCAATATCTGATATTATAGAAACACTGATATACGTGCCCCATTGCCTGTCATGATAGCACAGTTGTCAAACGAGTAGGCACTGCACTTAGTTGGAAGAGGGGCATGTATGAAGTGTTTACATTTTGAATGCTAGAGTACCAATAATCAATCAAGGATGAGTGGAAAAAAGTTATATGTCAAGGATATGCTGTAAAGCAAAGTAAATATTCAAATTAGTTATTAACAAATGCTTACACTAGAAGCCAAAATGAAACATTGACACAAATAGTTACAAAATAGTTAAAAACCAATTGGAATTAACACTGTAATAATTTATAAAATAATACAGATTGAGTCGACCAGGGTTCCAGTCAGTCGACACCTTGATCATGCCTTCAACTGAAGGTGAAATGCGTTGGGAAAAGTTTTAGGTACGTGAAGTCAGAGTGTCTGGTCGACTCAATCTGTATTATTTTATAAATTGACACAAATGTTTGGCAAATTATTCTGAAAAGATGCTTGCCTTTAGTTGCTTATATTCTAATCCATTTACATCAGATTATAGTGAGAATTAAAAATATCACATTTTATCTGAATTTAGTAACTTATGGATAATGATGTAACAGACATTGGCATATATTATTCATAGTTCAGAATCCCTATCAATGGGATATCACACACATTGTATTTCTTTGCATCAAATTTTATGTCAATAAAACTAACTTGGTTGTCTTATTGACATTTTTTTTTATTTCAAACAAATTGAAAACAATCTAGTTTTCAATTTCAGTTTGCTCTCTCAGCAGCAGAGTGCACTTTTTTAATGCATTGAGAACATTTAGAGGCTTCTGACCCCTAAGCATTGGCTTGTAAGTCCTAGGGGGGTGTCAGTGTGACAAATATGGGAGGGTAAGCTGATTACAAAGCAAAATGAAATGAAAAAACATTTGGGTGATGTTTGGAGTCCTACGTTTTGGTACAATGATTCTAATCTAGATCAAAGACCAGACTCCTTATTCATAGTCCTCAAACTCTTGCTGCTGTCCTTCATTCTACTGAGCCACATACCGACTGCATCTTCATGCACAACCTCGATGCAATCAACGCTTCCACAGGGTGGCTACACTATTATTCATGGAAAATATTCTATGATGAGGTTAATATAAATTATTTTTCTTCTTTACTACTTGTGTTCCAAGAAGTGTAAACAACAACAATAATAATACTCTCTTAATATAGATATTAGCTACAGATTTTCAAGCCAATTCAATTTCAATACCAACTGAATATTTTTTAATGCTTATCTTCAGAGAGGCAAGTGATTTATTTGGTAGCAAAGAAAACTATAAAAGATGAGCATTTCCAATATTCAGTGTTTTAGAAGTCTGAAGATATTCTGATACACTGAGATTTTCTACTGTTTTTTAAACATTAATTTGGTAAATTGTACTTCCTCATTTACTATTTTAACTACTTTCTTTTTTTATTTTATATTTAGCAGTTGACTTGTTTACTACTACAATATATCAGCCATCAACATTGCTTAATTTACATTAAGATTTATGTTTTTCTAAGCTTTTAAATGCTGAATTGTAATCTTGTTCTTTTTTTTGAGAATGAATGATTGTTCATATCACCATTTTTGGTCATATTTGAAGAGTTCAAGTACCTACCTACTGGTTTAGAAATTATTTGAGCTCTGGTAGTGAATATTGGAAGTTCAACTAAACCAGTGAAAGTATTCAGCTTTAAGTAATGTCAATGAAGTGTAATAAGTATAAGGGTATCTACATACTTTTGCAATGTACTAAATATTGTAAATGGTAGTTAACATTGTAATGTTGCAGGAAATGCACAGGATAAGTTTCCTGCAACAGATGGCATGGATCATCAGTTAGCATGAAAGTATGGTAGGTCTGAATGCTTCCAGTTTGCTAGTGCCAAAAGATTGCACTCCTGAGACAATCGGGAGAGGGAATCGAGTCCCGAACGCCTCTTTCACATGAGTTTGAGTCCTCAGGCAGATTAGTTCAAATTCAGTTTTGAATTCAGTGGACAGTCAGTCTGCAGTCAGTTAGTGGGTCAGCCATGTGCTGGCGTAATACCATACAGTGGTATGTGGTTAAGAGATGGAGTGTGAGGCAGACTTTTTCTAAAGAATTCTTCATCACGGGAACATACGGCACTGGCATTACTAAAAGTAATGACCTTTGAAAATGCTCGCGTACGCAATGTTTAAGTCGTCTAGAACATTTACGGGGATGTTATATTCTCGATTGGGAAGGAAAGAAGTATTTCTCCCCACCTACCGTGTGACCGGTGCAAAGGTCAAGCTGAAGATCCGTAGCAACTGGTCTAAACATAACCGTTTGGAAGTAAGCCTGCCTGTTTGTGTCAATTGCTGTCATCGGAATGCTGTGAAATAAAGTGGCATTTGCTCTGGGTTTTCTTTGATGGAATAAGGTGCTGACTTAATGGAATCCTTTGGCAGTAGAACGAGTGATTCTTCAACCCCCCATTTTCTCTGGTAAGGGCGAGGATCTCCGGCAGCTGCCATGTTGGGTAAATCTACAAGTTCCACATGGATTTCTGTTTAAGATGAGGTGTTGTACAGCTACTGGAATCAAGGTAGGAAATAAATGTTCCTGTTTAAATGTCCCTGGCCAAGTCTCACTGGAAGTGCAGTGATTGTTCAGTGCACGAGAAAGTAACTTATGGCACATTGTAGGTTATATACTACGAAATATATTAGTTTCATTTCAGTGTATGAAGTGCAGTTTTAAGTCAAGATAACGTACATTCTACTAAACCTCTGATGCACGAGCATGTAAGCGGTGCATTTGGAGTGAAAATTTCACAAGTGTAGTAGAAGGATAATATTTCCCCTTTTTACTGTTAAGTGAAAGTAATCGTGTAATGATTACGGGTCTAGTTACCCACTATTTATATCTCGTTGTTTGTTATTACTTTTTACATTGTAAGTGTGGTGATTGTTTTATGTGGGGAAAGCTATTACTCAAATGCAATTTGGCTCTTATTCTTATGTGGGTAATCCACGAGTGCATATCATATTTTTTGTAATTGTTAAAAAAGTTGAATATAACATTCTTCCTAGAAAAGTGGACTGTATTTAACTTAGTAGAATATCATTTCCTGTGGACATCCAATCAATTAGATATCTGTTTAGACTATGATGACCGTTAGACTTAGGGGAAAGTCGAATCCTGGGTCGTGACGAGCTAATCTGGTCAAATGTATGGCTGTTTCGTGGTTCAGTAGAGAATGCGTGTCTTTCTGCAGGCTGCGGTAAAGCATGGAGCCTGTAGAGCAAAAGGGGCATTAGTTCTCGATTGCTAGTTAGCCGACGTCACAACCCAATGGCCGAGGCTAAAGTTTTAAAGCAGCTGAACCTGACACAGTTACATAAATGGCATCCAAACAGGGACCTGATCTCTCTTCGTGTGTAATTAACGGTGCAAGTGTTTGTTAATTTGCAATTTTGTAGAATTTTAAATGTTGTTCTGCACCGAGGTAAGATTGGAGAGAGAAGGTTCAGTAGAATATAGTATGATATTCTGTGTTAATAGTAAAGTAAAATTTAACTGGATGACCAATATATTATCACAGTCTAGAAGTTTGTTGTTGTAATAATGATGAGTAACATGGCCTCCTATGAGAGGTTGAGCGAGGAACAGAAGTTTAAATATTTGAAGGCTAAGCGAGAAAATATATTTGCAAAGGTTAACAGTATATACAAGAGGTCTTTATCACTAGATAAATCTAACTTCATGAGTTTAGAGATATCCAAGATGTGATAAACTTGTTTTGTGCTTCTTTAGAGAATAGTGAACTTAAATTAGGTCCCGTAGAAGCAACATTTGAAGGACTGTTAGACTGTGTAAAACTTAATTATTCACCTCTCGCTAAGCCTGTCTGTTAATTGTGAAACATGTAAAATCGATAATTTACGGGGAGGGTTAGCTTTTGATTTATTACCTAAAATTGAATTGCCTAATTTTTCAGAAAATATACAAGAATTCAGGGAATTTATTTCCTTGTTTGAATCATTGATAGATAAAAATGATAAATTCCAAGAAATTAATAAATTCCAATATTTAAAGAGATCATTGAGTTGTGATGCTCTGGTTATCATTTCTGATTTTGAGTTGATTCCCAAGAATTATCGATCTGCTGTAGAAGCTTTGAAAGCTCACTATGACAATCCCCGACGCTTGGCTCCGATCTATTTGAACAGGATAGTTAAGTTTTCACTGATAGCAAACAATTTCTACAAAGAATTAAATAGATATCTCATTACATTTGAAAATAATTTTCCAGCTTGGGAACGTTTAAATGTACCTGATAAGTTAGATAATTTGAAATTTCAATTAGCTTTAAATGGTCTGGATTTAGGAACCAGGAAGGGTTTCGATCAGAGGTACTCGCCTAAAAGGATTCCATCTTATAAAGATTTTAATAGCTTTGTTATGCAACATTGTAAGACAGCAGAGATTATGATCAAGACTGCCGTTATGAGTAGCGGAGCGAAACCATACGCGAAACCGAAAGCTAAATGGAGCAAGGCAGAAAAGGTTTACCTGTAGTCGAAAATAATTCTAACTTAGTTCAGGTAGAGTTAACGTCAAAAAGCCCTAAGAAAAAGATATAATATAGGAAGTATATGGGATTTCATTTCACCTACCAATGTGCCAAATCTAGTAAGAAATATTGCTATGATTGTGGAGAACCAAATGTTACTATGGTAATGTCTTTCCATTGTAATCCTAAACACCATTTGGAGGTTAAGGAAAGTTTTAAACCTGACAAGTCAACTGGTGACGTTACAAAAAGTGAGGATTCAGACAAAAGCAGTAATGTAGTTGGAAAGGTCGTTTTGTTACCCTGGAGGTCATGGTAGTCTGTGGTATTTACCGGTACGCGATGCTCAACTAAAGTCACAAAAATCTATAGTAGCTTTGGTAGATACAGGTTAGAGTAAATCTTATATTAGCGAAGATGGATTAAAGCTGCTTAAGGATTGGTTGGTAGATGAATTATCGGTAATTCCATTCTATGCCATGGTCGCTGATGGTGGCACGATTCCTATAGAGATAGCCTATTGGGTAAGAGTCCATGTAGCGGACAAAGTAAGACAATTGGTCGTTTATGAGATGCCACATTCGAAAACTATATTGCTTTTAGGGTTAGATACAATTAAGCAATGGGGTTTAGTCTTCGATTCAGAATCAAATTATTGGTTTCATGAGGACCCCGAAGAAAATATAACTTTCAGGATGTAGTTAGTGGTTGGCGAATTACCCACAGTAGTAGGTGGTAACCTGACTACAATAGAAAGGTAACAATCAACTGAACCAAGCAGTAAATAAAGCTATGGAGGTTTTGGGATGCAATACAGGTTTAACTACCTGCATCACACATCGCATAGATGTTGCCGAGGTAAAACCTATTAAAAGAGCTTACCGGTATTCACCAAAAGTTCTAGAAGCAATGCATAAGGAACTGGACGAAATGGGTCAAGTGGAACCCAGTCATGCAGAATGGGCCTCTCTCGTAGTGATGATAAGAAAACCTGATAACTCGTATCGGTTTTGTATTGATTATTAATGGGTTAATGAAATTTCTAAGGATAGTTATCCTATGCCAAATTTAACTGGTTTATTAGACAATTTGCATAATGCCAAATTTATGCCTACGATCGACTTAAAGAATGCATTTTTACAAGTCCCTTTGGCAGATGAGTATAGTAATGATATTACTTCCTTCTTAGTACCTAGTAGAGGATTATTTAGATTTACTGTAATGCCATTTGGATTGACAGGACTCCCATCAAAATTTCAAAGACTGGTCGATAAACTATTCAGCGCTGACCTAGCACATAATGTAGTTACTTATCTCGATGACATTTTGGTGTTTACTCCAAAGTTTGAGACTCACCTTCAAGTCTTAGGGGAAGTCTTTCAACAGTTAGTGGATTCTAACCTAAGAGTAAATCCGGCGAAGTGCGAATTTTGTTGTGCACAGTTAAGATACCTGGGATACATACTAAATTCAGAGGGATTAATAGTAGATCCGGTGGTGGCCCCAGGAAGAGAATTTCCTGTGCCGAATAATACAACCCAGCTCAGGAGATTTTTAGGCATGGCAGGGTGGTACAGGAGATTTATACCGGAATACTCCAGCTTATCTTCTCCTTTAATGGGGCTGTTGAAGAAACAAAGTCGCTGGAATTGGGGAGATGAACAGCAACTAGCTTTTGATAGGTTAAAATTAGAATTAACCTCTACTCCAGTACTGATTAGACCCGATTTTTTTGTTCTATTTGTACTGACTACTGATGCAAGTAAAACCGGCTTAGGTGCCGTATTGTCTCAAGTAAGGGATGGGGTAGAAAGAGTAATTTCTTGTGGGTCACATAGCCTGAATGCAGCAGAACGAAATTACTCGGCCACTGAATTAGAATGTTTAGCCGTAGTATGGGCTATAAATCATTACCGAATGTACCTGGAAGGTTACTCTTTCACCGTGTTTACGGATCATCAAAGTTTGATATGGCTTTTTCACTTAAAGAAGCCTAGTGGTAGACTGGCCAGATGGGCTATTAGACCCCAGGAATTTGACTTTAAGATTGAGCACCGGAAAGGGAAAGATGTTGTGGCTGACGCCTTGTCGCGCAGCTCGGATGTTAATGTCATGCAGGAAGGTGTAAAGGTAATAGAACCTCCTCCAGATGACTGGTATCAGTTCAAGTATAGGCACGTATTAGGATGACCACAAGGGTTCTCTGATTGGAAAATTAAAGAGGGACAATTATATTATTATTCCAAGATGTTGGAGAAAGGCGAGTTTGATGACGAGTCAGAGAAATGGAAATTAGTAGTCCCAGTGGCTCGGAGAAAAGATATAAGGGTGCCCCCTCAGGCTGGTCATTTGGGAATAGCTAAGACATATTGGAGAATTAGACGACGGTGGCCTAATATGTATCGTGATGTAGTTCGGTTTTTAAATAAGTAAGAGATCTGTCTGAAGGTTAAGCCAGTTAATGGTCCTCCTCGTGGACAGATGTGCCCATGATTTGTTTTAAGACCATGGAAATGTGTGAGTATAGACTTGATGGAACCATACCCTAGAAGTACGAATGGGAATGTTTACCTGCTAGTTATGCAGGATGTATTTCCCCAGTGGGTAAAGCCCCAGATAATGGTAACTCACAATTGATAGCCGACAAATTTAGGGATACTATATTAAAACATTATGGTGCGCCTAAGAAAATTATTACTGATAATGACTCTAACATTGTAGGCACCAGTATCTGAGCGTTAATTAATACCTGTGGAGTTGAGCATCAACGCACACCCTTTTATCAATCCCAGGCTAATCCGGTGGAAAGAGCCAACCGGAATGGGATAAGTATATTGGGGAAGTGCAGTTTGCGCTGAATTCAGTTAAACAAGATTCTACACATTTTTCCCCTGCGTCTTTGAATTATGAGAGAGAAATAACACCCATTAATCTGCCTAGCAGAGTCATAGAGAGAGGAGGGAACCCTCTGACTACTACGGGGGAAGGCACTAAATCTTGGGCAACCAGGATGAATAGGCTCAAAGGGATATTCCATTTAGTGGAGTCTCATTGGCTTAGAGCTCACAAGGTCCAACAGGACCGTTATAATCTGAGAAGGAGGAAAGAAGACTTCCATGTAGGAAGTTAGGTGCTACGGCGCGATGTTCAACTTTCTTCCCGGGCAGGTAGCTCATGTGCTAAGCTACTACCCAAGTATTTACAACCAATTAAGCAAACCGCCGTTAGTCCAGCAGGTGTATGCAGATTGGCGAATAAGCAGGGCAAGGACCTTGGTAGATGGCATTCATCTAAGCTAAAACCATACTCCCCGCTTGCCAGCGTTGAGGAAACTTATCCTTAGAACGGAGATACTGTAACATTGCAGGAAATGCACAGGATAAGTTTCCTGCAACAGATGGCATGGATCGCCAGTTAGCGCAAAAGTATGGTAGGTCTGAATGCTGCCAGTTTGTGGCACTCCTGAGATGATCGGGAAAGGGAACCGAGTCCAAACGCCTCTTTCACTTGAGTTTGAGTCCTGATGCAGATTAGTTCCAATTCAGTTTTGAATTCAGTCTGCAGTCAGTTAGTGGGTCAGCCATGTGCTGGCGTAATACCATACAGTGGTATGTGGTTAAGAGATGGAGTGTGAGGCAGACTTTTTCTAAAGAATTCTTCATCACGGGAACATACGGCACTGGCATTACTAAAAGTAATGACCTTTGAAAATGCTCGCGTACGCAATGTGTAAGTCATCTAGAACTTTTACGGGGAAGTTATATTCTCGATTGGGAAGGAAAGAAGTATTTCTCCCCACCTACCGTGTGACCGGTGCAAAGGTCAAGTTGAAGGTCCGTAGCAACTGGTCTAAACATAACCGTTTGGAAGTAAGCCTGCCTGTTTGTGTCAATTGCTGTCATCGGAATGCTGTGAAATAAAGTGGCATTTGCTCTGGGTTTTCTTTGATGGAATAAGGTGCTGACTTGATGGAATCCTTTGGCAGTAGAACGAGTGATTCTTCAACCCCCCATTTTCTCTGGTAAGGGCGAGGATCTCCGGCAGCTGCCATGTTGGGTAAATCTACAAGTTCCACATGGATTTCTGTTTAAGATGAGGTGTTGTACAGCTACTGGAATCAAGGTAGGAAATAAATGTTCCTGTTTAAATGTCCCTGACCAAGTCTCGCTAGAAGTGCAGTGATTGCTCAGTGCGCGAGACAGTAATTTATGGCACATTGTAGGTCATATACTAAGAAATATATTAGTTTCATTTCAGTGTATGACGTGCAGTTTTAAGTCAAGGTAAGTGCATTCTACTAAACCTCTGATGCACGAGCATGTAAGCGGTACATTCGGAGGATAATATGTAGTAGGAGGATAATATTTCCCCTTTTTACTGTTAAGTGAAAGTAATCGTGTAATGATTATGGGTCTAGTTACCAACTATTTATATCTTGTTGTTTGTTATTACTTTTTATATTGTAAGTGTGGTGATTGTTTTATGTGGGGAAAGGTATTACTCAAATGCAATGTGGCTCTTATTCTTACGTGGGTAATCCATGAGTGCATATCATATTTTTTGTAATTATTAAAAAACTTGAATATAACATTCTTCCTATAAAAGTGGACTGTATTTAACTTAGTAGAATATCATTTCCTGTGGACATCCAGTCAATTAGATATCTGTTTAGACTATGATGACCGTTAGACTTAGGGGAAAGTCGAATCCTGGGTCGAGACAAGCTAATCTGGCCAAATGTATGGCTGTTTCGTGCTTCAGTAGAGAATGCGTGTCTTTCTGCAGGCTGCGGTAAAGCATGGGCAAAAGGGGCATTAGTTCTCGATTGCTAGTTAGCCGACGTCACACCCCAATGGCCGAGGCTAAAGTTTTAAAGCAGCTGAACCCGACACAGAGATATGTTCCTGTATGTGCTGTAAACAAAGGTGAATGACTGGTCCTATTTTTGGGTACCACTAGTTCTCCTTATCAAGAAAATGATGTTGCTATGTCATACTGGGAAGGGACCTATTCCAAGCAAAGGTTTTAAGTTTTGATTTGATCAATTACACACTATACACCTGATATATTCCATAGTTTGTAAAAACTTTAAAAAATGCATTAAACTGAGAATAATGAAATACAGCATATACCGTTTGAGTCCAGCCATATATTTAATCTGCTGAGGCAAAAATTGAAGGTATTTTATGCACCAATTTCAAATTATTCCTGGATAGAAATGTAAAAAAAATTTATCATATCATATTTAAACAGAATAGTCATTAAGGATGTCTTAAACTGCATTGCAGATAGCTAAAATCCCCAAAAACTAACCATGACTGATAATGCCACATCTTTATATCTCCAAATTATCAACAGATGGCACACAAACTAAAGCTGGCAAAGAGGAAATTAGGTGAAAACCTCTGTGAAGCCCAAATCTGCGCTAGTCTTACATGTGCTATAAGATTTAAGAAATGTCTTAAGCTATAGTACTTGAGATGAATCTCAAACATAGCATGCCCATATTACTTGGCATAAGCCTCAGTGTTTAAAAGGCCAGTATAGAATGGTCAATAATGACCAAGTATACTCAGAGGGAAATAAATTACAGTATCAAAATTACTATCATCACACACTAAAAAAAATGAAAATTGATCAATTTAGTCAAACATGGCACAATTCTTGATCATTCATACAACCGGCCGTGCTGTGGCTGAGTGGTCAGACCTCTCACCTAGATGGCCTGGATTCGATCCCAAGCGACTGCATGTGAGATTTGTGGTGGACAAAGAGGCGCAGGGGCAAGTTTTCTCCGGTTTCCTTCGCCATCTCATTTCACCGGGGCTCTATCTTCATGTATTATCAATGTCATCACCTGCGATGCCAGAGCAGTAAAAGCAGGCGTTAAACACTACATAAAAAAAAAAAGTACAACTGACTAACTTCAAGGGTTTCTTGGTGTTTTCCTTCCTTTCCTTATGTATCCCACACAAATATCTATGGTTAAGATTTTACTGCAACAGTAATATGGATTAGAGGGAGAACTCAAAATACATTTATGGCAATTTTTCAGTCCAATTTTATAAAGTCCTCCTTTACTCATCTGTCCCATTTCTCCTTTGCCTGCCTTTCCACATCTGACAAACTAAACACAATATTTTTTTTACCAACCTGTGAAGTTAGAGCTGCTGATGACTTGGACTGCAACCTTGAACATTCTAGTGCATGAAGTTTAGCATGGAAAAATGGTTCACACAAAAGAATCTCAAAGAGCAGAATACCCCCAAGAAGTGATTTTTGCAAGTAACATATGTTGTTCTCCAGATGTTTTGTAGATTGACCATGCTTTTCTTCTAATTCCTTTGATGTCCCAGGCTGTCCTTGCGACTTCTGATTGTTTCCACCTGTCTTCAACCTATGTGAGGGTTTGAAAGAATTCAAAATCATAAAATGGAAAATAAATTCTAATGTATTACACTTTCAACTCTCTATTTGTTCCAAGTTTATGTTCTTGTCTTGGAATTTCCAACTTGTGAAAACTATGTTGTTTCTAGAAATTTGTTAAACAAAAAAAGTGTAGGTTGTTATAAAAGTGCGGTAATTTGGACCATTAAGTCTGACACTGAGCTGTAGCTATGCACTGCTACATATACTAAAAGACTAAAGACCAGTTTCACCAACCAATATTAAATTTTAATACAATATTAAAGTATTTTTATATCAAAGTTAGTATAAATTCTGTTTTACCTAACACTGTTAGTTGCAACATTGTTGAGCTTCGTATTGCCATATCCTGTGTTAAAGCTTTTAAAAATTCTTAGAATTTGGAAATGGCTATTGCAAACTAAATTGTTGACATGGAGTTGTGTATTTGAAATCTGTTGTCATTCCGAACCAAACAGCCGGACTATAAATTTGAAAAGCTACAAAAGAAGGAAATTTTAAAGAGATACAAATTGTCCAAAGTAGTCATGAGCAGGGTTGCAGAAGAAATACAAGAGGTTATGTAGAATATTGCCAACAAAAACATGCCTTTTCTCCTATGCTGCAAGTGGTAATTACTCTGAGATTTTATAATACTGACACTTTTCATTTAATGGTAGGTGATGGTGTTGGCATTTTTCTAAGCTACCATTTGTGTGTTTATCCTGAAAGTTTTCAAAGCAATTGCTTCAAAAACTAAACAGTAATTTTTGGGGAAGTCTGGTTGATCCTTAATCAGCAGAGACAACAGTTTTTATTTTTAATGTTAAATGAGAAAGTTGATAAATTAAACAAAAACTTTTTTTGTATGCATGTGACTTAATTTTGAAAGTATGTATAGGCACTGGTTTTTTTCTTCTCAAAATTTTGAGAATTTTTCATGTTTTTGATTTAATAAGAAATATCAATTTTTTTTTATTTTGCACAGAAAAATGTACATTTATGTCAAGTTACTTAAATAGAATTTTAACATTTAAATCTTTGTACCATAAAGGTAGTAGTTATGAATCACATCTCTTTACAGAACATCATACTGTACATTTCTTCTGCTTTTTGGTCCAACTTTGAAATATATTAACTAGATATCTCCTGTCAGAGACTACTACTAGTATTTAGTTTAGTTATTTTAGTTATTTAACATTATTTTAGTTAGTAGAATTATGTTTTTGTATATAGATATAATAACTTCAAATGCCAAAGTTATATTAATGCAATATTATGTTCTACATATCCAGTCATAAAATTAACAAACCCTTAAAGAAGCATCATAATAACTGTTTTTATTAACTGTACCAAATGTTGTGTATGCAATAAATATGTCTAAAATAAATAGCCACTAAGTGTTGTTTCAACATCATTAAGAGAAGGGGGTAAAAATAGTTTGCTACATGTGAGAAGCAAACCTGCGACTCTCACCAGAGGACTAACCTATGTTTTATCTCAGCACTACAGTGACAAGTTTAGTAATGCCATACAATACAAATTATATCATGCTTTGAATTGTTAATATTTTTAGCTAATATTGATAATTTGTTGTTGAAGAAGGTTAAGTTATGTATTTGATTATGATTATTGATCATATGGGTAAATAATGTTAAGATTTGAAACTTGTGATAACTTGCTGCCGCTAGACAACTTTATCGCGGATGGTGTACACAAGGCACTGTGCCATGTAGCAATGAAGACGAATTTGGCACTCCAAACATGACTCATTTTGTTTGTCCATGGATGTACATACATTCTCCCATACCATGGAGATGGGTGAATGCTATGTTCAGTACATAGCAGAAGAACTTTTTTAAAAGCTCATTTCAAGAACCACCATTCCAGATAATAGATTTTAATTGAATGGCTTGAAATTTGTCATCATAAAGGAGTTTCTTTTTTTTTTTTTTAGAAATAACAGCAGAAACTGAGAGTTTTGCTTTAACAGCCATGTCACTCACAATATAGTAAAACGTTTTGTTCTGTTTGGTCTCAGAACCCATAGCATTGAAGTCAAGCTATATATGCTCAATAAAGATGATTTTAAACAGCAAGTGCTCTGAACACAGAAAATACTGCTCCATAGAGTAACAGAATAAAAACTTATACACAGTGTTCTGTAATATGCAAATCTGCAATCAATATCATCACATACATGATTCCTTGATCACAAACATAATCCAGTCACATAAACAACCAGCCCAAAATTAAAGAAATTTTAGTAGAGTTTTAGTATATTCTAATTGGGCAAAACTGTTTGATTTTAAGTATATATATTTGGAAATATTTAATTTAGCCCTTCACCATTACGAATGGGACCATTTTGCACTGCCTTCTACCTATTATGCACAGAATGGTTCTGCTAAATTTCAAAACTGGTTAGAAACTGCAAATGCCTATTCTAGCCTACTGTATTTGTGATACACTTAATTATATTATGAAAAATGAATTAACATAAGCACTCATATGGCAATGTTGTATCCTTTACATCCAGAGCTGTGTAATGCTAGGTAGGCAACCTTTAATCTATTCACCATTAAATTGATTTGCATCAAAACCCAGGCCCAGTGCACTTTTATAATGTAACCTTCCACCATCTGTATGAGATATACTGCCATTCTTTCATAACCACATGACAAGTAAATGAGGCATGTAATGCAAAGAGAAAATTAAGCACTTTTTTGACGCTTTTGCCAATTCAAACCCAATTTCATACATTTTATTAAATGCATTTCTTCTAAAAGTTAGGAAAATCTGGATCACTATTAATTTGCTGTAGCACTCGATCAACAGCTGGTAGCTGATTTTAAAAAAATAAACTGTGCAATATTGTGCAAATTGCATTTTTCCCAAAATCAACACATTTTTGCATCACATATTTCATACGCTTTCTTTTTCTCCTGAGTGAAACCGCTTTTCTTGTGAGGGGGATAGTTGAGGTCTAACCTCCCAATTAATAGATTTTACTCAGCATTTTTGTTTTTTTAAAGAACTGTATGTGTACTTGTAGTTGAAACACTGGTGAACTCAGAAGTTCATTTCACCACTTCTAATACGAGAGGTGTTCGATATTTCTCACAAAACTTATAAGCATTCAACACTATTGTTTTTTACCACTACTCAATAATTTACCAGCCGTAATGCTTTACATAATCGAAGATGCAAGAGCAAATTCACAGTGATTCTTAAACAGCAAAGAGAATCTGTTGTAAGCAATCTTCTGGATATCAGGTGACATAGGAATTGCATTTTGGAAGTTGTAGCTCTATTTAACAGCACAGATCAGTGTTACCTAACTTTAATTATTTTATAGAATATTATACCATTTATGAAAAAATTCATTTTAAAATTCAGATTATTAGCATGGGATTACTTTCCTGCTTGCATTGCTACTGTGTTGTACAACAATGCTCTAGTCAAGTGCGTGTGTTGGGTGCAGATCAACCTAAGAGTAAATATGATTTAGCCAACCTGGATAGCTGACCATATGTGCCATTACAGAATAAAAAGGCCCCCTTCATACAGTGATGATATATGACTAATTCATTTGCCACATAACCTGAAATAACTATTCAATCATAGCCTCACGCAATTATGTAATATTAAATAAGCTTAAAATCTTGGATATGTTTCATAATATATGTATGCATTTATTTCTCTGCAAATGGGTATCACCCGGTGGCAGAGTTATATATGTATACAAGATATATAAACAATAAATCACAGCTGCCAGTTTATGGCTTTGTAAGCTAGATATAATAGTTATTTACAACAAATATGAAAACATTAATTTTTCTCTCAATTCAGATTAATTAATTACATAATTAGAATCACCAACCAATTTAACATTTGTATTTACAACAATATAAAATCACAAGCATTTCATTCAAGGAATATTTACAAAAATTATCCAACATTAATATCAAGATTTTTCCTAAATTTCTTCAGAGGCAGAGCACAACCCCGAAAAGCTGCTCCAGGCAATTCATTCCAGACTTTTATGGTTCTATTAACAAAGGAGAACTTTCCCACGTCAGTTCTGTATCTTCTACCCTTAAATTGATGATGATCGGATGATCATTTCGTGCATAGTAAGCTGGGTTTTCCAGTTTATCAGTAACGTCCTCCCATGCGTTCAAGCCAGCGTAACCTTTAAATAAAGCGCACAACCTCTGTTTCTCACGCCTAACTTTCAACGGCTCCCATTTTATCTCCTCAGCGTATGTAGGCCCAAAATATTTACCCCTTTTTATGAATTTTATAGCCCTTCTCTGGATCTTTTCTAACGAATCAATTTGATTTACTCTATACGGGTCCCAACAAGTTACTCGAAATTCCATGACCGGCCACACTAAGGACTTGTACACAATTTCCCTGGACTTTGCACTACCCTTTTTTAAAATCCTCATCAGGAAGTGCAGTGTTTTCCACGCTTTCTGAGATACAGAATTTACCTGCTCATCCCATCCAGCGTTACTCGCCAAATAAACTCCCAAGTATTTGCAGCTGTCCACCTGTGGAATTTTTTCCCCACCCATGTGATAGTTTTGCAGAATTTTTTCCCTAGATCTATTAAATGCAATTGACTTACTTTTGCCAGCGTTAATTTTCGTTTTATTTGCAGCAACCCAATCACTCATTTCATTTAAATCACCCGGAAGAGAAGTCTCATCTTCAACATTTCTAATTTTATTGTAAATAATACAATCGTCTGTAAACAATCTAATCTGGCATTTTATATTAACAGTTATGTCATTCATAAAAATAAGAAAAAGTAACGGCCCCAGTACTGAGCCTTGGGGTATGCCCAAGCTTACCATACCCCTCTCAGATAGCTGCTTACTTTTACCCTTTGCGATCTTCCTTCCAAAATTGTTTTAACCCATAGAACTACACGTTTATCAATTCCTGTAGTAGTTAGCTTCTGGATAAGTAAATTATATGATACAACACCAAAAGCTTTGGAAAAATCTATCACCACTGCATCTGTTCTTCCACCTGCATCCACCTCCTCTGCTAAATCTTGAAATAATGACGTTATCTGGCTTTCACACGAGTATCCAGGTCTAAACCCATGTTGCGCTTTATTGAACCACTTTTTGTTTTCTAATTCCTCCCGTATATATTCCACAGTTAAATGTTCCATCAATTTGCACACTAATGAAGTTAGGCTGACTGGTCGATAATTATTTAATTCTGTTTTATTTCCCCCTTTATGAATTGGAACTACAATCGCGGTTTTCCAGTCTTCCGGTAAGGCACAGTATTTTATTGACATATTAAATAAAAGCATTAGGTACGGAATCATGGATTCCCCTCCAATTTTTAGTATATTGGTCGGTATATTATCAGGCCCCCTCGACTTTCGATTTTGCAACATTCTGATCCTTCTGCGCAATTTGGATGCCATTATTTGAAAAACGGATTTTCCACTATCCTCAATTTCCAGTTTATAATTATAATCCGCTTTGTTAAAAACAGACACAAAATGTGAATTTAATGTGTTCGCTTTTTCCTTATCGTTCAATATGGCAATTCCATTTTCCTTGAGTTCTGGTATGCCAAGTTTATTTCCCCTATGTCTACTTACATAATTGTAAAAAGATTTCCAACTATTATTGGTCCAGCTAAGAATTCGTTCTAAGAACCGCTCCTGGGCTTGCAACATTTCGTCTTTCAATTGTTTAGCTAATTCTTTATATACGTTAAAATGCAAATCTGACTTCTTCCGTTTATGAAACGCGCGCCTAGACTTTCGTTTAAGTATTCTGATGGATCTTGTATAATATTCTGGATCATTGTTTTGTTTGATAACTTTGTATGGAACGTATTTCTTTATTGATTCTGAAATAAGTATTTTGAAACTATCCCATGCTGCATCTACATTTGTTGCAGATTTTACAAACAGGCAAAATTGCTTTTTGAGAAAAGTCTGAATTTCATCTACGTCTGCTCTGCAGAAGTTAAAACTAGTAATTTCCTCTCCTTCAAACTGGTTTCGCACCTTCCAGTTTATGTCTAATTGTACACAGCTGTGGTCACTTATACCTGGCAAAACCTCACATGCGCTAAACAATGACTCAGGACTGCATAGAAACATGTCCAGTACAGCCGATTTCCGGGTATTTGTTTTGACTACCTGCGATAGCCCATGATTCCAAACCAGAAGGTTAACAACATATTGAGCTTCGCCTTCTAATAACTGCCCATTCCAGTTTACATTTGGCAAATTTAGATCTGCTAAAATAACATTTTTTTCCGTTTCCGAAGACATTTTTTCCACTAGTTTATGAAGAGTTTTAAAGTTAGTTTCGCCAGGTGGTCTGTAACATGCTATTAATGTAATGTTACTTGCTTCGTTTTCGTGATCGATAATTTCAATGGCCATCATTTCTACATCTTCTTCCACCCACAATATCTTACTGTTTAACTCTAACTTGGTACAAATAAAAATTACCCCTCCCCTTCCTTCCCTGTCCCTCCTAAATACCCTGTAATCTGATCTAAATATCTCCCGCATCATTTATATCAACACTGAGCCATGACTCCGTACCTATAATCACACTTGGGTTACTTATTTCCATTAAATTCCAAAATTCTAATGTTTTGTTTATGATGCTACGACAATTTACCTGTAACAACAATTTACCTGTTTATTAAGAAATACAAATTTCTGCCAAGGAGCAGCAGATGGTATTAGCCACATAACTCAAAATAACTATTAAAGCATAACCTCATGTATTTGTGCCATAATAACTTAAACTTAATATCTGGTTATCCTGTGATTTATGTAACAAATTTAAGTTCTATTACAGGTGGCAGTGTCCCACATAACCCAAAATAATTATAAAAACATAACCTCACAGAATTTTGCTGTATTAAAGCAATCTTAAAATCTGAATGTTTTGTAATATGTTTATTTAACAAATAATATAAATTGTATCCACAAGTTCTATCATAGATTTATAGATGGCAGTGTGTTTGATAAATAGTATGCTTCATAATTGGATATTACTCAAATTAAACTTTACCAAATTCTGGGAATTAGAACATGATTTTAAATGCAGATGAATAGTACTTAATATCTAAAACCAAATGAGTAAAAATTAATCAGTTCATCCATCATTGATTATAAATATGCTATGCTCCATTTTCATTTGCTCATTAATAATGTTACCTCCCCTTTCTATATACAAATGGTCGGATTAACTTCCGTTCGAGTTTGAATTACACTTCCATTCCCTTAACATTGAACTGCTTTGCTATTTGCCAACTTAAATTATGATCATAGCAATTTTTTTTTTTCCAAATTTTGTATGATTTGGGAAGATTATGCAGTGCCTGGTTGCAAAAGATTCAACATTACCCACTCATATAGTTCCATTTACCAAATTACTGGCAGGACATGTTTCGAGAACCTATTATCCCTATTCTTGTTTGCTGGAAGACTAGCCAATGATTCCCCAATCTCTGGATATTCATAACATCACCTGGTATGGGATTGGTTAACTTAGAGATTATATTTATCACTTGCTGGAATTTCAAAGTTCAAAATTTGGTGCTTCAAACTTCTTTCCGATAAACTCAGTTCTATGGGGTTAAGCAATTGTTCCAGTAGCTTGATTTTTTTGTTGTATATTGTAATTTTTTACCAGAAGTGACTGGTTATAGCTGATCTATCGATTTGTATTTGATAATTCTGAAGTGTTCTTTTAGTCTTGAGCTTATGTTTCTATTGATTTTTACATTCTAAACAGTCTACGAGATTAATTTAATCTCTAAATTCATTAACCCTAACCCAAATAAGGTACAGACACCCAGGGGAAAAAATATTGGGAAACTGCTGGTTTGTTGAACAGCAACTTGGGGAGAAAAAAAAAAAAAAAAAAAAAAAAGGTCCTCAAAACATGCCCAGCCAGAACACGTGTGTGATATGTGTAAGTGGAGCAATATGAATGCTTAATGTTGATTCATTTTTCGTAGTTTATTTAATTACTGGCTTCACTGTGCTAGTTCCAATGTTTTTAAACCTAATTATATGTCTAATGGAACAGATGAAGTATGTCATCCATAAGAGAGACTGCTCTTAAGGCTGGTTCACAACAACAGAGACTGGTAACCAGAGCAAAAACAACAACGCTTAAATACATGTATTTTAATGGGAGCATTCACAATTAATGGGAAGCTTTCCCATGCATCAGGAACAGGAAATTTGACTTTGTCAAGTTTTAATTTCTCATTTTCTACTATGCACTACATGGTGCATAGTAGACCCTCTGTGTAGAGATTATAATGGGTGGACCTGACATGGAAAATCTAGTCCCAATTCTTTCAAATTTTGACATTGGCCAATCTGCATTATGTTGACAGATTTGGAGGCAGGTGAAAAAATATCATTGGTCAGTTAAAAACAATTGAAATCTCAATGCGCAAAGTCGACTTTCTACTTTGAGATTAATATGCACTCCTGTTCTCATTATGAGGCTATTGTGAACCAAAATCTTGTGACCTGTATGGCTTACCATTTTCATTTCCATTTTGGTTACTGTGAACCAGCCTTTAAACTTGGTTTAAATCTCTGCTGGTCAATTAACCAGTAATTCACAACTGCAAAAATCAAGAGAAATGTAAGCTCAAAACTAAGCTTGATTTATTAATCATATTTCTCAATGTGTGTACTAGAAACATTCAGTATTACCTATTTTTATACTCATAAAGCAAAATAAGAATCACAACTTATTTTTAGTGGAAATCAGTAATGTGTCATCACAATTAACAGTAAGTATTTAATTTGCCTTAAAATTTGGAAATAATCCTGTTTCATCTCAATCAATGGCATTCATAGTTTCAAAACTCCTCTTTAATCTGCTGCTCCATTAATCCAAAAATGCACCATGGTTGTTTTTGCATGGCAGAGTGCTTGAGAGGAAATGGCAACTTAAATTGTGATATGTTTAAATCTAATTGAAATGAATTCTCATAACAATAAGGTACTATATACATTTTTGAATATGAAGTTTTTTAACTTTACCCCTTTCTTGGAGAGGCAGGCTCAGTTTGAATTGGTATAAAACCCAAAGTTTGCAAGTACTGTTTATACTCGTGTACAAAATTTCCACATAGCTCTTTATGCCACTTCTCTTCAGATGATTTACGTAGTATTGGTGAAGATGCACTGCCATGTGCAGAAGGCACTGAAACTGATGAATTGGTTGAAGGATGGCGAGATCTCTGCAAAGAAAACCAATGATTATGATTAAAATACTGGAGAAGTCCTATGCAGATTGTGTCAAAATTCTTAAATAACTACAGCAAAATGACTTCATCAAGATTGAACACATCCTGAATGAAACAAAGCATATTCTGCAGTAAAAACCAAAACTACAGTACACTTGTTGCAAAACTTGGCTGCCAGCAGCATGGCCTGTGTGACCTTCACTACCTTTCCCTACGCGCGTGTCCTAGATCCATTCTGTCATCACACGTGCATCAGTGTTACTTCAGTTCTAGTCCAGTTAACACGTGAATAACATTAGGAATTTTTAGAAGTGTTTAGTTTTGCTTGATGTGTTTCCAAGAAATAAGAATAGAGTGGATATACCATATTTAAAACTTCAGAAGTCATCTAACTACTACAAGTTAAATGGCATAAACAAATTTAATTCACTTCCTTTGGAAATACGCAATATAAACACTAATAGATTTAAGGACAAAATATATAAATGGCTAATAAAAACTCCATTCTATAACATACAAGAATTCCTAGATGTAAGTAAACATGACATGTAAAACATATGTAATATCACCATTTTTTCACTGTACATATATGTATATATAAGCTATGATGAAGCCTATTGTAATTATTGTAATTACTAAATAGTGAATAAACTATTATTATTATTATTATTATTAATGCAGTATACAGTACCACAAAGAATGCTTATGTATGATACATATGTCCTTACATCATCTTGTAGGGAAGTTGTAAGGCAATTTGAAACTAAATTTCCTAGCATGCATGTTCCGAGTAGAGAGGCCATTTGTTTGCTTGTAAGTAAATTCAAGGAGACAGGATCAATTTGTGATAGGAAAAGAAAGGTAAACAGGTGTGAGCTTACGGAGGAAACATTAGACAAAATCAAAGAAAGTTTAGAATGGTCACCTCAAAAATCTCTTAGGCACTTTGCACAAGAAACTGATATTTTGAAAGCTTCAGCATGGAAAGCAACAACATTTTTAAAACTCAAACCATACAGGGTTACTGCTGTCCAGGAATTGCTAAGATGTGATCACCAGAGTTGATTAAATTTCTGTAACTGGATTTTGAGGAATGTTAATAATAGAACAATCGATCAATGATTAATACTGTTCAGTGACGAAGCATAGTTTCATATACATGGTCATGTTTTATCACAACACAACTGATATTATGCTACAGACAAACCCAAATTTTTTCATGAAACTCCCTTGCATGATAAAAAAAATCAGGATATGGTGCTTAATAAATTAATACAATCCTGTGATAAGCTATGCTTTGTGTTTATTCTGCTAATTGTTAATGTGATTTGAGATGTTATTTGACATCCACGTGATTGGGTGACGGGCCATGCAACTGTCAGCCAAACGTATAGTATGTGACCAGGCGACGGACCATATGCCTGATCGCCAAATTTTGTAACTTATATTGTCGCATGTGTCATTGGTGAGAGTTTAATTTATTATGTTTTAGTAATTACAAATTAATTAATCTGAATTAATTGGGATTTGAGCTTACATATTCTTAGGAAAATACAAGCTTTGTTATAAGCTGATGAAGTAACAGGATGGAAGCGACTAGCCTCTTCCAATGGCACTCTCAGTGGACTTTTTATACCACCAACTTCCGTCGGTTTACGTGCACATTCACACTTTGGCGTCACACAGGATATTCTAGAACATTTAAGCATTCGGTGTTGATTGGCTAAGTCTACCCACTATCAGGGCGTTGGTTCTCCATATTAGGAGAACAGTCACCATGTTGGAATGCCCTTCCGGGGATGCCACTAAATCTATTTAAGGGACGGCAGACCCGTCCTCCGGGGCTATTGTCTTTGACCGTCGGAGAACCTCTATTTTGCTTGTGTGTCTCTTGAGGCATCGCTCCGGGCTCAACCGGCCACCACTTTGACCACTTCATCTCTCACCTCGCCTAGACACACCACGACATATTTCTTATGGTAAGGATTTATGTTTATAATCAGAACGATATTGGCAGCATTAATAGAATAGTTTGGCATCCCCACCTTTGTAAACCAAACATGCGTAACCAATAGGTTATTTAATCTTTCTCAATATATTAGCTTAATTTAAGTCCCATTGTTATCATTGCTCTACCATCTGCCTTCCTTTTACCACCCTCTAACAGCTACCCCCCCCCACGTCGTAGAATTATAATCGCAACAATATACTGCATTTCAACTATACATTGATAAAGTTACTTTATAACACCTATTAGAAACAACCTTTTTCTTATACTAGTATTTTTTTTATTAATTGTGTGAGAGAGTGAGCAAGCATGCTTACAGTTTATAATGTGTCTTACTTGGAATTATAGCCAGCCTAGCACAAATTTTCTTGGCACTGGGAAGTATATTGTTTTAAGAGGATATTTAACACCTTTGAAGGTCAAAAAATATTTTTCAAATATTGTTTTTTTTTTTATTACAGAATAAAACCTCTCCAAATGAGTGCAATATTGACATTGATAACTATTAATAATTTTGGATTTATGATCAAAAATGTTTTGGGTAATTTTAGATGTCTTCGCCACATTAATAGCTTTTCCATAAAATTGTTTTCTCAAAACAGTTTCTCAATAACTAATGAGTTTTTGAGATATTGAAATGAAATTTTAAATGTATAAACATTTCACAGGAACAACAAAATATACTAAGATCAATGCTTCAAAATCTCATGGTTTATCATTTTCCCTATACTTTCTATGAAAATGGAAACCCAAATAGCACACTTAGTAACCTCATAAAAAATATTTATTCTGTTTACATGTCAATAATACTAGTACACCTTATAGACACAAAACAATGAAGGAAGAATTATTAAGAAAGAAGTGATATCAATATCAATTATAAGGAAAATAGCAAGGCATTGCATTAAACACAACTGTGAAATGAATTCCACCAGCTCATGAGCCTTGGCATGGATTCAAGGAATCAGTAGTTTAGTAAACAATTCCAGGTACACCATTATAACAGACACTTTTACATAGATTTAAGGCAATAGTACCAACTCTGAAATATGTATTCTTGCTAGAATAATGCAAGGAAGTTGCTAAAAAGATTTGAAACAAAATGTTATTCAGTCTCATGGAATGTTTAGCTTGTACAAAGATGCATTCAACTTAAACAACTGGTGTAACCAACTACTCAGAAGCATTGCCATCACCTTCCTCATGCTTACATGGACATTTTTTTTAAAAATTGTGATTTTCTCAAGAATAGCTTTAAAGGGAAAGTCAAGTGAAAATTCTAAATTCTATATACTTAAAGATAGAGCTTTCAAACGTTGTATATTTATTTCTCTTATTTTAGTAGTCTCTCTGAAAAATTTTAGCCATCTACTCCGATTAATTTTCACATCATTAATTTATTAATTAAGAATTTAATTGTTTGATATAAAATGTTCCTTGCTGAACAGTTTCATATTTGATCTATAATATTTGTTAAGCATCTTGCTAATGTATAATAAAAGTTTAGTCTGTAACTTGTTTGTTTAATGAAAACAAAATGCATAAGAATTTTTCTTATCTACAGATTTTGGCTTAATTTTAAAAAGGTAGATATTTAATATTTTCATTTATTTATTTATTAGCCCGTTCCATCCCTTAAGGGCTAAGGCCTCCTGCCTGTTGGCAGGGTAGCTCAAAACGATTAATTAAGGGAGCTAATCCTAAGGAGTAGGGATGGACAGAAAATAATGTAATGCAGTAGAACCCGGTTTTAATGTCTCCACTTTTAAGGAATTCCTGATGGTATAAAACATTTTCAAAAGTCCTGGCAAGAGATCTATAAGCACAATGTTAAATAAACCTGTAATAACGAACCTTTCTATAGCAAAAAGCCTGCTTTCCAAGGAACAAAGGACATTAAGGCAACAATTCTCGGATATATCGATTTGATAGTGTGTGCCACTAAGAGCGTATCTGAGGACTTAGCTGTGCAAAAAGTGCGGGAATTAGCAGACGATCTGAAATTAGCAGACAGTTGATTAAGATTGTTTCAAAGTGAAAGCGTGGCATATGAAAAGTCCACTTTTAAGGTACATAAAGGACGTGAAGGCAACAATTCTCAGCCTTTGTGTGGATATATTGATTCAATAGTATGTGCCGCTAAGAGCGTATCTGATGATTTAGTTTGGCAAAAGTGTGGGAATTAGCAGATGATTGGTATTGTTTGAAAGTGTGGCATGGCTTCCTATTCAATTTTGGCCTGGCACCTGTTTAGCATTGCAAAAGCTACTAATGTTCAGATTTTGGTCCTGCACGTGTTTTAATTAATGTGTATTGTGAGTTGTGGTTTGTGCAAACCAATATTTAATTAAAGACGTATGCAATGGCCGCTAAGCGAAAAGTTAACTTTTATTAAAGATGTGGAAGCGAATCCACAAATTTCTATGTCAGACATGGCGAAAAAGTATATTATAACTTGTACATCATTGTTCGGCCTTTTTGAAGCAAAATGATTCTATTTTGAATGCTGAGGTACAGTGCAGTTCTGCGATGAAGAAACAAAAGAATATTCATGTTTCACCATATGAGGAATTAGGGAAAAAGGTGACAGAACATTCCTCTTGATGGAATGATCTTGCAGGAAAATGCATTGGAAATTGCCGCTAAGATAGGTTTGGAGAATTTCAACGCATCAAAGGGATGGTTTGATCGCTTTAAAAAGTGACATGACCTTTCATTCAAAACTGTCTGTGGTGAAAGTGCCAGTGTACTTGAAGAAGCTGTAGTTTTGGAAAAATGAAACGTTGACTCGTCTTCTTGGGGGCTATGAACCAAAGATGTTTTTAATGCTGATGAAACAGGTGTATTTTTTAATTTGCTTCCAAAGAAAGCATATGCAGTTCGTGGGGAAAAATGCTATGGGGGCAAAGGAAGCAAGGAACGATCTACTGCTGTATTATGCACAAACAGTGACGGCAGTGAAAAACTTTCCCCTTTAATTAAAGGGAAATTCAAAACTCCAAGATTCTTCAAGAACATTCGTACACTGCCATGCAAGCATGAATTCAACAAGAGTGCCTGGATAACTTCAGAGATGTTTTCAAAAATTTTAAGATCTTTAGATGCCAGAATGGGATCAATGGGAAGAAAGATTCTGTTGTTCATAGGCAAATGTCCTGCTCATCCTCCTGATGTATCATGTCTGAACAACATAAAATAGTTTTCTTTCCAGCAACTGTACCAGCCATTTCCCAACCTTTTGAAGTTCTCGGCACCCTTGGGAATAACATTAAACACCAGGGGCACCCTTCCTTGAATTAAAAGAAAATTAAGCTTAATATGTTAATTTATTGAAATATTATATAATAATAACGTACACCATAACATAATACAGTAAACTTTACTACAATCACTGAGTAAAAATACATCAATAAATTTTGTTCGATTAATGATTAATGTGAAACTTGTGATTGATGCTTACAGCACAGATATGTGATGTCAGGTCTTACAGTTGACAGTGAAACACGCAAATCATCCTCAAGGTTATTCAGTCTATTTCTTGCTTTGCATTTTATTGTCACCATAGCAGAGAAGGCTTGCTCGCATAGATAGGATGTTGAAAAGGGCAAAAGTGCGTTAATTGCTTTCTTCATTAGGTTAGGGTACTCCTCTCTCCGTTGAAGCCAAAAACTAGCCACCAACGCCTCACTCTTGGTGAACTTACCTTTGAGTGTGGAATCAGCGCAAAGATCAATAAATTCATCTCGTTCACAAGCAGTGAAATCTATTTCCTCTGCACTATCCACGAAATCAAATGGTGAGACAACCCAGTCGAGATTCGTAGTGGAAATAGTTGGAAAGTACACATCTATTGCATCTTGCAATCTTGATAAGTGATCACAAACGCGGTCTTTCAGTTTACCCAGATCTTTATCTCCTGCCACATTAAGAAGAGATGGAAACTTCGACAAATCTCCTTTTTGAACTGCAGACTTCCAAGAACTAAGTTTTCTTTTAAAACCTTTCATTTTATTGGTTGAGGAGATTATTGTTTCATGTCGACCTTGCATCGAAACATTCAGTTCATTCAACTTATGAAAAATATCTGCCAGATACGACAGTTCAAAACACCAAGAATCACTTAGTAAGAGCTCATGAAATGTGTCTTGATTTTCATCCTTAAAAAAAGTTTTTAGCTGTTCTTTAAGTTCGAGAAACCGGTTCAATGCACGACCCCGCGACAACCATCTTACTTCTGTGTGAAGTAATAAAGAGGTATGACCTGCATCCATTGCGCGACATAACTGTTCAAAAATTCTGCACTTTGAAGGTCGAGACTTCATATAGTTCACCGTTTTCACAACTTGGTTAAACACTTCAGCAAAATCTTCATTACACGCTTTCACGACTAATGCCTCTCTATGCAGAAAACAGTGAGTTATAATAATGGATGGATTTTCTTTGAGAGCTCTGGCAGTAAAACCTTTAATTTTCCCAGACATAGATGGTGCACCATCTGTACATATACCAACAGTCTTTCCATGAAAGATCATGGTCATTGAGATAGGAATTAATAGAAACGAAAATATCATTGCCTGTGGTTGTAGTCTCCAGCGGTCTACAGAACAGAAACTGTTCACTAATATCTTTTTCATCAATATATGTGATAAAACCAAGGAGTTGCGGTTTGTCACCAATATCGAGACTCTCATCTACTTGCAAAGCAAATGTTCTATAAGTTTTTATTTTCTCCGTGACTTGTTCATTGATATTGCATGACATTTCAGATATCCTGCGGCCGATTGGGTTGTTGGACAGAGGAACTTTCGAAATTTGATTAGCTGCTCCTTCGCCAAGTATTGCTTAAACTATAACTTGACATGCAGGGCCAATGATTTCCTCTCCAAGAGTATGAGGTTTCTTTTTTTTAGCTATCAGTTCTACTACTTTAAATGAGGCTTCAAGAGCAGTATCACCTATGGTCATTCTCTTTACCATTCGCACAGCTGTTTCCTTCTCCCCTTCTAATATATGTGAAAAATACATTACACTTTTCTGTGACGCACTAGGATGCTTTGTTGTAAGATGCCACTTCAGTTTGCTAGGTACCATGGCCTCGTTGCTAAGTGTTTCGCCACAAACTAAACACACAGGGATAGGGTCTTCCTCATTGTTATTCCACTTAAATCCATATGCTAAGTAACTGTCCTGGTATGTTCTTTTCTTTCGTTTGTCTTCTTTATGTGGTGAATTCGACGGTCCGGGAGAAACTTTAAGATTTGGCTTCTTAAAGCAAGCAGTAGGAGCCGACTGTTCACTTTCACTGTAATGGCGTTTACATTTAACAATGAA
This sequence comes from Hymenopus coronatus, assembly GCA_030762935.1. Lineage (NCBI taxonomy): Eukaryota > Metazoa > Arthropoda > Insecta > Mantodea > Hymenopodidae > Hymenopus > Hymenopus coronatus. The sequence goes on along the minus strand of CM060900.1, from coordinate 497,124,213 downwards.
CTTATCCATAGCTAAACACTGTGAATCAACGTGAGGAAGACAACTGAAAGCGCCAAGTGGCGTACACTTTTATATATTCATCTGTCGAAGTCTCGGGAATGTTCGTGAGGAAGCGAGTAGTCTCGGGAATGTTTGGCAGGGTATAGCTGTAATGCCATCTGTGGGATATTAGTATAACTGAATTATTGAAATGAATCGACCACTATCACCATCCGCCGTGCATGAGAGTAATTGATTTGACTTATTTTATTTCAAGACCTTACAAGACTTAAGGCTTCAGTAGAAGGTATTTTTTTTTTTGTTTATCTCAATATCTCGCGGCACCCCTTAGCCAATCACATGGCACCCTAGGGTGCTGGGGCACACCGGTTGGGAACCGTTGCTCTAGATGATGGTATAATTCGTTCAACAAAGGTGAAGTTTCGAAAAGCAGTTGTGCAGAAAGCTATCTCTTTCCTTGAAAGAAATGAAACTGAATATATTACAGGCCATGCATATTTTTGTTGCTGCATGGCAATTGGTCACCCCAGAAACTGTTTTTGTCATTCGGGGTTCAGTGCTACAGTCGCTAGTGAAGAATGCTCTGAAGATGATATTGATATTGAGGAAGACTGGATGGTACCAAAGGAAGACGGTGTAGCTTTTGAAGAATATGCAACCTGTGATGATGCCATCTTGACCTCAGCACCACAGCTGGATATTGCAGAGCTGTGTAACCAGAGAGAATGCACTGAGATCATGGAAGAAGAACAAGAAGGGGAGGAGCCAATACAGCCAACTTTTGCTGCTGCAGTGGAGGGTTTGGATGTGGTCAGAAGGTACTTCACATCTTTCAATGTGGATGAGAACTTAATTAACAGGCTTAACCAGATTGAGCAAAAACTGAGACATTTGGGAAAGAAGAGACCAACTATTATCTTAGAATATTTCAGGGAATAAAATTTGAATGTAATTAAGTGTGCCAATAAATTAGTTTAAAATGAATATGTATCCAGTGTTATAATCTGCACTAAACAAGAAGGAATATGAGGGAATGCAATAGCAAGTGCCTTTGTCATGCAGGTGAAAGGCTACATTTCAGAGCATTTATACAGTTGAGAGATAGACATAAACATGATCCTGATTTCTATGTTGATCTATTCCATCTAGTTTATTGCTGATCATCTCTTATTTTTTCTTATGATACATCATCAATTTCTCATGAACCCCCTTCTAAGCACAACCTCTATTTAAGGAACAAATATGAAATCCCCTTCAAAGTCGTTCCACTGCAGTTACAAAGGAATGGCTACAGAAGTAATGCAGACAGATGATAACTAGTTACCCAGAAACAGTTACAGAAATAAATTTTCAATTTAAACTTATCTTATTATTTCTTTATTTTTTGTTTTTCCTGGTAATGAAATAGAACCACATTCCTAGGCATCTCATTTCGACCAGCTCTTAGAAGATTTCACTGTTGCTTTAGCCTACTGTATTACCCTATTCCCCTTGTACCTACAAGGTAATATGTAATAAAAACATCTATTTTAATGCTTAGCTTGATTAACATGAAGTAGATATATGGATAAGCTTTTGTAAGTATAGTTTGTTATGGGATAGGGAGAGAAAGTCAGGTGAATGTGACACATCAAATTTTTTAATTGGGACATTGCAGATACTTAGTTTTAATGAACTATATCAGATGTTATAACTCAAATAGAAAAATAGAGTGTGAGAATTTGTGGCATATACAAAATTAGTTTAGGTTGGCATCGTAAGTAATAGCTGCAACATTAGAACGTTAGTAGGGATTAAAAGTAAAAACATAGATTACACTCAAACTTCACTCTTAAAATTAAGTAACTTACTTTGGGAGATTCACTGATGAACTCTTAGTAGTGGCCTGTGGAGGTCTCTCTTCAGGATAGATGAATTTTGGGACAAGTCCATTTGTTTGTGGTATGTCAACATTTATGACCTTGTTTTTATTTTTTAAAATTAATAGATTTTCCCAAACTGTTAATCCAATTGGATTCTGCACTAATTTTAATAACTTTGGTTCATGAGAAAATTATGGTTTTGAGTCCAAAAATGATGTGCTACAGCTGGACTATCTGTCTGTTTATATTTTAAATATCTTGTGTGTTCTTTAAAACACTGTCCAATGTTTCTTTTTGTTTTCCCTATATATATATATATATATATATATATATATATATATATATATATATATATATATATATATATATATATATATATACCTTTTTGCATTCCTTGCAGCTGATTTCATATATCCCTGATTGCTTCAATGGGGGGATGTTATCTTTTGTGTTTGTATGGAGGAGGTTTTTTAAACTGTGCTTATTAACTGGGGTTAAGTTGACATTCCATTTTTTGAAATTTTTGGTGTGCCAAAGTGTGGTAATTGAATTTTTGGAAGCTGGTTTCTGCTTTTATTCTTTTTAGAGAGCTAATTTCTTTTACTTTCCTCTGTTTCATAAATTTATTGATCTTCTTCTTTACCAAATGTTCTGTGTAGCCATTCTTTTGTGCAATTTCTATGATTCTATTAAGTTCTAATTTGTATTCCATCTGGCTTAATGGTAGGTTTACTGGTCTGAATGCAAGGCTGTTGATCATGGCGTGTTTGTGTGAAATTGGGTTGTTGAGTGTAACCTATGTTTTTACTCTTAATTGATTAGTTACTTCACTGTACATTCCCATTAATGTTTAAATTAGTAGGGATGTTTATGAACACTAGCAAGAGGCACTCTCCTCTACCCTTCATTTCCCTGAGATCATGAACTGGTGGAAGACAGTGCCTTTAATGACAAAAGTTATAGTGCATTTAAATATTTGGGCATATTAATGACAAAAGTTATAGTGCATTTAAATATTTGGGCATATTAACAAAAGAATGGTTTTTTTCCATAGCAAATTTAATTTCTGTAGTATATTTCTATACCAGAAAGAAAAGTTTATAACATAATTTTTCCATGTCCAAAGGTGTAGGTCCCTCTTAAGGGGGAGTTTAGAAAATAAAGCATAGTGCAATAATCTACATATATTGGAAGAACTGAAAGACAAATATAAGAGGAGATTTTGTTTCAATTTCATAAAAAGAATTAATGACTCTTAATGCAAATTTTTTTAGAACATGTGAGAGATGCAGCTTAAAAATATAATTTTCAATGTCATCTCTGAAGTATGGGTGTTTGTGGTTATAATTTGGTTGAGAAATCTATTCACTTGACTTTAAGTGGCTATGAAAATTCCACTCTGCCAGCAAACAGCTTGCTTTCTAGAGCAAAGAAAATTCCTGTCAAGTTAGCCGCACATCTGAAGAAGGATCTCTATAATCTCCCAATCTCAGATGATCTTAAATATTATATATTACAAAACAGTCTTGAACCCATTTATTTCATTACACAGAGCTTCAGATTTGATTGAAAATATTTTAATTGCATATTATTTTGTTGTTTACTTTGACAGATATCATGCAACGAAGCTATTTGCAAATCTCAAACATACTATAAAGCCCCCCAAAAAAAAAGTGAGTTAGTATATTATATATATATTTATATTTCTGTTGAATCTAAGAGGGAGAACATCATTAAAAACTGTATAATTACATGTGCAGGTTGAGTCCGTGAAGCTACAGGCATAGCCATAGCTGTTAGTGTATGATCTCGTGTAGCAGCTGACTGCACCCGCCACCTGAGGAGAGCAAAGAATCTGATATATCCTTCCAATATACACAACAAATCACAAGACATTAAACATAACCTTAGAGCAAAGAATCTGATATATCCTTCCAATATACACAACAAATCACAAGACATTAAACATAACCTTAAAATATATCACAAATATACACTTTCAAGAATTTGCCAGCACTCTTATGGTGTACCTTCATGCATAGATACCGGGCGATACAAATAAAAACCAGCAGGTGCTTGCAAGCCACTGCTAGATGAGCAGGTTTACAAAGTATCAGATTGCAGTTTTGTATAAATAAAAATTTACCTTCTTCAATGTGCAACTGTTTGGGGTCGAGCAGCTTTAAGACCACCATTGTATGTCAGCTGAGTATACAAGCACACCTAACCTTCAGTCTGTGTAACAATTGAATGTTTGCTGCACTTCTATTGTGCCCAAGTGCCTAGTAATGTTAAGCATACTAACGTTTAGTACAGCTAACCAAGATGCAGATTTTGAATCATAAAACTGACCTCAATGTTTTGACACATTGAAAACAAATTGTAATTCACCCAATTTGCAATTAAAAACCTCCCTCCAAATTCAATTATGGATTTCCCTTATTTAACAGTAATAACCTTGTCAGCTAACAACTAAAATAGTGAAGTTGGTTTATTATTTTTTTTGGGATCTTTAGCATCTAGGCAATGAGAATTTCTATATGAATTGAATTTTCACTTAACACAATTAGTTCAATAATGCTATTTTACAATCACCTGACCAAACAAAGAAAATACAGCAATACTAAATACTAATGATTCATCCCGAGTTGCTGTTTAATCAAATGGTCCCAGTAGTTTCAACCTTGTGGTTATTGAACTATCTGGCCAACTTACATCTAGAGATGACCACCATCTCTACATTAAATTATTGTTTCTAACAAGCTAGATCCCTGTTTCTTTCTTCTTCCACCATTTTCTTTTAACTTTGCCCAGTAAACTCCAAAATCTAAGATATTGTGCCAAGCTTTCATATTCACCAACTCCCCCCCCCCCTTTATCTCTATTGGTAAATTAATCCACTTCTCAATCCAAAGCTTTGCTCTCATTTCCTTCATTTCCTTAAGTTTCTTCACATTCCAGAATTACATGCCAATAGTTGTTTAGCATTCCACACCTTGGGCATTCCTCTGTAAACAATGTTTTAAAATGCTATTCTCTTCTAAATTCTTGATCCTAAACCAATATTTCAGGGTTCTTGTCACTATTTTTTCTTTACTCATTCTGCCTAGTTCAGCTTGTGTAACCCCATTTTGTGGGCTTTTAGGTATCCCCAAAATTTTTTTATAAAAATTCCTATAAATCAAATCTATATTTGGCCATCCCTCCTCAATGCCCCATATTTCTACTCCAAACATCATTTTAGCCACTAATACTGTCTCATACACTGGGCGAGTCTTCTCAGACTGTGGAATGAGAAGTTATGCAGTCCCGGCATTTTACAGACTATGCTGTAAATACTGTCCTTTACATCACATCATTTCAATTTTGGCCAAAATGACTGTTTTGTACCATTGTGCAAGAAGTGACTTACTCTTGTAGCACAAGAGTGGGATCACTGGCCTTTAGTGGTGAAAGGTCCCAGGTTCAAATATTGTCATTTAAAGGCTCTTTTTATATTTAGCAAGTTTAACGAGAACTAATGCTTTGTAATGGAAGTGTCATTTCATTTAATTAGTTTAATTATGAGAATTTCAAAAAACACAAGTTGTTACTTGTTAGAATACGCATAAATAAATGCATATAACATTGTAATTATAGCTTACAAACATAGGCATCATTAAATAATACTTCACTATTTAAAGCTATTTTTCCTATTGTAGAAAGCCAATAAATTGTCTGAGAGTTTATGACAGGCAGCATGTACATATAAACTAGATAACATTTGCAAGCACATATTATAATCATTGTGAATTTCTCTGGTTCCCAAAGTAGTTCACTCAACAGTGACTATTACTTCGTGCTGGACCATCACACAGATAAACTTTTACAATTTTCCTGTTTCCACCATATGGTTGTAATAAGTGTTCGAAGTGGCCACCATGCCGGCGGATCCAAGATCTCAGTCTAACCATCATCGCCAGCCTAATCTGATGCAACACAGTCAGTGTGATGTGACAGCAATCTAAGATGATGCATTCCCTGAGTCATTGAGGGGTGATTGGCTGCTCCTGGTATACAGTATCTTTAAGATAACCCCATAAGAAGAAATCTAAAAGGGTTTGATCTTGCTGAGCATGTGCTACCTTATTGGTCTATGCCGTCCGATCCATCACTCAAGGAAGTTGGCACTGAGTTAAGCTGTTACACAATGGGCCAAATGAGCTGGTGTCCATCATGTTGATACCACATAGTTAGTTGGTTCTACAATGGCAATTCATTCAGTAGAGTAGGCAGCTGATATTGTATGAAGTGGATACAGTGATTCCCAGTGAGTTTGCCAGCATAAAAATATGGGCCTGTTAGATGATCACCGAATATACCAACCCAAATGTTAAAACCGCATTGCAGCCAATGTAGGTTTACAGTGCTCCAGTAATGCATGTTGTGGTGATTTACATGGCCTGTGTTGCGGAACCCTGCTTCGTTTGTAAATAACACATTTGCAAAAAATGTGGATTTTGTTCAGTTTGTCGTATGATCCACCTAGTGAATGCCACTCTCCATCCATGGTCTGGCTGCAGTAGCTCCTGGTGTAGTTGAAGATGATAAGGGTGAAGCTTTGTATGATATAGTATTCTCCATGCAGAAGACTGGCTAATATTGAAATGCCTGTGAATGTCCATTGTGCTATAATGTGGATGCTGAATGATAGAGTCACAGGACCTGTCATTGCTTGGTCACAGAAAGGATGATGTCTTCATGGATGTGGTGGTTTTGTGTACTGTTCCTGATTCCAGAAGGCGGTTTGAAGTCGCAAAATCATGTAATCTGTAAGAAGTGATCTCTGTGGAAACCTCCATTGGGGTGGGTGGGTCGGTCAGTAGGTAGGTAGGTAGGTAGCTAGACAGACAGATAGACATAGAGAGAAGGAGACAAAGAGATGGTAAGTCAATCAGAGATCAATATATAATTATCACTTCAGCCTACCATATCCCTATTGTACCTACAATAAAATGTGTAATGAACTCATTTCAGCAAATGTTTATCTAGATTAACAAGACGTAGATGAAAGAAAAAAATGTTATAACACATACCCTACATATAACAACAGTTTGTAGAGGAATGGCTGTAGAAAGTTATAATAGGACATCATATACAGCATCTAGAATTTCCCTGAAAGTATCTGAACCTGCAGCCTGGGTAACTCCAATATCCTCAGCATCACCCATATGACAACTAGTATTTCATAAATCTTTTAAAAAAAATGGCATCTTTTCAATATTGCTAGAAATTCTGTCGTGCTTTTACTATCATTCTGGAAGGAAGTATTGGGCAAACAAGTTCAAATGTTCTTTTCTAAATCTATGCTAATTATTTATATATGCATACATTTGACTCTTTGTGCCTTGAATATATTTTTATTTTCCTAACAAGAACCATCATCACATTAAACAACTGGTAAGCAAGAGTAGTTGCTATGGAGATCCTTTAAAAATAATTAGTTGCTTGCTAATAGCAAGCATTGGCTTGATTTTATTACACCATATTTTGAGCACCTACTCAGTAATCAATGTCACCAAGCAGAGGTTGAAGAAAGCTGTTTTATTTTTTATACAAAACAGAAACTACTTAGGAATAGGAAGTTCTGAGCATTACCTTCTTTTATTTAGTGACCCATTGGGTGGTATGAATAAAACCTGAGTAGTTATTCGCAGTTTATACTCATGAGTATGCAAACTTTTTGCAATTATATAATCCACCTGGTGAGAACATACTCATTTTCGCATGAATAAAAAGATTCTACCATACACTATTATATACTCATCTCCACAGCTTTGTAATGCGAGTATATACTTAGGCGAGCTATTCTCTGTGCCCTCATTCTAACATATTTGATACATGCACTTGATTTTTGCAGCTTGGTTTGAGCTTTTGCATAGCTGTTGGCGACATATTGGTCGTTTTAATTTATTCCTTGCTGAGATACCTACAAAATGAAAATGGATTTGTCCTCGATGACGTTTGCTCAGAGAATATCCTGTGATATTCAGCAAATCACAGCTTCTAATGATAAGGAAGAGTAAAAGCAAGAGCTGAAAATAAAAATTGAGGCTATATGTGGCAAAACTGTGGGAGAGCGTGCAATTATAAAAAAAAAATAAACAAAATGAAAATGAGAGTGAAACAAAAGTGTGATATACATAAAACCGGGAATAAAATAACTGTCCTAAAACAGTGAGTGAAGCTCATCCATGAGATGCTCAACGGAGAATGCCAGGTAAGTCATTTTGTTTGCAAATTGAATATGTATGCAAGTAAACTGCTTTACTTGTGCTTTTTGAAGTACAGTTAGGAAAATATATGTTTAGGGTTGTAAGTCACAAAACATAACTAAACTACAGTTTTTCCCCTAAAAGTGCGACAAGTATCGGAGGTTACCCATTCTTGAATGTTTTTTTAAATGCATAGAGTTAGGATAGATTTAGCTCCTGGCATAAATGCAAAATTCATTTAGTTTCGAGACTTGGGTTCTGACATTTTAAAGCAGGGTTACTCAAATATGGGTAATCTTGTTTACACTAATAGCTCCAATCCAAAATTAGATTTTTAAAAAATTACGATTTTCATTAAAACTGAAACAGGCCCTCCTGAGTTGCGTATTTTCATTTGATTCACTAGTGAACCTCACTGAAATTAATACCACTATTTGTTTTATGTATTCCAGGAGGATGCAGTTATGGTGTTGAGGACTTGTGTGTTACAGTGTCAATGGAGGACAAAATGCAAAATGGGATCGGGGAGCTCAATTTTGAGATGCAGGAGGAGCTACCACTACCACCACCTCCACCATCACCAATGCCACCAACTTCAACACCAAAGCAGAGGAGAAATTCAGTGGAGGAATATGAAACCAATGTGACAAGGCGACTGTTGAACGCTGAACTACAGTGGCTAGTGCTATTAAAGCAGTTAGTAGTTTTAGAATTAAAAGAACAGAAGTTGAGGAAAGAACTTGAGAAAAATTGAAATACTTATGTAGATGTGCAAATAAATTTGTTTTTTTAATGTATTATGTGTAGGCTTTCTTTCCTCAGTGAAAATATATACCATTCAATTTCCAATACAATGCAGGATGTAAGCACAATATAAAGATAGCATCAGTGCCTGAGGATTATAAATGATTTTACCAGAAGTTATAGCATCTAAGGTTTCCACATTTTATTTAAATTTTAAACATATAACTTAATTTTCCACCATTACAGAGATAACAGTCTCCACACTTGTGGATTAGTAAATATTTTAATTTGGTTTAGGATTGCACATTTTAAGCATATTTCCCACAACAGTGCCTGTAGATTAGCAATGATTTTGAAACGAATTTGAGGTTAGGCTTCCACATTTTAAGCATTTGAATTTGGTGTCAATTGTAATATACAGTAGTATTACCCACTTATTTCCACAATGCTACTGTCAGGATAGAGGTGTTTCTTAATAATCTTTAACACTTGTCAAAATCATGCTAAGGTAAGTAAAAACATTCAAAACTGAATAAAGGAGGATGAAACAGCCCTAAAGACAGAGGAAAGCAATTTCAGAACACCTATGAGATTTAACCTATGTAAAGCTTACTTGCAAGTTTCATAGGTTGGATAAGGCAAAGTAAAATGATTTTAAACGAATTCTCCACTCTGTAGCTTTCGTTTGTCGGTAGGAGCATTGGGTTGACACCTAGAAAAGATTGTTAAATTTGTTCCCATTTGAAAACCAAACCCTGTTTTCTTAAAAATATTTTCCATAAACTATGTTCCTCAAATCAGCGTTCTGGCCTATGTACTGAGCACTGATTGTCTGAATACCTGTAAACACAATTGACCAGTGTACTTCACACATAATCCTTTCTAATTGTACTTGAGGCAGAATATGAAATGCATTGCTTTATTTTTATATTTTTGTTTTCTTTATCAAGTAGGTGCAGATGCATTTATCTGCCTTTTTAATTTTGTTCTCAGATTAACCCCAATATCAAATTTCCTTATTGTTGGTTAATTTTTGCTGGACTCCAGGATTGTAAATGATGTGTTTTTCAAAATACTTAAATGACCACACTTTTTTATTTAATAGAACAGTTACAACAAATTCATACTTAAAACCACTTGCTGATTATTTGGTTTGTAAGCAGGAAGCAAGCAGTCAAGCGAGTTTCTGAGCACAGAGTACCTTAAGGACCTTTTTATAAAATGAGTTTAATGCTTTTGAGAAATATATGTCTAAGACACTTTGTTACAAACTAAATGTATATCTCAAATTTTCTGGGAATAACCTCTGAAGTCCTCTTTATTCTGGATGACTTTTGCATAACTAGTAAACCATAAGAGATAGGCAAAATCCTATTACACTAAATATGTAGATCTTGTTAGAGCTCACAATTTGTGGAAATTCTTTTTGGAGTTAACTATTTCTGAGATAGTCATTCAATTAAAAATTCCAAGAGTTATCCTCTCAAATAGGAAGACATTAGTTTTTTTTTTCTTTCTTTTCATTCTGATCAAGCAAGGAGAACAGAATTTCAAGCCATCACATAGCGCCCAGCTCTTTAAAGACTTCACTATCACTTCAGTGTATTTTTCTCCCCTTGTGCCTACATGGAAATATATAATAAATCCATTTCTGTTTATTGGCATGAAGTACATATACCTAAAGGTTTTACAAGAATAGTTGTTGCAGAAGAGAAAGTTATGTGAATATAACATAGATATTTTCTTTACCCAATCAATTTATACCCATCAATATTTTAATTTGCAGAAACTGTGTTAAATTCATGGATAAACATACATGTAGTTTCAAACACACATACATAAAAAACCACTTAAATGGAAAGTAGTGCTTATTATGAAGAAATAATAATTAATGTAGATATGCATTTTTAACCACTACATCTGAAAAGGAAAACTGTTAGGTTATTTAATTTGCAATTCCAGTTCTCCAGTAATTGTAAATTAACCAACAAAGACCGAGCTTAATGAACACCATTATTCTAGTATTATAAAAGGAAAATATTCAACCTTATGAAACAGCTAACCCCTTTCTCCTTCTTGTATAATAACAGACACTGACAATGTGGATTAATTAGTTGAGTTGGTTTTTTAACACTATGTCAGTTACATTTTTATTATGAGGGACTAGTTTTGAGAGCCTATGCTTTCATTTTCAACCTCATGGGTCCCACTGCCATTGCTGGCTGCGTTTGCTTGTGCTCTCTTTTCTGGTGGCAAAATGATGAACTTCTTAACTAAGCTGTCTACTGGCAGGATTTCAAAGTTTATTAGGTGATCTTTGTTTTTCCATATGAGGATATATCAGTTTGGGAAAACTTTATCCAAACTGATGCTTTTTCAATTATGGCATCCATAACCTCAACTACAGTTTTGGATACGGTCTGATGTATACCAAGATCCTCTCCAATGCCAACTTGGAAACCAGGATCACCCACTAATCTTAAAAATGTTTTCAGTTTAATCATATTCTTCAGTGCTCCTCTTGTTTCCATTTTCTCTGGCCCAAATAAGTATGTGTTCAACCAGTCCACAATAATTTTAGTAAATCGATAAAGGCTTTTGAAGTTCTTTGAGGTCCACATGTTCTTGTCTCTGTTTGTATACTTTGCCATGTGGTAAATAGTTCATAAACTCCGCCATTTTTCTGGAAATCACTTAACATTTCACACAGCACAAAACATGTATAGGTTACTACTCACATCTGAGCCTGCTTCTAACCATGCTCAACATGAAATGAGTATAAACTAGTAAAAGTGAGAATATGGTACGTTTTATTCTTATCAAACTGAGTTCATATCCTATATAAGATGGTTGCCTGAGAATAGACTACTCTGCTTTCATATTTTGAGTATATACTCATAAACAAGTAAATACTCAGAAACCTTCATTCTTACCAACAAGAGTATATACTAAAAAAAGTTAAGTATTCACTATATACTCATTTTTATTCATACCACCCATTAAGTCATTACTCATTAACTGTAAGGATCCTCATAGAGGTAGGAAGAAAAACCGTAAACCCAATGGTATAGTTCCATAAAAACAGTCCTCCGACAATCATTGGAACCTTTTGTAATTGTCTCCAAAAGCAACATTCTGTTTGCAAAGCAAACATTTCATAATAATTACGCAGTTACACATATGTATACGATGTGAAATCTTTGGGCCATTCCAGTTTACTAATTTTCAACAGATGGCAAGGCCTACTAGAAATCTTCAGGCCAATTGGACCTATTAAGCTTAATCACCATTATTATCTTACAATATACACACAATTTTTTTCAACAAAATAAATTATAAATGATTGCACAAATAAGACCAAGGATGTATATCACTAAAGCTACCACATAAAGATATAAATGCTACTGTTCTTTAGGACAAATGAAAAAATAAAAAGACAATGGTGGCAAAATACTACTCCATAATCATTATAAGGGATATTTTATTGGAAATTGCTTTTCAAAACTACAATACGATCATTCTCCCTCCACCTCTAATATTAGCCAAAACTAGTGTGACCATACCTCATATACAGAAAAAAAGGACGCTAAATGCCTGTTCAAATCACACTGAGGAATTTTTGAGACCCATATTATGATTTTGTAAATGCTACATATTTAAACACACTATTAGGACATATTATTTATGATTAAGAAAGCACCAGTACAGTGGTTAGAAGAAAACCTATTGGGTTGTTTTATTTCAATTAAATTATTCTAATATGGTGTTATGCTGGGCAAAGCTTTGAGTTCAGATATTTTACCACTACAAAATTTGTTACTCTAGCCTACTTGTTACAGCATCATTCAACAGTAGTATCATGACTCAGCTTCACATGTTTCATCATTACAACCTTTCTTTTTATTTGTACACCAGAAATATTTCATTGTTGAACCTATTCTTTTTAACAATTTATTATTCCCTAACAAGTAGGTTTAAAATTCCAGTTAATTTAAGGTTAGAAATTTTATTGTTTAGTTATTATTACTTGCACTATGCCTAATACAGTGATAGTGGCATATGTGGCCGCTCTCAAATTCACTTTGGTATGTGAGATGGTGTAGTTAGAGAGCTTGGAACTCTAAAAACATGAAACATGGTGCGATCATAACCAGAAACTTTGGAATGCAACACATGTTAGAATAATCCAGTAGCTTCGATAAGCTTCCAAAGAGTTCTGTGATGTCATTTTCTAGCTATAAAAGGAGGAAGAATTGCAAGCCAGAGAGAGTGTAGTGAGTTGTGAATGACTGAGTATTAGTACGTGCAGCCATCAACTATATATGTTCAAAGCATTGAGTGTTTTGTTTGCAGCAATGAATTAAAGACTGCATTTGTAACGAACTTTTGAGTCAATAAGGACATTTGTTACATTGGTGTCAGGAGGGGAATTTTTAGGCTGAAATGGAGATGACAATGAGCTTGTTGGCTGAAATGAAGGGATTGAAATCAGGAATGGAGAAGATGGCTGAGAAAATGAAACATGGCATAGCAGAAATGAAAATTGGAATAGAGATGATGATGGAGAAGATGAAATCCAGAATAGAGAAGATGGATTAGAAAATGAAATCCAGGATCGAATCCAGCATGGAGAACATGAAAGAGAAACTGAAAAAGGTATGGAAACTACAGTGGAAAATATGGAGGTGAAGATGGAATCTAGCATGGAGAAAATTGAGAAGATGCAGTTGGAAATGAAAACAGAAATGTCTACAATGAAAATGGTGCTTTCTACCAAAATTGACAAACAATAGGCCAATGAAGAAGGATGTAGGGAAGCTGGATGAGCTTGGAGGAATGATGAAGAACCTTGACCACTGCATTGACGCCCTGGAAGAGCTCGGGGAATGCATTAATGCCCTGGAGGGAAGAGTCGACAATGGTGCCAAGGAACTGAATGCCATGGTAGAAAAGATGTTCAATAGAAGGCCGAAAGATTTGAAGGTCAAGATGCCATGATGCGACACATCAGCATGTATCAAGCTACCCCATGGATGATGAAATGTCAACCTTTGAAGTCTTCCGCCAACAGTTTGCTGCCATTGCCACTCATAACCAATGGTCAGCACAACAGGAAGCCACATTACTGATAGCATGACTCTAGGGATGGGCAGCAAAGGTACTAAATGCAGTCCCAACATTGAAGTTAAGGGAAATCTAGAAGGCCCTTGAAAATTGCTGCGAGAACCATTGCTTTGCTGTAGCCTATCACACTAGCTTAAGATGAGGCTGCTGCAACAACAAGATGAGATGATGCAGGAGTTTACCCAGCCATAGAACAGCTTGCTAACAAAATCATAGTGAACCTATGACCTAGTTACATATCCCAGGAAGCTGCTTACTCTGTTGGTAGGGTGCATGATACTGAGGTACGACAGTGCCTGTTGCTTGGCAACTTTTAAGACAACCATGAGGCATTAATGGCAGCACCTAGAATGGTGGTGGCCAAGGTTACAGTAGTCCCTCCCTGGGAGATTAGGAGTTTTTGGTACTATAGTAAGGACAAATGCTTAGAAGATGTCGGCGAAAATCTTTCAGTGGTGTGTTTGGGGTGTAGCCAGCCGAGACACACAGCACGGAACTGTCTACACCAAGATGTCCACCGGGTGGCACCTGCACATAGAGAGGGAAGTGCAAGCCTGAGGAAGAAGCAGCTGGTGGCTGGAGTAATGAGAAGACCAAGAGTAATTGGTGCTACGTAGAATGTCGATCAACACAAGGACAAGAACAACAACCTTCAAGCAGTAAGTGCTTGCGATGTGGCTAACTTGGGCACCTGATGAAGGACTGTATGCAAATGAGACAAGCATCAGATAGTATGACTTGGGGATGCGGCACCTGGTAAAATTCTGTCCACAATCTAAGTCAATTGGCAGGCAGGACACGAATAAGACCCAATTTGGTGAGGGGCACACCTGAGTCATCATCACCATCTCCTCATTTGACGCTGGTTACCTTAGACAGAAGGATGGAAGATACATGGCTTGATATGAGGGAAGCTGTGCCAGAGTGAACACTATTACAGCCAAGACCACAATCTGATCAGACAAGGCAGAAGGCTTCCCAATAAGGGAAGTGAATCCACAATCCACCCTATGAAATAGTGACTGCATCAGTGGAGTAGGTCTTGTGGGATTGACCCTGGAACAGAGCTCCATAGATCTGTGGGTGTTCATCGTGAGGGTGGCTGAAGAGGAGATATTGGGACTACATGCCCTCAGGAGCCACGATGCAATGGTTGAAATTGGCAGGAAGGTTTTATGACTCAGTGAAGATGACTTGGTGCTCTGGAGTTTCGATGGGCATCCTGAATTCTGCAGGGTGACCCTGAAGAATGGTGCGTCTGGTAAACCGGCTTTCGAAGGACCTCATGAACTGTTCGATTCATGAAAACACTCAGGGTGTGAGCAAGAAGGTGAAGACCTGTTATGACCGACAAGCCAACATGGAAGGTTCCTGGCAGGAAGTTCAGATGTGGTTGTATCGCTATACCCAGACCAAGGGGCATAAGCATGGTTCCAACAACCATGGACAGGACCATGCCATGTGGTGGAGAGGATCAATGAGGTAATCGACCACACATAGCAGGAAAAAAGTGGGTAGTATGTTTGGATTATCTAGCCCAGTATGATGGTGCTGGTCAGGATGACCATCCCTGAGGAGGGAGAAGTGTGACAGTGCCATATGCAGCCACTCTCAAGTTTGCTTTGGAATGTGAATTGATGGATTTGGAGATGTTGGAATGCTAAAAACAGGAAATGCTGCGCAATGGTAACTGAAGTCTTTGGGATGCAAAACGTGCTAGAATCGTCCAGTAGCTTCAACAAGCTTCCAGAAAGATCTGCAATATTATTTCCTAACTGTAAAAGGAGGAAGAACTGCAAGCCAATGTGTGTGTAGTGTGAGCAAATTATAATGAATTATGCGTGAATGGAGCATTAGGCAAGCAATAGCATGCAGCCATCAACTGTCTATGCATCAAAGTGTCGAGTGATTTGTTCGCAAAAATGAATTAAAGGCTTTATTTATAACCAACGTTTGAGACGAAAAGACATTTTTACAAGACATTTAATCATCTCTCTTGTTCATTAATTAAAGAAAACAACCTTTTCTGCATTTGCTTGTGTCTGAGAATACTAAAATGAATTGTACAACTTTCATTAGCTCAGAACAAGAAGTTACAAACAGGAAATTTGTCATAGAAAAAGCAGAATAAAGTATTATTGTGTATGCTATTACTAGAGTACGCTATGACCAAAGAGCATACATGTGGTGAAAAATATTACAATCATGATACAATGTGCAGTCTTTACTTTGGCTTGTATTTTGTTTATATTCGATATATCAATAACTAGAATGGAAGATCATGTGACGTAAATTCAAATTTTATTCCCAGCTACAAAAAGAGGATGTCTGCTAAAATTTCTGAAAATTCACCAGGATGTGTCTGGGAAAAAGAGGACATATGGTCATCCTAGCCAAAACCATGATCATTATTTCAGCATGGGTGACATGATATATCAATGTACTATCCCTTTCTAAACATCCCCTTGCATGACATGAGAATACTGTGTGGTGACTGCATTTACCTAGAAAATCGATAAGGCAGATCAAGCTTGAGACATTTCATTTTTATCGCACAGGAAATTCCTCCAGTAGTTTATTCTCCACAATTGATCATTTTTGCATCACATGAAAAGGTTCCTCAACTGCCTGATCACAAAAAGTGTGTAATTATGTGAGTTAAATATCTAAATGAAATATACAATACATTGTTGGTATCTTAGTTCAGTGTCAAGTTTGAAACAAGCTGTACTAAAATATTGTATACACTGTGAGAAACGAATCATACTTCATTACACATAATATACAAATACAGCAATGAGAAGTAATACTTCCTTACTGTGGGAGAAACAGAAGTGGAGTAAGACAATAATGAAACACTCTGGAGTTCTGCTTAAAGAGCTGAATGATGTCCTCAGCTAAAGGGATGTTGGGTGTAGCACCTCTAGTCTGCCACATCACATATAATTTCTTCTGTTCCTCTGAAAAATAGACAAGCATTTTATAATTAAGACAAATATTAAGATTAATATCTGTATATAGAACCACTTTTCTATACCAATTCTCTTTATCTGAGTTGACAAAATACTACCTTCTATTAACCTTTTCAGTGCTATGGTCCAGATATCTTGATCGTGGAAAAACATTCCAGCCATGCTAAGGTCGAGTTAGCTCGACTGTAGGTTTGAGCAATTATAAGTATTAGAATTTCATATTCTCCTGCAGCAATTTTTAAACCAATTATATGTGTCAACTCTCATGGAATGTTTACACTAATGCCAATATATAAGGCAAGGGAAAACTGCAAGCCATTTGGTCCAAGTCAAGCTGCACTCTGCCTCCAAAACAGTCTTTATTTCATGGCTAAAAATATGCTGTTGGTGGGGTGTGGGGAACCCCGCTGGGTGCTCTATCTCGCTTGTAGTTTAGGATGAGGAGGGCCGAGGTTAAATAATCAGTGGTACAGCATGCCTGAATGAAGCAATTTTTCACCATAGTGTCCCCTTAACTCAGCAAGGAGGTGCTTCTTGCATAAAAATATGTTGGCAGTGAAAAGGTTAAGAGTTTTCTATGTGTCATATGTTGCAAATATTGGTTATTACTTCAGTCATCCACAGAGAAACAGCTTTGATAGTTTTGTTACCAACATTTTAAAAGGTTATCCATTGTCCAGTTTTATCAATACACAACATATAAAAATTAGAAGATTTGATTACAAATGCAGAAATAAATACTCTGGACCAACTATCATTGAATTCACTCAATTAAAATTATGTACCTTTTAGGGCTGGTTCTACAATCTGCCGATTACTTGCCAATACAGCTATGTCCCAGATTTCTAGCTGATTGGTGTTCTACAATATCTGGATAGCACTGCTCGGAAGATATCTTTGCTGATAAGTTTTCGCTAGTCAGAGTTGACGATACCTCTATTATCCGACAAATAAGATTTTACATTAAATATAACTGCAGACTTCCATGGCTGTAGACCATTGAGGTTATAGTTCCACTCACATTCACATCTCATAATTATCACTAGTAATAGTAATTAAGAAACAATATGATATGCTCCATGCACATGTCTTTCTCTACATCTTTGTAACAAATTACTGCTAATAAGCTTATTCTTAGCTTAGGGAATACACTAGGCTAAAATGATAGTCAAATCTTTTAAAAGCTGGCTGCCATGTGGATGAAATCCATTTCTTTGCATTGCAGGAGTTGAAAAATTCCTGACTGTCAAAAGTTTCAAGTATATTAAAACTAAAACCAATAACAAGGAATATCTCAAAAATGGTTCAACTCCACGAAAAAAATTATATGACCTAAATTGTGTGTTTTGCGAGATCTAAATTTTTTGTGTAGTAAGCTTTTGTCTTTCTCTTACGGTTTACTAGTTATGCAACATCCAGCAAAATATATCCGGAATAAAGAGGTCTTCAGAGGCTATTCTCAGAAAATACAGGATATACATTTTATTTGACATATAAATATCTTTAATATACAGTATTTTAATTAAAATCGTTCCGCCATTTTTTTAGAAAATTAAAATTTATATAATTTTTTTCATGTAAAAGGTAGTTTGGGGTGAGGTTATTTTCGTCAAAATCTTCACATCGCATCCTTGGAGGATACTTAACCTAAATACCAAGTTTGGTACTTTACCGACTTTTCGTTAGATACACTGACACACTGATCTTTTTCTAAAAATCTAAAATGTGTATTTCTGGTGAAATCTTGGTATAGAACTTCTGTGTGGAATGCAATACTTCTCTAAAAACTATGTACATAGTATGTGTAATGAAAGTAAAGTTTGCATTTATCAGAATGATGGCGAGGAAGTAGTACTGGATTTTATATTTCTCATAAGTAACTTTTAAAACTCTAATGATATTTTGGAGTTCCTCCTATTATGCGGATGATTGGGGCTTTTGATGGGGGCGATCCTTAGCTCTGCTCTGCGGCTTACAATTAGGACTCTCAACATAAAGTAACTCTTTCCAAATGCCAAAAAGTGTGACAAGTATGGGAGTTTACCAATGGTTTATTTAATTTTTATATGCCTCCCACTGATATTTATGAAATCACTGTATAACATAGCACATGTTTGGTTTATCCTTTAACCCTTATAACTTTCGAAAAATCCAGGAATTTCTAGTAATAGTGAATACAAGCAAACAGCAACAGAAAAGTAAGGTTATGTGAACCTGAATGTAATTATTAGCATGTGTGATCATAGAACGAAAGCTTTGCTTATCAGCCAGATAAAATTATTTGGTGAATAACTATAGGCACGCTTATTGGGCCATTGTAGAACCGGTCCTTAGTCATATATGAGATCAATCTGGTAAGTGATGAAAGAAATAAAAAGTTGGCACTACTTCAGTATATTCTATTTGCTAAAGCTATGCATCATATTCCTTACCTCAGCATAAAATACTATTACAGTAAGAGTAGGTTTCTTTACAACAAACTACACACTAGGTTCTATGTTGCAGTCAGAACTACAGGAGTAAGATGAACAAATCACTCTTTTCAAATACTTAAGTGCACAGTATAAAGACAATTAATATAAAATGCAGATAATAATTACTTTTAGGAAGGTTGCCTGTGACAAACATGCAATAAACAACCTTCCTTCTAAATGATATAATAATCAGCAGCAATATTACCAGAATAATTGATCAGCTCAGCATTCTTATATTGTATGTGTAACACTGTGAATTTATTTATCTGACATACATTAGATGCTAACATTTTAATCTTGAGAAATAATTATCTTAAATGGAACATTTGTTTAAAAAATTCTAAATAAGTAATTTTATATTTCTTTTCTGTGTACATAGACATGCCAGACACCCCATACTGTAGCAAGTTGCATGCTGGCTCTGCTCACATGCTTGTTGCCACTTCCCCTCTTTCTGCTTTCCAGGAGAACAAATCCAGCAGTTAAAACAGGCATTGCGAAAATAATCACATTCAAAATTTTGTAAGCTAAGTGCAAAACCAAACAATTTGGTGTAGAATAGTTAATTCTTTTCCTTAACTGTGAACATGGAAAAAAGAAGTAATATTTAATTTGAAAAAAGTTTAAACTCCAACAGGCATTATGATTACTTGAGCATTAGCAATTGGTTAGGGAGCACTTGCTTTCATCATCAACTGTAGGTTGACCAGTGACGCTGGTGTTATCTTTGTTCTGGTCACTGACTGGCAGATGGCATGATGAATCTAATATAGATGCCTAGGGGCAGGATTAAAAAGTCCGAACTCAGCATTTGTGTTTGTGGATGAAAAAAATCTTCTCCTATATGGCAAGTTCTAGAAAACGGTTTACTTATTTTAACAATTTGGAGTTAGTGTTTATTTCTGGTTAGTTTTCCAAAAAGTGTGCTGCAACCACTGATGTCTGTCTGTTTACATTTTATGTTCCAGATAAGTTCTTTGCTATAGATGTTTATGTTGCACTTAGTTTTACTGATGCACTTATTTTTACATTCATGGCAGTTTATCCTTCAAATCTTCAATTTGGAAGTTTTCAGTACCTGATCTTTGGAAGGTTCTCTCCATAGGTTTTTCAAGTTGTATTTATTTTACAGAGCCAGAAATATGTTTTGAAAAGATCTTTGAAAACTTATTGTGCAGTACTTGATGGAATGTGATTTTTTTCTATTTTATTCCTAACAAAAATATTAGAGTAGTAGTAGTTCTTCTGTTCATTCTGAATCTGCTTATATTTCTATCATTTCTGATTTAAGCCCATTAACAAGTGTTATTTTGATGATTTGCTGGCACCTTTTTTATGTACTCTTCTTTAATTAATGGAAAACAAAGGCCTGAAATGCAACAGGGTGTACATCAGAAAACCAAGCACAGCATAAACACCTGTGCCAAAGAATATAACTAGAATAAAAATATAAGCAGATAGACAAATCAGTGGTTACAGCACACTTTTAGAAAATTAATGATATAAACATAAACTGAATAGTTAAAAGAAGTAAATGAACCATCCTCTAGAACTCACTATGGAAAAAGATTTTCATCCACAAATGCAAACAATAATGAGTTATGAATTTTGAAAACCCACCCCCAGATATCTATACCTGATTCAACATGCCATCTACCAATGACCAGAACAAAGACAATAACAGCACTGCCAGTCGACCTATAGCTGATGACCAAAGCAAAGACTTCTGAAACATATCTTATGTAATAACATGGTAGGCAAAGTAAGTGTGTCCCTAATTTGACTCCTAATGCTCAAGTAATTAACCTCCGTTTCATACCTAAAAGCTTTTAAATTAATTAAGGCATTATGATGTTACCATGAAAATGAATACATGAGTATTTGTGGTGACAATAGAATTAATGCTCGTGCAATTGACAAATACCATAAATATCAAAAATCTTAAAGAGTGTATTTCAGGATGTAAGGGTCTTTTAAGAGAAGTTACCATTGCATATTCTTAGTGTCAGGGTGAAGGATGCAAAATTCACCAATGGGACTCATTCATTTAGAATTTAACAGGCAACAAAATATTGGGAAAATAAATTTTACTGGATTTTACTAGACCATTGATCTCACTTGTTTCATAAAATGTCATAAATTTTCAGCTGAGAGAATAATGTTAGAAAAAACACACAGCTGTGAGGAGTTTTTTATACTCCCCCTCCCTCATTCCAATGATGATCACCATATCCCATTTGAGAGCCCAAAGATGCAAGCTTATGGCATACAATGAGAAATGCGTTCACCGCCAAATTTACACCTAATTTTGAAAGACTAGTTGCCCAGAAATGCCACTAGTGCTCAAGCATCAGCTAATTCCCATACTTTTAACACATTGAAGCCCAGGCGTTTCTTTAGTTCAAGGGTCAAGAAACCCAAGGTTTTTATGCCAACTTTGAGTTATTATTTACAGTACATCAATCAAATCTGCCAAATAGTATTGGGACAATCTAAAAGTATGGTATTCAAGGATTTCTCAACAAATAAGAAAATAGTCATAACTTCTGTAATAATATTTTATTTTAAATTTACAACAAGTATCAAATATGAGTTTAAAAAAACTTCTGAGTAAAACAGCTTACACTCCATTTATTGAAAGTTCAAAAAACTCTAACTCAGAATCGGAATTTTCCAGAGCTTCGTTTGTATACTGAATTTCAGCTTCAGTTCACAGAAGTTGAGGAAAATGCAGCATTTTAACATTTAAGAACACAAAACATAACAAATAGATCACCACCTTCAAGGTAAATGGCGGGACTACCCGTGAGCAACCAATATTACTAACTCTCCTAAATTTCCTAATAGTTGACTAAAGCAAGGACAGATGGTAGTACAAATCAGACAACCAAACGATAACTGACATATGTTCTTTGCTGCATAGCCCAAGACCAAGTTAAGGTCGTGGAATTGCATTAAAAGCGTTAGAAATACCTGCCTGAGCTATACTCAGGCATGGGTCTCATGAATATTTCGCATGGCCCAAGCTATACTCGGGCTTGGGCTTCAATGTGTTAATTGATGTTAATCTCACCAATCATAGTAGTTAGCACTCAATCTTGAATAGATGCTTAACCATGCTTAAATTCACCAACCCACTTTTTAACTATCAAAAACAAAGGGGAAGAATCCTTTAACCTCTTAACATAAAGCCACGAGTACACTTGTTTTTTCAAATTTGATGGCATAATAAAATGGCAAGTATACTCGGGCTTATCATTTCTGACTGGCATACATTTTAAAAAGTCTAAGTTACTCGTTCTATTTCATGTTTTGGCACTTCTTTGATATTTTCTAGAATTCATGTAGTCTGTTGCTTTGAAATGCCGCCTTCTTTCCGGACTAAGAAACTAAAGAAAGGGGAGGTTGTAGCATTTATGCGAGGTAAACTAACTTCACTGAAATGGAAAGATAAGAGAGACATCTATATGCTGTCCATTATCCACAATGCAGAAATGCAGACATGGAAAGTAAGAAACAAAGAAATTGTCAAACTAGTGGCTATATTTGCTTATGATAACACAATGGGAGGTGTAGATAAAGTAGACCAGCATATCGCAAATAATCCATTACCATGCAAGAAGGGCAATAAATACTACAAGAAGATATTTTTTTCATCTTTTGGAATTGGCAGAATGGAATGCCTTTATCCTGTATAAAAAACATGGAGCAAAGTGGAGTGCCCTTGATTTTCGCGTGGCTGTCGCTGAACAGCTCATTGAAAAACATCTGAGGGAGCAATTGCCACCAAAAGCAGCAAAAGCAACGCCAACTTGACTTGGACGTCATTTTCCATCAGTGATTCCTCCGACCGAGAAGAAGCAGAATCCAACAAGAACGTGTAGGATGTGCAGTAGTGTGCGCAATGCCAAAGGAAAGAAGGCACGGAGGGAATCTAGATACATGTGTAAAGATTGTGGAGTAGTTTAATGTATTGATCGTTGCTTCAGGGTATTCCACACAGCCACAAACATATAAATAATGACTCTAAATGTGTTGCTCTTCATTTTTTAGTGCTTCAATGCCCGGAATTCACTTTTGTTAATGTAATTTCAAGAAGAAAAAGGGGATAAGCATATCAGGAGTATACTTGTGATTTTAAACTAGGGGATATTCAGCAATGAAAATTTCCATTGTTGAGCACTTAAAAAACAATTTCAAGATTACTGTCATTATTGTACTGTACTGAATATTTCATTTTGACAATAAAAAATAGGCAAAAAAAGAACCATCATACTGTATATGAATACATATCTTAAGAGGTTAATATTGAATCTAACTTCCCTTTTATTTCTATTACCTTATCTCAACTCACACTACAATTTTATCCATTTTGTAGAAAATGACAATATTAGCTTGCTTACATGACTGTCACATGTTTACAGTCCACTGTCTACAGCATCATAACTATTCAGTAATTTAGCCATCTTTGTGAATCATCTCAGAGTCAGGCCAAAAACTTTTAGAACACCCCTTATATCTCTTTATTACACTCAAGTGAGGTATTGGTTCTTCTGCAAGTTTACAATAGGTACCACTACTTCCTAAGAGACTAGTACTGTGTCTTTCACTAACAAGATGCTTGATGCATAACCTCATCATTATTTCTGTCAGTTTTTTTGTCTAGTAGCAGTTGACGTGAAAGTATGGTATTAATGTCAGTCAGCACTGTAGTTCCCTTTCTAACAATTATTAAATTAATGTTCAGAAAAATTCTGAATGAAGATGTTTTCATACCACAGTAAAAACAATTAAACCAAACATAATGTAAGATTTATAATCTTATTTGGGAAACAGTGAAGATTTTTGCCATTTATATGCACAAACTGTGATTTTTTTATTATTGTATCTTCACTTTTTATACTAGTAATTACTGGGACATGTTTAGGAAGCTATCGTTTCCATTGTCAACCTAGATTCCCTGTCCTGCTTCCTCCTGTAACTGATAAATGGCATCTTTTGGATAGATATAATGTATGGCCAGATCCTTTTCACATGGAAATAATCTGGAAAAGTTATTCATTCATAAAAACAAACAAAATTTTATGAACTTTGAAGTCCTATGAAAAAAGGATTTATCATATAGTACATCCAGCCAGAAACACCATCTATCAGCCACAAGAACAAACATGATAGTGAATCTAGGCTGTTGATCATGTGAGAATAAGTTCTGCTATATAAAGTGAAGTTTGTGCATATAATTGCCATAATAATGCCAATGAGCACATTTGGCTCATTTCATATCTATTTAGCTTGTCAATATTACTCTTGTATTATAAATAAATACAAATGTAAATAGGATGATATTGAAAGTTCCAAATAAGTGAGCTGTATAAAATTAATATAAATATATTACTCATATAAGTATTGCATTTCTCCAACACATTGTTGAACAAAATCAATCTCTCTATCGCTATCTCCTTCCATATTCATTCATTCTAAGATCTTACACATATTAAGGCTGGCAACTGACTTTGGCATAGCCAGTGGGTTGAAGTACGTTGGATTAAGCTATGGTTGAGGAATCAATGAATATTTTGAGTTTGGAATTAAGACCTAGTAGTAATATTTATACAAGAGTATGCCTGCTTCCTACTCACCTTTTTTATCTGCCTGTCGAGCATCAAGCATTTGTTGAACATGATGAACCACAGCATCTGTGTTTTGAGGATTTTTGGTCACTGGACGCCTAGGTTTGCCATCCCGAAATACATCACGCCATGTGACTGTAGGGCTCAGTACAACATTTGCTGCAGTGCGTCGACTGTTCACTTCCTTGTGCATTGTGTTTGTGCCAACTGGAAATTTGACTAACTGCTCCACATCGGCAATATTATAAAGATAAGGGTTTGATGTCTGTTGACACATTTCAAAACAAAGAAAAAAAATGTTGAAAGCATAAAAGACACAAAATTGCATTCACATAAATTTGTACATTCCAAGCATCTTTGTTCCAAAACTAAGCAGTACATGTAGTACACAGGTTGCCTACAAAGTAATTATTAAAAAAGTACATGCATTAATATGTTGTGTAATTGTTTCAATGCTTTTTAATGATGCATTAATAAACAATGGTATGACAACAAATAAGCTAATCTCACAAAAATAGTCATTTGTTTATACATTACCAACCACTTGCAAATCATTCTCTTCTAGTTGAAAACATGATGAGTAGTTCCATACAAATTTTTGTTTTCACAATATTCCACTTTGGGTGACTTGGTTTAAGATGTAAAATTTTTCATGTACCAATGTAATACAAGTACAAATGCATACAACTCAGGTTTAAATAATTGTGGATAAATATCTTACATAATATCTAATAATTTATATAATTGAGAATGTGGAAAGTGAGTGAAGTAAGTGAAACTATAGTGTCCATAATTGATTCATATTACTTTACTAATTTGAGGGACTAGAAGCTAGTAACGTGATGTGTAGTTATATAATAAGTGAATTGGTAAATGGTAACTACATTGATGCAAGATAGTTGATGTAGTGTTACCATTTATAAACTCACTAATTATATGACTATGCATCACAGTTACTAGCTTCCATTCCCTCAAAGTAGTGAATATTCAGACCTACAAATCTAAAAGGAAGCTTTGTTTACAAACCGCTCCGACCACGTGCTACTGAAAAATGGAGGTAAGAACAAACATACCATTTTCAGTGATGTAGTGTTACCATTTACCAACTCACTTATTATATCATATTACTTTCAAAAACTTTCACTGTATAAATCACTTCATATACATGTCTTGTGACAATTTATATTGCTACTATTATACCTAACCCAAACCATCAAGTATGAACACCTATTACTAGAGGGACAATATTCAAGTTGTATCATCAGCAATAGCACCAATGACCACATTTCATGCACAGGGAATCATGGCTAAAAATTAGTGCCAAGTATTCATATATAGGATATAAAGTATATTGTTAATAGCTAATAAACACCATAAAGACGTATGAACACTGATATCTATTAATACTTCACATAAAACTTAAAAATTAATTTATTGAAACTTCAACAAACAAGCAAAACTAAAGGATTATATTTATATTTTTGCCTTATTCATGTACAACATTTTAACTTGCCTACATGCATCAAACTAAATA
This sequence comes from Hymenopus coronatus, assembly GCA_030762935.1. NCBI lineage: Eukaryota > Metazoa > Arthropoda > Insecta > Mantodea > Hymenopodidae > Hymenopus > Hymenopus coronatus. Next base: position 497,097,619 of record CM060900.1, on the reverse strand, counting down.
GTACCTGCCTCTCCAGCAAATAATTCAAGAAATTCTGAATGTCAAAGTATTTGTATGCATTAAATAAATTGTGAAGACAATAATACCTTAATTTGTTCAATACATTCTAAATTGAAAGTGAATCTAAATATTTTTGTTCAATTATGTGCAAATTGTAAATAGACTTTACTATTTAACTGTGATGGACTGTGTTAACTTATGCTCATGTATATACAGCAGTGTCTAAATGTATTTTGACAAAGACCTTTTCATAAAAAGTTTTATTCTGAGTATCATTTTGACTTCTATATAATATATAATATACAAGGGTCTGTCAATAATTAATGCCTCCTACTTTGTTTCTCTTTTAATTTGCAAGAAAATTAAACATTGATTAACCAGCATTAAAGCCTTAACATTAAGGATTAAATTGTAACTTTTCAATGTAATCCCCATCCTTTTCCTCAGTTTTAGTCCACCTTTTAATGAGGACAGTTATTTCTGTGTGGTAAAATGCACGGTCTTGCTTCTGAAGTCATTGATAAACAGATTTTTTCACGGCCTCTGCATCTGGAAAGTGAATCGCGCGATGAGCTTCCTTCATGGTCCAAATAGATGAAAGACTGATGATGCTGGGTCAGGGCTATATGGGGATGAGGCAAGACTTTCCATCCAATTTTCACTCTCTCTTCAGTAGTGTGTGGTTTGCATTGTCATGCAAAAGCAGAACATCTACCATGCTTTTGTCAGGCCAACTCACTGAAGACATGCTTTCAGCTTTTTGAGGATGCTGATGTATTGCATAGAATTTATTGTGCACCCCTGCTACAGAAAAACAACCAGAATCATATTCTCTGTGTCGCCATCACTTTCTCTGCAAATGGCACAGTTTTGAATTTTTTCCTCCTGAGGTCGTTTCATGGACTGTCTCTTTGATTCTGATTCAAAACAATGAAGCCATGTTCCATCTCCAATCACAAATTCGTCCAGGAACTCCTCTCCCTCCAAATTGAAGTGCTGCAAATGTTTGGAGGCTATTATTTTTTGTGTCTTCTTTTTCTGCTCAGTTAACATTTGGGGTATCCACTATGACCACACTTTTGATTACCCAGTTCTTGAATAATTGTCACTACAGTCCCTTTACTTAGGGACATAATGTGATACAATTCATCTGCTGTTATCTGGCTGTCAGGTTGAAAGATCTCATCCACTCACTCAATGTTGCGTGGAGTCACTGCAATCATGGGTCAGCCGCTCCACTTCTCATCAGCCAATGGTGTTGGCGCTTCATTACAGTCCTTATAACTGTGCTGATATCTATTGTTGTCCAACACAACACCTTTGTGAGCCTTTCCTGAATGCAAAAGGGTGCTTCATCATTCCATATTCAAGAATTCAATGACAGGAAGTAGTGCTGCCTCTGGCTGACATTTGAAGTTGCTAATGCAGTAGAGTGGAGAAGAAAGTTTGAGGTATTATGCCAATTTCGAATTGTTCATATAACTTACTTAGTTTAGGGGGAAAAAATGAGAGGTATTACCCTTGTAAAAAGTACAAATGCAAGTTGCATTACAAACAAAAGATATTCTTTAGGATCAGAATAGTGAATATTAGCTAATAATGCACATAAATCAAAGGTTCAGAAGTATTTTCACAGTAAAAAGTTTTTAAATGTTCTGTAGAAATGACAAAACATGCCTTTTCCTTTGCCCACAATATCTAAAATGTAGTTGTATAGCTCTTAGATTTTATTATAGCAATGCATCTTGAAGGCATGGGCTGAATAAGACAAAACATTACATTCTTAGGAATATTTTTCCATTTCAAACAATGTGTTCAAGAATTGCTTATAGAAAACAAACTGGTCTTATAGGCCATAGGCCGTGGTCCACTGGGCTTCTCCCCTTGTTCCCCAGAAGTTTCGCCTTAGTCTGCGGCAAGTATTTTCAATGGCATATACTTCTCCATGGCCTCTCAATAGCAACTGGTACGTTGTTTGGAGCGGCTGGCTTATATACTGTGGGAGGTACCGCCCTCGCCTGACCTGATTGGTCTGGATTGCGGTCCCCTGCATCCGTGTTGTGTCTCACTGGTGCATGTGATCTGTTCTGTAAGGCTGGGTGCCAAGTTTTATTTAATCTGAATATTTCGTCTTTTCTATTGAAATTGTTGGTGTGCTTATAGATCTTGTTTGCTTCACGGTGCAAACGTGTATAGTAATGAGTAGTGGAGGAGAGGATGTCTGTTTCATCGTAATGGATCACATGTTCCCCCTCTGCTTCTAGAGCATGCAGTGCTACCGGCGATTTTTCCAGTTGACCCAGACGGCAATGTCTACAATGTTCTGTCAGTCTGGTATTGATGCTCTGTTGGGTGGTACCCACATATACTGCGCCACATGAACAGGGGATCCAAATGGGTCTCTGGGATCTTTGGCTGAGTGAAGGAAAGTGTGTATTTGTTTGGTCGGTTTGAAAATTGTGTCTATATGTGTGTCTTGAGCACCTTGGAAATTCGGCCTGTGATGCATTTAAGGAAGGGGAGATAAACTACTCGTTTGTTTTGGGGATTTTTGTTGTTGTGTTTGTGTTTTAGGCTGTAACTTTGGATGTAAGGCTCTTTTTAATTCTTTTTTTGAGTAACCATTAGCATGAAGGGCCTGTTCTAAGAGCTGTAGTTCCTGGCGAAGATGTTGTGGTTCACATACTCTGGTTGCTCTGTCCACTAATGTTTTTATCATGGCTCTCTTCTGTCTTGGATGATGATTAGAACTTTTATGGAGATAGAGATTAGTGTGTGTGGATTTGCAGAAACCTTATGTCCTGAAGTGCCATCATATTTCTTGGTGACAAGAACATCCAAGAAAGGAAGGCTATCACAATTTTCTTTCTCTGTTATGAATTGTATTTTTGAATTTATGCTGTTAATGTAGCAAAGGAAATCATCTAGGGCTGAATCACCTAAGCTCCATACTATGAAGGTATCGTCCACATATCAGTACCAGCACTTCGGTTTCTGGTGAGCAGAAGCAAGAGCTTTGGCTTCGAAAACTTCCATATAGAAATTAGCTATTACAGGGCTCAGTGGACTACCCATGGCCACTCCATCAAGCTGTTCATAAAATTCACCCTGCCGTTTAAAGTATGTGGTCATTAAAATTTGATAGAATAGTGCCAAAATATCATCTGGAAAAATATTTTTCAGCTGTTCCATTGTTTCTTTAACTGGTATCATGGTAAATAAGGAGACCATGTCAAAACTTACAAGTTGATTCCTGGGTTTTAATACCAAAGTTTCCAGTTTCAGTATAAAATGAGATGAGTCCTTTACGTGTGTATCTGAATTTCCAACATGTGATTTTAACAGGCTGGCCAAGTATTTAGATAGAGCTTGAGTGGGTGACCCATTAGCACTCACACTGGGGCGAAGTGGAACACCAGGCTTATGTATCTTTGGCAGGCCATATAATCTGGTCGCTAGTGTTTCCATTCTTATGGAAGTTTTCGAAGCCAAAGCTCTTGCTTCTGCTGCCCGGAAACCAAAGTGCTGGTACCGATATGTAGACATTACCTTCATCATATGGAGCTTAGGCAATTCAGCCCTAGATGACTTCCTTTGCTACATTAACATCATAAATTCATGAATACAATTCACAATGGAGAAAGAAAATTGTGATAGTCATCCTTTCTTGGACATTCTCGTCACCAAAAAAAGTGACGGCACTTTGGGAGATAAGGTCAACCGCAATCCAAACACACTAATCGCTATCTCCATAAAAGTACATTTCATCCAAGACAGAAGAGAGCTATGATAAAAACATTAGTGGACAGAGTATATGAACCACAACATCTTCGCCAGGAACTACAGCTCTTAGAACAGGTCCTTCATGCTAGTGGTTACTCGAAAAAAGAATTAAGACGAGCCTTACATCCAAAAATACAGCCTAAAACAAAAACACAGCAACAAAAATCCCCAAAACAAAGGAGTGGTTTATCTCCCCTTTCTTCAATGCATCACAGACCGAATTTTCAAGGTACTCAAGACCCACAATATTGACACAATTTTCAAACCGACCAAACGGATACGCAATTTCCTTCGCTCAGCCAAAGATCCCAGAGACCCATTTGCATCGGCAGGTGTGTATCGGATCCCCTGTTCATGTGGGCAGTATATGTGGGCACCATCCAACGGAGCATCAATACCAGACTGACAGAACATCACAGACATTGCCATCTAGGTCAACAGGAAAAATCGGCGATAGCACTACATGCTCTAGAAGCAGAGGAGGGCATGTGATCCATTACGACAAAACTGACATCCTCTCTTCCACTACTCGTTACTATACACGTTTGCACCATGAAGCAATTCAGATCTATAAACATACCAACAATTTCAATAAAAAAGAAGAAACATTCAGATTAAATAAAACTTGGTACCCAGCCTTACAGAACAGATCAAACAGGAAAACATGTGCACCAATCAGACACAACATGGATGCAGGGGACCGCAATCCGGGCCAATCAGGTCATGTGAGGGTGGTACCTCCCACAGTATATAGGCTGGCCACTCCAGACAACATACCAGTTGCTACTGAGAAGCCACAGAGGAGAGATATATGCCATTGAAGATGCTTGCCACAGACGCAAATGAAACATCTGGGGAACAAGGGGAGAAGCCCAGTGGACCACGACCTACAAGCCCGGTTTTGTTTTCTATAAGTGATTCTAACATGGCCATGAAAGCCTTTGAATTTAATAAAAGTGTTCAAGAATTCTTGTTTGTTTGTGAATATCTTTGTTCTAACATATTTGTCAAGTAGGTTTCACTTGTGTTCTATTGACTTTAGGTCTAAATTTTGACTCGGATATTGTAAAGCATTTTTTTTTTTCTGCAGAAGGTACTCTTGTACACAGAAAGATATTTAAGATTGTTATCTTGTTGGAAAAGCCATTCTCGAGGCATGTGTCTGCTAGTATAAGGTAACATTTTTGTACAAATTGTCCATATAACTAGCACCATTCTTTATACCCTCTACAGGTACTAAAGTACCTATACTCTTAGTGGTGAAGCATTCCCATATCAACAATTCCTTTTCCATGTTTTACAGTAGGTACCTGGACAATGGATTGAATATTTCCTCTTTAGGGTAACGAACATGTTAAATTTCATCCGAAGATATCAAATTAAACTCTGTCATCACTGTGAGTGCTGTCAGGCTGTTTATGGGTTTTAACAGCTTTAAGCCATCTGTTTTTGCTTGATATATCCGAAATGTTCTTTTCGTTTTTGATTGTCCAACATATACCAAATTGCAAACCCTACAGTTAATTCTCTGGTTCATGGGAGCATCAAATTCCGGCCATCAGTTAGTTGGACTTCAATGAAGAAGAGGATGAACGTCCTTGAAATATATGCTCTAGGTGTTTTTCCATTTTAAATGAGGTGAGTGTCACTATTCCAACTCAATGTTATTCCTCTAACCATTGAGCACGTCCTTATACACTGCCCACTGCACAGTAGAAGTAGAAAACAAGCCAGCATTTTCAGTCTTCCTAATGCAGGTAACACACCCAACATGCTGAATATGATGCTGCAGTTTCTAATGGATAAAAAAACTTTGATTTATTGTAAATGGTAACCTAATTCTAAGATTCTGTAATCATAAATTAACATGCAAGTATTTTAATGATCGGTCGTGATAAGACCATGCAGTCAAAACGACCTTAAATAAACATTAAAAAAAGAAGGAATCAAAGTTAATATGCAGCATACGTATGAAACACTTTATCTTGTGATTGTTATACAGGCCCTTAGGGTCGGTTCTACAATGGCCCAATAAGCCTGCCTATAGTTATTCACCAAATAATTTTATCTTGCCAATAAACAAAGATTTTGTTCTACAATCACACATGTTCCGCTGGATAGTAATCCTCTAGGATAGTTTGTAGAGCATTAAGTTTGCCATTCTGAATTCGATGAAAGCGCTACAGGTGTGGAATTCATAAACAAAAACAATGGAGAATTGCCTTGCAAAGCAGGCCACAACAAACAAAATGAAAGATGGTTTACAGCAGAGGAATTCTTTTGCCATGTTTTAGAATAAAATGGAAGAGATAATTTTGAAAGTGTGTTAAACCTCGTAGAAGCATGTAAAGTCTGATGCTATAACCTGCACAGGGAGATGCTAATAATTATGTTAGGGTTCACATAACCTTACTTTTGTTACTTTTTGCTTATGTACTTCTTGTTTCCTAATGCTCCTTCTCCTATGCCGAAATTAATGCATACTGATATTAGAGAGAGAGAGACAGAGAGAGACAGACGGGGAGAGGGAGAGAGAGAGAGACATGTATGTGTATTCGAGTGAATGTTAAAAACCACATACATATTTTGACAATTCTTTCAATATTGAAAAGTCCAAGATTTTGTAACCAGAATGGGCTATAAAATGTCTTATTCATAAAATACTAATAAAGGTTTGCACAGCCTATGTATTATAATATGAACACACTGAATTTATAAAAGAATATACTGCAAGGACTGTCGGGGTAGAGGTTAAGAAGTCAGACGTTTCACTTACATTAATATCAGCATTTTTCATTAACTACTAGAAATCCCTGGACTTTTCGAAGTAGAAGTTATAAGGGATAAAGAGGGAGGATGAACCAAGCATCTGCTAGATTGTACAGCGATTTCATAAATGTCAGCGGGAGCTATATAAAAATTAATTAAATCATTGGGAAACTCCCATACTTGTCATGCTTTTTGGCATTTGAAAAGTGCTACTTTAAGTTGAGGGTCCTAATTGTAAGCTGCAGAGTGTAACTGAGGGGTGGCCGATCAAAAACCCCAATCATCCGTGTAATAGGAGGAACTCCAAAACATGTTTCGAGTTTTTAAAGCTACCTGTGAGAAGTATAAAATCCAGTATTGCTTCCTCGCCATCGTCCAATAAATGCAACTTTTAATTTCATTACACATACTATATCTGTAGTTTATAATGAAGTACTGCATTCCACCCACAAGTTAGATACCAAGATTTCAAAGAAAATACACGTTTTAGATTTTTAGAAAAGATCCGTGTCAGTAACGAAAAGTCGGTAACATACCAAACTTTGTATTTAAGTTAAGTATCTTCCAAGGATGCTACGCGAAGATTTTGAGGAAAATGCCCTCACCCCAAACTACCGTTTACATGGAAAAAAATTATGAAAATTGTAATTTTCTAAAAAAATTGCTTAACGATTTTGATTAAAATACCACATATTAAAGATATTTTTATGTCAAATAAAATGTATATCTTGAATTTTCTGGGAATAGCCTCTGAAGGCCTTTTTATTCTGGATGCATTTTGTTGTATGTTGCATAACTAGTAAGAGAAAAGCAAAAACTTACTACACAAAAAATTTAGATCTCACAAAACACACTATATAGGTCGTATGTTTCCCCCCCCCCCCCCCCCGTGTAGTTGACCATTTTTGAAATATTCCTTGTTTTTTGGTTTTAGTTTTAATATCTTGAAACTTTACACAATCGGGGATTTGTCAACCACTGCAATGCAAAGAAACAGATTTCATCCACATGGAAACCAGCTTTTAAGACTTGATTATCATTTTAGTCTAGTGTATTCCCTAAGCTAAGAATAAGCTTATAAGCAGAAATTTGTTACAGAGATGTAGAGAAAGACATGTGCATGGAGCACATCAGATTTTTTCTTAATTACTATTGCTAGTGATAATTGTGAGATGTGAATGTGAGCGGAACCATAACCTCAATGGACTACAACCGTGGAAGCCTGCAGATATATGTAATGTAAAAACTTATTTGTCAGGTAATAGACATATTGTCTATTTCAACTAGATATCCTCCGAGTAGTGCTATCCAGAGATTGTAGAATGCCAATCAGCTAGAAATCGGGTACATAGCTGTATCAGCAAGTTATTGGCAGATTGTAGAACCGGCCCTCAGTGAGAAAAAAATTTGCTACAAGAAGAGTCTTACCTTATGCACTGAAGCAGGTTGTGCAGCAGCATCCGAAAGTGAGCCTGAAGAACTAGTTGTAACCGTACTATGCTGTTTGCGCATTATTTCTTGGTTGTGGAACAAGCCTAGCTTCTGTGTGACTATACTTGTAAGCAAACTGGATCTGGCACTTAGCCAATGCCCCAACTGTGTAGTTTGAGAGTGTAAGTTCTCTACTCTCTCCTTTGACCAGTTATATGTATAGAGGGTTATCTAAAATAAGGACAGAACTGGTTGGTATTCATTTGGCACATAAAGAGCAACAGTTATTATTAATCATCATCATCGTCATCGTCATCGCCATCACCATCATTCTAAACACTAATTTTGTATGTATGTATGTTTTATTCACCAATTGGAAATTAATTACAATTTCAAGGCTTCGTCAAGTACAAGTTACTATTATCTGAAATTTATCTAATCCTATACACCAGTGTTTCCCAACCTTTTGAAGTTCACGGCACACTTGGGAATAACATTAAACACTAGGGGCACCCTTCCTTGAATTAAAAGAAAATTAAGCTTAATATGTTAATTTATTGAAATATTATATAATAATAACGTACACCATAACATAATACAGTAAACTTTACTACAATCACTGGGTAAAAATACATCACTAATTTTGTTCGATTAATGATTAATGTGAAACTTGTGATTGATGCTTAGAGCACAGATATGTGATGTCAGGTCTTACAGTTGACAGTGAAACACGCAAATCATCCTCAAGGTTATATAGTCTATTTCTTGCTTTGCATTTTATTGTCACCATAGCAGAGAAGGCTTGCTCGCATAGATAGGATGTTGAAAAGGGTAAAAGTGTGTTAATTGCTTTCTTCATTAGGTTAGGGTACTCCTTTCTCCGTTGAAGCCAAAAACTAGTCACCGACGCCTCACTCTTGGTGAACTTACCTTTGAGTGTGGAATCAGCGCAAAGATCAATAAATTCATCTCGTTTGCAAGCAGTGAAATCCATTTCCTCTGCACTATCTACGAAATCAAATTGTGAGACAACCCAGTCGAGATTCGTAGAGGAAATAGTTGGAAAGTACGCATCTAATGCATCTTGCAATCTTGATAAGTGATCTCAAATGCGGTCTTTCAGCTTACCCAGATCTTTGTCTCCTGCCACATTAAGAAGAGATGGAAAGTTCGACAAATCTCTTTTTTGAACTGCAGACTTCCAAGAACTAAGTTTTCTTTTAAAACCTTTCATTTTATTGGTTGAGGAGATTATTGTTTCATGTTGACTCTGCATCGAAACATTCAGTTCATTCAGCTTATGAAAAATATCTGCCAGATACGACAGTTCAAAACACCAAGAATCATTTAGTAAGAACTCATGAAATGTGTCTTGATTTTCATCCTTAAAAAAAGTTTTTAGCTGTTCTTTAAGTTCGAGAAACCGGTTCAATGCACGACCCCGCGACAACCACCTTACTTCTGTGTGAAGTAACAAAGAGGTATGAGCTGCATCCTTTGTGCGACATAACTGTTAAAAAATTCTGTACTTTAAAGGTCGAGACTTCATATAGTTCACCATTTTCACAACTTGGTTAAACACTTCAGCAAAATCTTCATTACACTCTTTCACGACTAATGCCTCTCTATGCAGAAAACAGTGAGTTATAATAATGGATGGATTTTCATTGAGAGCTCTGGCAGTAAAACCTTTAATTTTCCCAGACATAGATGGTGCACCATCTGTACATATACCACAACAGTCTTTCCATGAAAGATCATGGTCATTCAGATAGGAATTAATAGAAACGAAAATATCATGGCCTGTGGTTGTAGTCTCCAGCGGTATACAGAATAGAAACTGTTCACTAATATCTTTTTCATCAATATATCTGATAAAACCAAGGAGTTGCGGTTTGTCACCAATATCGAGACTTTCATCTACTTGCAAAGCAAATGTTCTATAAGTTTTTATTTTCTCCGTGACTTGTTCGTTGATATTGCATGACATTTCAGATATCCTGCGGCTGATTGTGTTGTTGGACAGAGGAACTTTCGAAATTTGATTAGCTGCTCCTTCGCCAAGTATTGCTTAAACTATAACTTGACATGCAGGGCCAATGATTTCCTCTCCAAGAGTATGAGGTTTCTTTTTTTTAGCTATCAGTTCTGCTACTTTAAATGAGGCTTCAAGAGCAGTATCACCTATGGTCATTCTCTTTACCATTCGCACAGCTGTTTTCTTCTCCCCTTCTAATATATGTGAAAAATACATTACACTTTTCTGTGACACACTAGGATGCTTTGTTGTAAGATGCCGCTTCAGTTTGCTAGGTACAATGGCCTCGTTGCTAAGTGTTTTGCCACAAACTAAACACAAAGGGATAGGGTTTTCCTCGTTGTTATTCCACTTAAATCCATACGCTAAGTAACTGTCCTGGTATGTTCTTTTCTTTCATTTGTCTTCTTTATGTGGTGAATTCGACGGTCCGGGAGAAACTGTAAGATTTGGCTTCTTAAAGCAAGCAGTAGGAGCCGACTGTTCACTTTCACTGTCCTGGCGTTTACGTTTAACAATGAACTTATCCATAGCTAAACACTGTGAATCAACGCAAGGAAGACAACTGAAAGCACCAAGCGGCGTACACTTTTATATATTCATCTGTCGAAGTCTCGGGAATGTTCGTGAGGAAGCGAGTAGTCTCTGGAATGTTCGGCAGGGTATAGCTGTAATGCCATCTGTGGCATATTAGTAACTGAATTATTGAAATGAATCGACCCGTAGCACCATCTGCCGTGCATGAGAGTAATTGATTTGACTTATTTTATTTCAAGACCTTACAAGACTTAAGGCTTCAGTAGAAGGTATTTTTTTTTTTTTATCTCAATATCTCGCGGCACCCCTTAGCCAATCACACGGCACCCTAGGGAACCGTTGCTATACACAGTAACCATATTATCTTAACAATTATGTACAACATAACGATCCTATTTACATCATTCATTAAGTGTGGCTAAATAACTCGTAAAACTCTTGTACATTGTTGAAACATTGTTCAATTAAAAACTTCTTAACATGCTTCCTGAACTTCGATGGATGCTTGTCATCTATCTTAATTAATATTAATCTTTTCTGAGATTAAATTATACATCAGGATTCCTGTATGTAGTATGTAGTTAAACCTTTATTAATCAGCATCAATGGTGTAATGGTTACCATGCTAACTTCATATACCCAAGGTCACAGGTTAAACCCGGTGGAGAACGATGGATTTTTTTCAGGTGTAAAAATCCTTAGCATGGCTTCTTTCGGAAGGGAAGTAAAGCCATAAATAACACGCCATTTACATTTTATTTTTTAGTAATCAGAGTATCAATTACTTTTAATTAGCTGAGTTTTCTTCAAACACAGAATAGGAAACCCTTCTTTAAATTTCAATTGCCTTTTAGAAATATAACATGGTATTTAGCTTAAGGATATGTATCTTTCTCTATAGGAACATACAGATTAACACTGTTAGGCATGACAGTTGTCTTTTTAAATTGATTTATTAGATTGGGTTTTATGACAGGCTCTCAGAAAAGAGGATGAAGATAAATGTAGGAATGATATGCCAGAAGACCTTAAAACCTTAATTGACCTGATCAAACTTAACTAGGCTGTAGTTACCATGGGAACTGTGCTAATCAAGAAAAACTTCAAATGATAGGTACAGGAGCAAACTCAGGATCACAGAAAAAGTGAAACATCCTGAACACTAAGTCATTAGGAAGTATACCTGGAAAAGCTGGTTCTTTTACCTAAGGAATGCATTTAGCATGCACACACCTGCACATGCATTAAACAGAAAAATATAATAAATACATTTAGCCATATTCATACAGTTTAATGCACCTAGGACAATGCTGATGTCTTAATGACCATATGACCATCTCTTTTGCAATTATTGCAGAATAATACTAGAATGAGCATTACCTGCAGGTTTGTCAACATGGCTATAAGAAGTCGTTGACGTGGTACAAACTGCGGTGATTTCTCTCCGTTTGAGTTCATAATCAAAGGTGCAAACTTCTGTAACACCTTTTGAGCTGTAAAATATAAGCAGAAACTGATATCAACGTGAATACTTCTTGTAGGGTTTTAAATCATCAGTTGCTAATTGAAAACCACACAGAAGAAAGGTTAAGTCCAAATTTTTATTCAAATGAGTTATTTATTCACTATATAGTGCACTAGACAGGTTTTCAATCAGGTATATTTATATGAAGGATTGGGTTTAGTCACAGTACCTTAAAATAATATGATGTAAATGGAAGAACTCATGCAGCAATGTAATAATCAGAGTCAGGCTTGCCACAACACTCACTTGAATGGATCTTAATGGTCAACAATGAAAGCCAGAACTTTGAAAGAGTGGGACAGCCCACCATATGTAAAGCAGCAAGGTATGTTCACATGGACACATGGCAGTAAATTAGATACTGCAAGTAAAAACTTAACCCCCAATACTTTAAAAACAAGTAAGAAAGCTGCTCCTAAAGAAACACTGTTTACATATAAATGAATTTTTGAGTGATCCATATTTTTCTCATTCTGCTACATAAAAATGTAATTAATGTTAACTCTTCCCAGGCGAAATGTGTATGTATTTGCTACTGATGGCTATGTATCAGCTTCACACAGATCCTTACTGTGCACTTATCTAAGCTATTGTAACCAGCATTTTCTTTATGTAAAAGCCAGAAGGTGTCACAAAATGAATGTAAGCATATAGTAGTTCTTCTGTTTGCATTTTGGCAGTTGTCAGAGATTATTACTTCACATGAGGGTAATTTTATCTATTCTATGTAGTTATTTTCCTCAGTGTGGTTTAATTTATAAAATGGCACATCACAGAAGATGAAATAAGGGCTTGAATGGAATCTGTGCTCAATGAAACGAATGAAAAAAGACTTTGCGGAAAAGTGATGACAATGAACATCCTTAAAGTGCACGCAACAGTGATCTATTAATCAGCAGCAGAGATGAGTCAGAGTGTATGGACTAGAGCCGGTCAAAACCCAAGCGGCTCTCGCTCGTTACTCGTAAGCCACGCCACTCTCGAGAGTGTGGCAACAAGTGTCTCGTGTATCGAGAACTAGTGCTCACAAGTGAGGCGACTTGAGAATTCTCATAACTACTGACAGAATAGTTGACTTATGATCCGTGGCATAAATTGGTTAAGTAAAAACTACGGACCGGATTTTTAGGTTTTAATCTATTTTTCCCCTTGTAAATTAGAAAGCCGTAAATTACTTTTATGTTTCAAGCAGTTTGGGTGCTAATCTTATTCAGTTTAAAAAGCTAAATGGGACATTAAGACCTAAAACTCGCTAAACTTAACTTTTGTTTTTTTTTTCTTCAGTTCATTCGAATTAACAATTTTTGTTAGCAATTCGTGTAGTTTTGTTTTGAGTTTACATGTACCAGGGAAAGAATGCTCTTGGTATAGAAATTGCGCAAATGAAGTGCGCGCCAGTGACATCTTGCGAAGTTGAAAGATCTTTTTCTGCCTATTGGTATATATTAAAAAACAACAGAAAATTTGCAAATGTGGCTGGTTGTGTATAACAACAGCGTTGCCCAGTGAACTTTATTTTATATGAGTGCTATATATTAAAAAACATGTGCTTGCCATGTTAATTACAATGTTCTAGCATGCGTTTTCTGTGTAATACTTTGTTTTAAATTACTGTACATATTAATAGCATGTTTCCATGAAGTAAAATGGTATTCATATTTTTATCTTTATTATTTTAAAAGGATTTTGTCTTCAACTTGCTTAAATAGCTAGGAAAAAGGCAGAAGCATTGCTTAAAAGCCTAGAAAAAGCTAGGAGAATTGTTCGTAAACCTAAGGAGGTTAAAAGAAGATAGTAAAAGGATAAAATTGCCTATATAAAAAGCTAAAACTCTGGGTCCTATTAATAACACAAGATGACTAATAGTTTCACAGCACATATGTATATCCAAACGCGTTTGAATCAGCAATATTAATGTTAATGACACACCTATCATTTGTGTTGCTATGTATAAACTTATACTCAAACTTCAGATAAAACCGAAAATAGTTCATGCAACATAAACTTCTTAGGAGTAATAAGATATTTAAATACTTATTGTAATAAAAGTGGACACCACATACATTTATATCTGCAGAGTCTGTGAAACCACATTTTGTTTATAACCTGTTTCCTAGCGTGAGTTATTTAAATGTCATCCCTGTCTTGGTAGGCTATTTAAATCTCAAATCATTTACATAGATGAAATAATAGAGGTTATGGATCTTAGGCAAATATTGCTTTAGTACATGTTCTTCTCATTTAGATAAGCATGCATGATTTTATCAAGTTTTAGCCCATTTTAACAATTTTATAGACAATTTCCTAATCACCTGAAGAAATGTTATACATTTGTCATCACCTGGTATGTTATGTCTCGATGCTGCGTTGGCTTGCACCTATCAACACAGTTTCGCATTTTTCTGCAGCTGCTGTGATCTTGAATAAAATGAAACTGTATAGCGTTGTGATTTATAAACAGAATAGCACTTCTTCATTCTATACAAAAGTTTTAGTGAGCATCAGGGTTGCCAAGTTATATGACCGGCAAAATTTAGCTTTCACGGATGACAGATTTTTTGGCGGATATTATTAGCAATTGTTAAATAATATTATATTGATTTTCTTTAGAAAAACTGTCACGGATGTAAATTTTGTGTACCTACAAGACAGTGTTGTTTAAGCAATATAACAGCTATCTTTTAAAATAAGAACTGAAGCTTTCCTGGTGATGTATTAATTCAAAATCTTCTCGGGCTTCTAGTCAGGTAAAAACTTGGTTTGACACCAACGTTTCGAAGAAGTGCATCTTCCTCGTCTTCAGGGTGAACTGATGGTTTGAGCTTGCGGAGACTGGTATTTATAAGAGCTGGGATGAATCTAACATCTGATTGGTTCGCGTGATATTATGGCCTGGTATTTAAGATGACTGAGACATGGGCACGGACTTCGTAGAAAACTATTTATAGCAGTTATTCGGCTAATATTTTGTGTTTGAGCACGCACCTGCTAGAAAATAAGTCTTGGAAGACCACAGGTAGAGCATTAGGTAATAAGGCTCTTTAACATTGGTGTCCATGCTGAACTTAATTGTAGGCCAGAATCGCGATTTAGATTATTTGTTTCAGATGAGATGGCTAAAGCTTCTTTTACTCTCCTTTCCCAGTAGTTCGAACACTTTGCCACTATCTTGGTGTTGGTAAAGCTAGCTCTGTGGCTTTGTTCTATACAGTGTTCAGCCAGTCCAGATTTTTCGGGTTGCATAAGCCTTATTGATCTTTGGTGTTCAGAATCGCGTGTGGCAATAGTGCGTCCTGTTTGGCCAATGTACGCTGCGCTGCATTCGCAAGGAATGTGGTAGACACCAGGTACTCTAAGAGCTAGATTATCTTTAACTGGCCTGACCAAATGTTTGATTTTAGGTGGTGGCTTATGGATGGTTTTGACATTATATTTGTAGAGTAGTCTACTAATCTTTCCCGAAAAATTGCCGGTAAACGGTATATAGGCTATGGCGGTTGGCTTGTCTTTTTGTTGAGTGTTCTTGCTGGGGTTTCTTTTTCGTCCGGCTCTTTTCAGCGCTGATGTGATGTCCTTGGCTGAATATCCATTTTGTTGGAGTGTGAATTTTAGGTGTTGAAATTCCGTTTGCAGATTATCTGGGTCTGATACAGAAACTGCTCTATGTGCCAATGTGTTGAGAATGCCCATTCGTTGTGACTTATGGTGGAAGCTGTTTGCGTTGAGATAAAGATCCATGTGTGTAGGTTTTCGGTAGACGGCATGACCAAGAGTTCCGTCCGCTTTTCTGGTGACCAGAATGTCCAGAAAGGGGAGGGAAGCATTTTTCTCAACTTCCATTGTGAACTGTATTTGTGATCTGAGGCTATTTAGGTGTGCAAGAAAATCTGGAAGAATGTGCAGTCCATGCGGCCAAATTACAAATGTATCATCTACATATTTGTAAAAATGTGTAGGTTTTAATGGGGCTGTGTTAAGTATTTCATGCTCCAGAAACTCCATATAGAAGTTGGCAATAGCTGGTGACAGAGGAGAGCCCATGGCAACACCGTCTGTCTGCTTGTAGTAGGTGTTGCCATACAGAAAATAAGTGGAAGTAAGTGTGTGACTAAACAGTGCAGTAATACAGCTAACAGCAACAAACTTCTCGGGTAACTGAACAACTCCGCAAACATGACACTGTGGTATATGGCCACATGTGTTTATCAGAGTGGATTCTGAATTCAGCATAGTGAACACAGTGCTAATGCGTTCTTTTTTTTTAATTACCCAATTGAATAGAAGACTTTGCAGTATGTACAACATTTTAGAAAAGAATGGTTAAATAATGAACAATTAAAGGATTGCCAATGCAATGTAAATGTGCTTGTCAGATTACTTTTTCATGGAAAAAATAATAAATATCTAAATGCAGCTGAAACCTTTTTAACTTCACAGTAAAAAATACCATTTCAGCCTATTAAAGACACGTATGAAGTGCAGCTGCAGAAGCTGTTCTCACGTTGTTTGTAGTTAATCACTTCCCTTGATCATCTTTCAGACCTGACCAAGACAATGTTCCAAAGTGCTTACCTTGAGTTTTAATTTTTATTTTTGAAAGGAAATATGGAAATTACTAACTTTGATGGATTTTGACAGATTTTTATCAGCTGGTCTGACGGAAAAAATAATGTGTTGATAACTCTGGTAAGCAACGCACTCAACTTGATCCAGCAGAACACACTTATTGTAATAAAATGCAGGTCAAAGTAAACACATGCACTGCTTACGGTTATTCACCTTCATTTGAATGTAAGCCACAAGGTCAAGGGGAGATGAAACACATAATTACAATGGGTATCTATTTAGTTTCTGAGTAACCAAGCATAGCACAGAAGAAAAGCCTATACATACCTACCAAAGTGTTTAAAACAAGCCAGCGCCAGGGAAAAAGATTTTGTTCTACTCAAATAAATGTGCTTAGATTACAGCGGATAACAGAATTTATGCTTCAGATAATGTTTACATACTGATTCATAACAAAACTATAGATAATTTGCATTCTGACTGCAAGTTTCCGTGCATTACACTGCAGCCTTGCTATTAACGAGACTCGTGATTCTTGCGAGTAAACAAGAATCTTGTAAGCTCGTAAGCAACTCTCTTCCTGCCAGTCATACATTCAGCTACATCTACTGGCTGCGAGAGTCGTGGTTAGTGGCAGTGAGAAATGAGCGAGACTGAAAGCTTTTTTGACCGGCTCTAGTATGGACGCATTGCTGCCAGTGCGACCATATGGACTTACATGGTGGATCATGATGTGGGACCTCCAAGGAGCATTGCAGTTTATAATGAGAACAAGAAAGCTTTGATTCTGAAACCTCACCAGTGCAGTATTTTCATCTATTTTTTGATAATGGACTTCTGGAAAGGATTCATTACAGACTTCTAATCATGGGGATCAAACAAAACTGCAGAATACATCATTTCAAAAAAGATCTCATTTTTTTGCTTGTCTGATACTACAGAAGCAGACATGAAAGCATTTTTGGGGATAACTATCAATGTAAAGGTACACCCAAAGCCAGATATCAAAAACTACTTTTCTAAGCTTTGGGGAAAAAAAAATGCAGTCCTTTGGTGAGGTGTTTTTCCAGGGATGACTTCTTGCTGTTATTCCGGAATTTGTATTTCACTGATGAAGATCCCCAAGTAAGAATAAAGGAAAAGTTATACCTAGTCAAATTTGTTTGACAAAATAAGTTCCAAATGTCAATTGCACTACTCACTGGGTAAACATTTATCGGTGGATGAAAGCACCATGCCATTCAAGGGTAGGGTGTCTTTCAAAATTTACAATCTAATGAAGCCTAAGAAGTTTGGATTGAAAATATTTGTATTATCAGACAGTACAAATGATTATATGTATTCCTTCAAGCCTTATTTGAGTGAGGAGGAAAATTCACAAGAAACAGCTCCTTTGAAAGCCATGCAGGTGTCAAGAACCTTGTGCTATTCTGATAAAAGACAGGACCTCATCATCTACATAGTATCATATTTATACTGATAGATGCTACACATCACCACAGCTGGCTGAAGAGCTACTGAGGTTGAGAATGGTTACCATAGGAACACTCATGTCAACAAGAACTGGCCTAATGAATTGAAAAAGCTAGTCACTGAAAATAAAAAAAGGTGAAATAATGTCTCCATCATCAAGAAAAATTGGCAATTACTTGGAAAGATAAAAGAACTGTAAATATTACACAGATTTATAAAACAAGATTGAACTGCAAAAGACAAGAAGTTTAAATTTCTATAATTTTGTTTCAAAATATACAAGAATCATATAAAAGTAGGCATGTACTACTGTAAATTTAGAAATCACTGGAACTTGCACACAGTGAAGCAATTGATGAAAAAAATGAACTGACATTAAGCATTCCATGCTCAACACAGAAAATTTGGCAAGCCAATTTTAGACGGGCTAGTGCCATTCTTGGCTATTGATCGACCATCAAATGATTCTCCAATCTATGACACCCAGATACCCAGGGAAGAAGTAAAGTAGATGGTCCACAACTGGTAATCATTAGTTGTGGTCCAGCAACCAAGAATGCAATACTGTGTACAATTCTCAAGCTCCTTATATGGTAAATATGGAAGTTACCATTTCTATGTTAAAAAACTGAAAAATGGACTTAACCTGTTCTTTAATCTGGTATTTAATTCTAATAAAAGCATTTGTATATTTTTATTTCAGATTTATGCTGCTGCTTGCTTCTTTGGATTAACTTAGAGGATTTATTTTTAATCTAAAATATTAAAAACAGCTTAGTTTATCACAATTCACAAAATTTGAGGATATGAAATATTCCAATTCCTTCTCATAAAGTCCAAAAAAAGAAGGGTATGAGTGAGTGAGTGAGTGAGTGAGTGAGTGAGTGAGTGAGTGAGTGAGTGAGTGAGTGAGTGAGTGAGTGAGTGAGTGAGTGAGTGAGTGAGTGAGTGACACACACACTCTGCATCCACATATATATGCAGTCTATTTGTAGAGCAGCTTGTGACTATGATGTGATTAATAATCAATGGTAAGAGTTGAGCCAGTTTGTAACACTGTCACTTAATATCACTTACTGAGATCAGATTCAAGAACTTGTTCCAATTTTGAACCCTCAATTCAGATTGAATCTCCTTTTCTTGCTACTAAAGTTGAGGGTGGTTGTGTGGATGCACCACTTATGATGCATTTGGTGCTAGGTCTATGAGCTGTACAGTGATAAATCAAAATTCATAATATGATTATCTATATCTTGTAATAGAAGAATTTTTTCAAGATGTCAAATTCTGTATATTGTTAAGCTAGTTTTAACAGTTACATATTTGAAGCAATTTCATGTCCTGATGAGCAGAAGTAATGGACAACTTGCCCACATGGGAATTTTCTGAACTGAGACTGGTTGCAGTGGATCTGTAGGATGGTTGCATGTTTTGTGTGCTTCAACTTTTTGTATTTGTGAATTCTCTGTCCACAATATTTGTGTGGAAGCTGTTGTTGGTTGCTGTTTAGAGTATCTGTTGGCATTCTTGTTGATATTCACTATTTTTTATGGGAATACGGACCTAAGTGTCTTAGGCTATTCATGACTGCATATTTTTGTGCTGTGGGATTGTAGCTATTGTACTTCAGTTAGTTATCAGTGTTTGTGGATTTTCTGAAACTGTGTTAGATTTTGTTCTTTGGTTCTGATTAACTTGATATCAAGGAATAATAGAGAACCTTCCTCTTTGGTGTCTTGCTTTTTTCCACATATTGAGGGAGTTTAAGTGTGTCATCTATATATTTCTCAGGAACTATATGTTGCCAACTGTTTACCTGTATCATTCTTTGTAATGGCGATGATCTTTTGATGATATGTGTTTCAAGGCTGACCTTGACTAGTTAGCTAGGAAAGGTGACAATGGATTCCCCATTGCTAAACCTGTTGTTTGCTAGAATGCATTCATTGTTGAAGGTAAAGAAATGCTGTTTAATGGAGAGATTGATTTAAATGTACATAATTTTTTTGCTTCTTCAATCAGATTTTCAGGTGTTTCTCAAATTTCTCTATGATATACTGGGGAATAAGGAGGTGACATCAAAGAAAACTAGTTTTTTCTTGGAATGATATGCTTCTATCTTAACTGGTTGATCAGATCAAGCAAACTTTGATAGACTTTTGCCATTGAATTTCTGTCCGAGCCATTTTGAGAGTTTATTTGTGACAATACGTACGTTATCTACTATGGGTCTGATTTTGTATATCTAAGGTAGGGCATACAATCTGAATAATTTTGGCAGCTTTGATTTTAGATTGGAATTTCCTTTTTCTGTTACTGTCTAAGAATCTGCTAAAGTTTCACTTACTGTCTTTATGCATTTATTCAAGGATTGGTTATTTATTCATTCCCTGTGTTGATGTCAGTTTTTTGCACTATGGTTATAATCTTCTTAATCAAGAATCACTATTTGGTTGCCTTTATCCAATTTTGTGTGTATATAACTGGTTTCAAAATTAAGGAATTTATGATTTTCTGGTGCAAGATTGTTCGGTTCTTTGTTTGTTCATTTGATTATAACTATTCTAATATTGGTTCAAATTGATATTTTTTTTTTTTGGTTATGAGTATTTTTGAGTTGGCTTGTGGCTATTTCTACATCTTCTATTAAGTTTTCAGTTGACTACTGATAATTGTGATTTGCTGAAAGTTCTTTTTGGAGAGAATCACTTGTGATTTGTTGAAAGTATCCTTTTTCAGATTGATTTACTTCTATTTAGTTGTACCCACTTTTTTGCTCAAGATCAGCAAGAAATCTGGGTGCAGATTATCCCAGAGTATATAACATAGTTTTTATGGTAGCGACAAATGTAGCTCTAAACTGTGTAATTTCATGTAATGTTTGTTCTTTTCTGTTTTAATTATTTTTATATGCAATTTGTTGGTATCTGCTGTTATTGTCATATGCATTTGACATACCCACTAAAAAATTTGGATTGACTCCACATTGTACGCAAAGGTTCAGGAAACAGATGTTTGCTAATATATTCTTTATTTTTTCTTCTAGCTTTAAAAAGGTTTGGACACCTATCTCACCTCCATTGAGATTTGCATTGAATTCAACAGAATATGGCATTGCCTCCATCCTGTTCATGTTATACCCTATGTGTTGAGATTAATGGAAAATTTACTTATAAATTACAACAATTGAGAAGTGAAGGTGACTGTAAATAAGTGTGACTTATCAAAACTCCATCATACTTAAGTTACCTTGTTAGAAGCAGCTGAAAAATTCATTGCCATAACCAGGATATGAACACAGTTCTCCCACTGTCCATGGGGTTGCTCTAACCACTGAGCCATTATGACAACATACTTGCAGGACATTAAATTCTCAAACTGATTCATGTTTTTTTTAACTGCTTAATCAACCAGTATGTGTCACTTCAGAGATAATATCTTTGATGGCATCTTACGGCCATAAGTACTTAGTCCCCTAGTAATACTAACATAGTCAAACCAACTATTATTGGACAATGTTAATTAAATTATATCAATAATAATAATAATAATAATAATAATAATAATAATAATAATAATAATAATCAGGTGCTATTACTACTATTTTTGTTATTAATATTGAAGTTCTTTTTAGTGTTATAACCAGTTGAAAAATTCAGTACCATAACTGGGATTTGAACATGGTTCTTCCACTTTGTGTAGTTCCTCTAACCATTGAGAATTTTTTTTATATCACCAATGTAAATAATATTTAAGTTATGTTTAGTGTTACAAAGAGACACATTTCTTACCACCGAGCATATAACTTTGCCTGGGAATGAGAAAAGTTTTATGAACATTGATCCTTAAGTTCATAAAAGGATGACATGATTTTCTTAGCATTTGTAGAAATCAAAGCACCCTAGAATTTAATTAATAGATTAGTTACTTCACTGTGCATTCACAGAATAAAAACTATTTAGAGTTAAAATGTTGCTTTTTGAAATTCTAATAGAATTTAAAATTATATCTTAGACAAAGCATTTGAATTACTTCAAGCAACAAAAAGCAGTTTGAAGAGTTCTACAAGATGGTATCTTTAATTGAAATTTAACTTTGACTGAAATTGTTAGATAACTTAACAAGATATGAAATCTGTATTCTAAGTATTGATTTATAATAAGATTCATATGCCAATGAAAAATAGAGAAACATAATACCTTTAGGATCAAGCAAATCTGGATCAAAAGGAAATTCATCAGTAACACATGCTTTCCATTGCATTATGTTGCGTCCAATCATTAGGCAAGTAATTGTTTCACCTAGAGTGATCTTCATAGGGATTGGTACGTAAGCAGCAGTTCCCTCTTTATTATCAGATTGTGTTCTCCAGAGAACCATTGCATAAGTATCCGAGGCATTCAGGTTAATTAAGCCCTGCATTTCACGCACCATTATGGGTATAGGGTGCCTGTAAAAGAAATGTAATTACTATGATACAGCATATGAACAAGCACTTGCTGTTGTCTATAGGTTATTAAAATTAATACTATTGGTTATTCAACCTAAATGTCATAAATCTTCAACTCAATTCAATTCAATTCATCCATTACTTGAAATTATGAGAATGTTGGGACAGTGATGTATGTTATAAGTTAAGTATTCATTTGAGTCGATTGTAACACACTTACATCACTTGCATTTTAATTTCATCAAACAGTCTCTGTTCTTCCAGATGTGGACATTCTCCCAAGTTTTCAATTCCCAATTGTTTCTTGTGCCTTTTAATAAACTTGGAGCCTTCTCTATGTTGGGACGGACTCTCCAAAAAGTCATACTTCATCAACTGGTTTTTGCTGCACACAAGAAGCAGTTGGGAATTAGAAACCTGAGAGAATATCCATAACTGGAAGAACAGGAACTATTTGATGTATATCAAAATCCTGCCTGGAGACATTCTTGTCCAGAAGTTCATAAATTTACTACCAGAGGCAAGCCATTTACTAGAACACCTGATAATCACAGTTCTGGCAGTCAAAGAAAAGTTATTAATTGAAGGGACAGTACTTTCAAAACAAGACCTGATTAATTAAAATGTGATATAAATGTGTTATGATTAACTCAAATGAATATTTAAATCAATTCAGCTATTTAATAATGCACCACAATGTACATTAATACAGCATATATCAAGATAAAATACATATATACACACGAGATGTGTTCAAAGGAAACCAAACTTTTGCTTTTATCAACTTTGTTGCTTGTTGTACAACATTTTAAGCACTGTCCCCTTCAAAATAGTCCCCTCTACTGATAATACACTGTTTCCATGATTTCTTCCATTTTTGGAACACCTCCCGGAACACATTTTGTGGAATGGCATGCAGGTCTTTCGTTGCATTGTCCTGAACCTCTTCCATGGTTTGGAAACAACGTCCTTTCAAAGTTTTTTTCAGTCCAGGAAACAGGAAAAAGTCTGCATGGGCTAGGTCCAGAGAATACGGTGGATGGGGCACAACGAGAATGTGGTGTTTTGCTAGATAGCTGCAGACAAGGAGTGATGCATGAGCCAGTGCATTGTCATGATGCAACATCTAATTCTGCCTTTCCAACAATTCAGGCCTCTTCCTGCACACAGCATCTCTCATGTGCACTAGGATTCACTGGTAGACTTCCTTGTTTACTCTCTGACCATGTGGCACAAATTCATGAAGGATAATGCCTTTGTAGTAAAAAAAAAAACGAAACATCACCTTTACCTTTGACCAACTCATACATGCTTTTTTTGAACGAGGTGACCCTTTGTCCACCCACTGCAACAACTGCCATCTTTGTTTCAGCATCATAGCCATACACCTATGTCTCATTGCCTGTTTTGATGTTCTTCAGAAAGTTTTCATTGTCATTAGCAGTGGCATGCAGTTCCCTGCACATTGAAACAAGGCTCTCTTTCTGATCTTCAGTCAAAAAACGTGGTATGAATTTGGCACTAACACGATGCATCTCCAATTTTTCACTCAAAATTTGATGGAATGATCCTACGCTGATGCCCACCTCATCAGCAACTTCCCAAAGAGTTAAAAAACGATTTCTGTGAATCACAGCACAAACTCTTTCCACATGACCATCATCTGTTGATGGGGAAGGATGTTCAGACTTGGAATCATCAAAGACCGAGATTCTGCCCTGTTGACAATGTTTAAACCACTCATAGCACTGTGTGCGACTCATACAGTCTTCCCCGTATGCTTGGCTAAGCATTTGCCATGTTTCTGTGAAAGTTTTGCCACGTTTGTGGCAAAATTTCTCTCTCTCGCACACCCACCCCCACCCCCACACCCACACCCACACCCACACCCACACCAAACACACACATGTTGTTCAAGCCCCTTCATTGTTACAATTGTCTGAGTGTAACAGTAGTTTGTTGTCTAAACTTGCCACTATGTGTGCTCAGTAGCTGAAGTGCACTCACTCTGCTGTTTGGCATGCTATTTCAAAAGTTTGGTTTCTTTTTGAACACACCTTGTATATATTTAACAACGATGATGATGATGTTGATGATGATAATAATACAGTGGCCGCAATGGAAATCTTTACATTTTAAATGCAAGGAAAATCTTTACATAGAAATGTGCTCCTCTCCCATCACTATACAAATAAGGTGGGTGGAGCTGCAAATCATGTCATTCTCTAGTGCACAGCAGCAACTTGCTTACATTAGCAGTTCAGGTCTCAGTCTGCCTCTGGTATTTGCTGTACAGCGATTTGTTTGCTGTGTATTGTTTTCATCTGATTTTTAATCTAAGTGCTGTTTCTGAAGGTGTGTATTTCTGCATCTAATGCACAAAATGGGACACAAGAAGCTCACTCCTGAGGAAAAGACTCATGCTTTAACTCTGTTAGAGGTAGGTACTTCTGTAATTTGTGTGGCCGCTGATCTAAAGGTTTCAAGACAAGCTATTTACGATCTAAAAAAAAGCAGCACCACCTTTGCCATGTGGCACCACACCAAATCGAAAAACTGGCTCAGATGGTAAAAGAAAGACTTCACCAAGGACTGATGACCTTCTAAAATGTGAAGCGATGGCTAGTCCATGGGTTACAGTGGCCGGGTTAAAGAAGAATCAACCAGACCTGCTCAACAGTGTTGCAATCTGGACCATTCACCATCGGCTTCAAAAAGACCTAGGTTTACCAATTTGGTGTGCTGCAAAGAAGCCTCTTCTAACTAAAGCTATGATGAAGAAAAGAATAAATTTCTGCAAAACATAACAGCACTGAACATCAGAGAACTGGTGCAAAGTAATGTTTTCTGATGAAAGCACTTTCAAATTGGTCAGAGGAAAGTCCAAAAAGTTGAGAAGGCCAAAAAATGTGTCACGATATACTCCAAAGTTTACCATAAAAAATGTTAAACATCCAGAAAGTGTGATGGTATGGGGTGCTTTTAGTGGTAATTATGGTAGAGGTGGTTTGTACTTTTTCCCTAAGAACATAACAATGAAGGAAAGTAATTATTTAAAAGTATTGCAACAGCATTTGGCACATTTTGGCCAATTCATCAGTGTCAGTACTTTATGCATGATGGTACCCCTGCTCATAGAACAAAGATGGTTCAGAAGTTCCTAAAATTCTATAATTTATCTGTACTTGACTGGCCTGGTAACTCTCCTGACCTAAATCCAATAGAAAATGCTTGGGATCAAATGAAAGATAAAATAGAAGAGCTGCAACCATCAAATATTAAGGAGCTGCAGGAGGTGTTGATGATGTGGATGGAAATGGACAAAAACTGTTTTGAAAATCTAGCAGACTCGATGCCTAGGAGGCTCATGAAAGTGATACAAGTTAAGGGAAATATGACCAAGTACTAATTGTATGGAGAAGTTAAAAATAAAACCATGTAAAGTCAGTGTTTGTTGTTTTTATTACCATGTAAATATTTCCATTGCAGTGACTGTAACAGCATTCAAAAGCTATAAACATTACTTTTGTGAATTTTTAGATATTATTTAGTTTGCGATAATTAATTTACAGAATAAAACATTAAAACATAACAATGTTGTAATGAACATAACATACATAAATAGACATTAATTAAATTCTAGACATTTCTCAACTTGAAAAATGGTTTACTTTTAAATTTAAATATAATATAATTTTCTTCTGTAGTTTAATTGAATGTGGAAGGGAATTAAATATTTCCACACTGAAATGCTGAACCACTAATTTTTTTTTTTTTTTTTTTTTTAATACGATGATTAGTTCTGATGAAAATTAAGTGCATATGACTAGTACCTCTATCAAATGCCTGCATACAATTTCATTTCTTTGGAAGTGATGCCCCAATTTTTTGTTCAAATAGCAGTAATTCTAATATATATATATATATATATATATATATATATATATATATATATATATATATATACACTTGCCAATAGAATAATATGTAACTTTTGGAATAAAGGTTTACATTAACATCACTTATCACATTAATCAAATTGCTTGTTTCTGTTCAACAAATATTGTCTTAGTTTCTAGCGAATTATCTCAAAATGTGAATGAATAAATAAATTTAATCAATTAATTTTATTTATTTATGTTTTATGTATTTACTGTCATTAATCACATTGCACACATTTGTCATATTTCATAAAATAATATACTTTTTTGTTTTTCATTAAACTTTTCAGCCAAGTTTCTATCCTTGAGAGTTGCTTGTTCCTTTGGATGTTATATACACAAACACCCTGGTTTCCTTAAAATATGAGGACTGATGAATGAAGACAAACTGATTTTCTCAACTCATGCCTTCTCAGCATGAAGGAAAACCCCGCAAAAAACCCTTAACTGAGTAACTCACCCTAATCGAGATATGAACTGACGACCTCTTGAATGTGGTATTCCATTCTGTGGCATAACAGATAGTGGAAACCATAAACAGCGAACATCATATGCATGCAATAGGATCTGTTGATTTCCAAGAATCAGGCTTTTGGAGAACTCAGGTGAACATATATTTTCTTACTTCATCCCTGCCACTTGTTTTATGAAGTCAAGGACATTTGCAATTATTTCTCTGCTCTGACTTTGTAATACCTTGCCACTTAACTTTGAAAATGTAGGAGCCACGGTTATTTATGTCTCAAAAATAAAATAAACACTATTTATGCCCTCTTTGAAAATATAACCAGATGCAGAACACTTTCTATGCAGACTGTACAATGTTTTGCAAACTGTGACTGTGATTAAACAGTCACAAATGTATCATATCACAAATTCCGAGTAAGCTAGGCTTGGCAGCTGGGTTGGCAGTCAGGGTCATGATTCCAGTAGTTTTGCACTGCTGCAACAACCTTTCTTGGCTCATTTGTTTTGGTGGAGTTGCACAGTTTGTGCAAAACTGAAACATAATATTGTGCATTAACAAAGGTGTTCCTTTCTTCGATATCAACAAAAGAGAATTCCTCTAGAATCATAGAAGTTTGTCGCCATACCTTCCTTGTGGAGTGAGTGACCTTCACCTGGTTTATGCCACTCAACTCTTTTGAACAGAGGATTATAATATAGAGGCATAGTTTCATCCTGTGTAGCAATGAATTCCAGTTCTTCTTTCAGGTTGCCACAGCAAAGCACCAAAAACTTGATGCAAAACAAGTTTCTTGCTGCTCCCTCACAGCTGCAGAAAGTAGTCTGGAAACCCATCTTGTGCTGACCTTTTTCATGTGCAAATGATCAAGAATGATCAAGAAAACAGGTGTTTTAGACAACCGCAACTTGCCGAGATTTCCTTGAGTTTCAGCTGTTGTCACTTAGCAGTTCACCTTTGGCAACAGCAATGGTTTCCGCAGTCACCACCTCAACAGTCGACCAACATGTTGACCTTTAGTGATACCTTCTCTTCCAAACTAAACTGTTTAGAGCATTCCGTCACTGTGACATATGAAGGTGAGATATAACTATAAAACCATCCAGTGACATTTTGCTTCAGCTGGTGCAAGCTCTTCTTTTGTCAGGAAATCTATCATTACCCAATACTCAATTTTATACATTTTAGCAGCACAGCATATATTATAGCATCTTACTCATGGAGAGTCATCATCAACTGACGCTAGTAGAGGCTGAAGTTCATGTGTGCGCATCCTGACAGCTGTTCCTAGTTCCTTCCCAAGGCATTTTAAATTTTGTGCTCATTTCAGGGTCAGTCTGAACATTTATGGAACTAACCTCATTTGTTATTGTTTTGCTCTTTTAAGTTTAATACTAGGATTATTTATTTCTTTTTTCATAATATGAAAATTAAGACAACAATTTTTTTCAGTGTTTAATACCAGATTGTTCAAGATTAGACTTTCATAGAAACAAGCTAATTCCTCTAATTCAGCCGAAATTCAGTTATTACAAATTTTAATTCAAAGAATGCATGGATAGAAGTGTATTTTAAAGTAAATATGGTAATGCATAAACCAAAATAGGTTAACAAATAGGGAAGAGATTATGGACATTTTCTGATACAAATGTAAGGAGCCTAGGGAGAAATTGCACCTGCTAAACTCAGTTTTAACGGTGGCTTAAAAATTTTAAAAGGACAAAATGTTATCCAGTCTCAGTCCTGAAAGATTTACCACATGAACAGATTACTCAGTGCATATGGAGACTGTGATTTCACTCTCTAAGGTGATCAAAGATAATCAACAGGAAGGACATAATATTCCAAATTATAAAGCTTAAAAAAGACAAAAGTTTAACTGCACAAATTTTATCAAGACATTGAATGAATGAATGAATGAATGAATGAATGAATGAAAGAAATGCTAACACAAATAAATTAGGAACAAATACCTTCATTTCAAGCAATAAGGAAGGTGCCCTAATAAAAAACACTAAGGAATTCACCAATTAGGATTTTAGCACAGCTTCACAAAGTGAAAAGCAAGATCTCCCCCCCCCCCCCGCTATACTATCTCCATAAATGGTAATTTCTTAGCCTTTACATTGGGGTGAGAAAATTTTGTTTAAACCATAAAAATGAAAAACATTAAAATCATGAAAACATAGTAGGAATATACTATGAAAATCAAAAAACAGCATACTTGCCAATTTTACACTGTGAAAAAGCACAAAAATTGGGCTTTTATGCGACTGAATGTGGTATTCCATTTTGTGGCATAACAGATAGTGGAAACCATAAACATGCGAACATTTTGCGTATTTCATTTATTTGAACGATGTATTTATTTATGTATATAATAAGAGTAAAAGCACGTGTTTGGAGGTTGTAGGTCCAGAGTCCAAGCCATAGTTCCAATTTAGAATATAAAAGTGAAAGGTAGTGGCCGTAACAGCTATGTCTTCATGGAGCATCAATCAGATGTTGAGATTAGGTCACACATGTGTGACGTATTGGCATGGTGGCCAATGGATCCACAGCAACCACTTCAGTGAAGGAACATTGGGAGGGGTTAGCGTCGCTTCCATGCCAAGCACTGAGAAATGCTTTGCGGACACTCTGGAAATTATTGCTGTAGGGAATAGATGGACATCACAGATGTCGGTATTAGAGGATGCACTTTAACATTGCATGCCTTGTAGTTATGTTTGTGAGGGGGCACATATGCTGTTAATCGGAACTTGAGTGGGGAATTTGGACATTTCAGCCACCCCACACGTGCTCACTTATAAACAGGTTTGATACACGAAAGTAAAAGTAAATCATCTGAGTAAAGTGCTTTGTGTTTTCATTATTAGACCTAACTGCCAACCTGTGTTACAGCCTGAACTGCTGCCTTCCATCCTCACCCAAAAGAAAAACCCATGTAACCTAAACTCCATTCCATTACAAGCTAGCCAGGATTGGAAAGACGACGCCAGCTTACAGTTGACACATGGGACCACTGAGACCTGGAATTGTCTCATGTTGAGGATGCCAGCCTGCAACTGACACGTGGGACAATTGAGATGGGGAATCGTCTCATATTTGGCAACACCATTGTGATGGCAACTGGAACAATGATGAGGAAGAAAGCTTCTACTGACGACCAACAGCAGCAGCAACTACGGTAACCATGAGAAAATAAAAACACTCAAGTAAGGTATTTACAATTTTATTCATGAACTTAAGGAGTGGAACAGTAATCAAAATGTCGGATGAGAGTCAAGCAAATGTAAATATGGAGAATGAGCTGGGTGTAGACAACTTAGACACAGGGCAGGGAATTAATATACCTTAAGGAAACGAGATCCCCAATAAACAGTATCATCACTCTAGAACAATTACAGGCATAAACCGGTAGCTCGGTGAAAAACTGGATTCCCAAAGTACGAGCTTAACCCAGCAGCTCAACAATAGACTAGATTCCCAAAATATGGCCATAACCCGGCAGCTCGACAAAAAATTAGATTCCCAGAGTAAAGAGATCAACGAATGATGCTTGGAAATCAATAACAGAATAGATAGCTCTAAGCAAGAAATCAATCAGTTAGTAGACAAAATAGCTAAGGACTTGAAAACCAGTGTTGAGACTGTGCACGCCGAACTAGAGCAGCCCAGGTCAGTGTGTCGAGAGAATAGGAATGGTATATCGCATGTGCGTGCCAAGCTTAGTAAGAAATTTTAGGTATCAAAGAAAGGCAGGAGCAGTTAGCTACAGAATATAGACAGGGACATGACCAAAACCTTCAGCAACATAGGGACCTGGAGACCAATGTAACGAGGGAATTCCAGGAACTGCGAGATCAGATCTCCAGCAACTGTAGGGAACAGAATGTAGAGATAGAGAATGTAAAAATGGTAGTATTATCACTTAGTGCCAGCCAGTCACATGGAGAAGCTAAACTGCACCCTGCCAGAGCAAACCAACCAGTTAGAAAAATAAGTCCAACTTCTAAAAGATACATTACATTCAGGCAGAAGAACAAGTTCTCTGTTTAGCTTGCAAGGTTCTAGCACTACCACAGGAGGTAATTGTGAAGCATCTGGCCATCCCTTC
Source organism: Hymenopus coronatus (assembly GCA_030762935.1). Lineage (NCBI taxonomy): Eukaryota > Metazoa > Arthropoda > Insecta > Mantodea > Hymenopodidae > Hymenopus > Hymenopus coronatus. The sequence goes on along the minus strand of CM060900.1, from coordinate 497,066,520 downwards.
CTGCTTGTGGATGCAATTGCTTCTACCTCCCAAGACTGTCATAACCTCAGCGTTAAAAATGCAAATGTAAATGGCTTTCCTCAACAAAGTAGTATAGGTTTTCACGACACAAATTTGGCTACTGATCACCTAATAAATGAGCTAGTTCCACGCACCTTTTCAGATGGCATTTGTGAATGTCCAAGAAATTACATTCGGGATCTGGATGAGTACCTAGAACTAAAATCAATTCCGAATCAGGTCAGAATGGTTGTGCTACGCAAACCAGTGAGAGGTAGGCCCCTAAATTGGCTTCAGGTCATGCTTGGTGACTGAGTGACATATCAGGAGTTTAAGACGGCTTTCCTAGCCAGGTACTTTGGGTCTGCACAGCAAAGCAGGATACAAAGTGAAGTCACCAATGGGAAGTATAACCCTAAGCAAAACTGGCCATGAGCAGACTATTTTCTCCAACTAGTGAAGAAAGCTAAGATGTTGAATCCTCCCATGCCAGAGATAGAGCTAGTCAGAATGGCCACCTCGTATTTTGAATCTATTAGAGCAAGCTTGATAGTCATTCGTCCTCAGACATACATCCAGTTTATGGAGTTGTTAACCCAGCTGGAATATTGCACAGGGAATAGCAATAGTAAACCAACAGTTGCCACAGGTGAACAATAGTGCTAAGTATAGAGGTAACCGAGACTTTATAGAGCGAGGGGCAGGCCCCAGTACAAACCATATATTTCCCAATGACGCTAGAGACAGGTACCAGAACCTCATATCCAGGTTTGAGAACCAGCGGCAGAACATAAATCCACGAAGGAATATTAACCATGGGAGGAATAATCATAATGGACCAGGGAATCCCAACATAAACCTTGTGAGGTACCAGCAGGGCAACAATGGCAGATTCTACAACAGGGGACCATGGAGAAATAACAGAACAGATTTATTTGGAATCGGGGACCCAGATTTGGGCAGAATAACTTCAGAGAGGCAGAGAACAGAAGCCCAACGCCACCAGATCCCACAGTAGACAGGACTCCACCTGAAGAACAGCCCAGGATAGAACCCATTCACAGTCAAATTACGATTCAGCAGGGAAACTAATTCCAGAGTTTTTTGGGGCGACATGAATACTTATAACTATGATACAGGGGAGATTAGCCACAATATTTTGCTGGGAACCAAACAGATCCAAGGTCATTAGAAGCTATCAGCAAAGAAAATGAAGGAAATTGTCAAGGGACTGTGGAGTCACCAAAAGTAGTTGTTATGCTGCATTCACAATGAAATGCATGTGCAGATGCAATGTAAGCGCATGAGTTTGGACTACTATTATTTAATGTAAGCATTCACATAGAAACGCAATGCAATACAAGAGCTTGCAAACTCCAAATTTTATCCTTGTGTTGCGTGCAAAGAGGATGAAGTCTGCTTCTTTTCTCTATGCATTACCTATGAAATCAACAACAGACGATCACACTACAAGATTTTGCAGGGCTTGCTGTATATGCAAGCTTTTCTATTTGGCCATGCCGCACAATCTCTAATCTCCATCAAGAGGTTATGATAGTCTCCTTGTGAATCCTTCTTTAATTTAATGGATGTAACTATCATCTGTGTATAGATTTATTAGCTCTCATAAATCGACAACACAGAGAGATAGCGCTTAGTTCATTAAATGTGTAGCTTTATCACTTACTACAATCTCTATGATTGCACTATTTTCGGTAATTCTGCACAACAGCTCTATTAATTCTGCCATCTGCAAAACTGAAACTACCATATTAGGTATCTATAGTAGGAAATAAATGTGACATGTGCAGATTGTGGTGAAAACACAAGTCATTTAAAATCAGTTAATAAATAGAAGGTGCAGAATTATCCTGATTTACATATAATTTGGCAGGTATTGAATTCACAGTCTTTGCTGGATCTTATTTGCAGATTTTCTATGTATTGTATTGAATTCACGGTCATTGCTGGATCTGAATTGAAGACTTTCTATTTATTAACCGATTTTAAATTACTTTCTCTGTTTTCACCAAATCTACACATTTCACTTTTATTTCCTGCTATAGATACCCCAACGTATCTTCATTTATCAGACGGTAGAATTAATAGAGCTGTTGTGTAGAATTAACCTATTTGCAATAATTTTCAATGAGCAATTATTGTGACGTCACTGCCGCATGCATCAGTTGTTAGTATGTAATGTATTTATTTTGTAAAAGATTGAGTGAATTTTCTTATGTGGTATTGTTGGTTATGTTATTCAGTTTGTATCTTGCGGAGAGCTTGGAAGATATTTGCATGTAACTTGTGGATCTAGAAACGCATGACAACTTCTTGTGTTGCACTTATAATTGCATTGTGAATGGTCTTCCCTCGTGCTTGCACTTATGCTACATTACGTCTGCGCTTGCATTTCATTGTGAATGTAGCATTAGTGTAATAGGAAGGAAAGTAGAGGCACTTGTAGATAGTGGTGCCAATATATCAGCCTGTGGGGACAATTTTTACAGGTCACTGCGGGAGAACAACCAAAAGATATTGTCACTACCTGTGAGCAATGCTTACTGTACGCTTTCTATTGGGAAATCCAAGGAACGGATAAAATTCCAAGTCATATTAAAATTGAAGATGGGGGACAGTAGTGTCGACTTGATATTTATGGTGATGCCAAAGCTGAATATGGAGTTAATCATTGGCATGGATAGCTTATATATGCTAGAGGCTGTATTGAATTTTAAAGAGAAGTTTCTGGAGGTTACCATAAGAAAATTAATAGCTCACTCTATCATTTATTAACACAACTACTAAGACAAGTGCAGATAGATCAGAGGAAGAAAAAGAATTGGATGAAGATTATTTCTTTGTGCACAATATTGAAGTAGATGAGAACTCGACCATAATGGAGATGACAACTTAGAAACTGGATCTGATGAGGTTGCTAGTGAGGAATGTAGTGGAATCAGCAATTTATATGCTCAAATAGAAAGGACCTGTGGTAGCATAGAGGATAGTCCAGTTGGAAATGATAGCAATATAGGTAGTTGTTTAAGAGAACTTGAGGATACAGAGGAGCAGCTGAGGAAGGTTAGTCAAGCACATGCGCTTAACACTAAACAGAACGAGCAATTGTTTGGGATTTTGTGTAGGAATAAAAATGTGCTCTCCGAGAGACCGGAAAAGTGCATGAAAACTCTGGAAAGGATCTGGAAGCAAGCAGAACAGAGGAAGAAAAAGGTGAAGAGAGGCAATAGGAAGTGGTCACCCTCCATTGCTGACTTGGTTCTGGTCAGAGACTTTGCAAAATGCAGTGCACTAAACAAGACACATCACAGGATGACTTTGCTATATAAGGGACCAGCAGTCATAGAGGCAAAATTTGGGTAGCACACCTGCCAGGTGAGATTGGTAAAAGAAGGCAAAATTATGGGGACATTCCATAAGAAAATGCTCAAACCATACAGAGCAGAAAATTCGGCCCAGATTCCTACCATTCCTCAGTAGTTTAATTATCATGTCTTGTGTATATATATATTTATTTTCATTTAGTTCGTAACTTCATTTGGGCATATTTGTTTCTTGTAGAAGAATATTTAATCATATTGTGTACTGACCATATTATATTTGTTGATAACTTAATTTAGCAGATTGCACGATGCAAATATTGATATTTTGACATGTGATTGGGAATGATTGATTTACAATATTTGTTTCAAGAACCATCAGGGCATATGGAATGCAAATGTAGATATTTTCTTGAAAATTTAATTGGGTATATTAAAATGTATTTGTTATATTTTCTTGGGAACTTATTAGGGAATACTTAGATTTATTAGTGTACTATTTTTCTATGCAAGGGTAACTATTATTTGCATATGATTTTGGTTAATGTTCATTTATGTATTATAACTTCATGCAAAGTGGGAATAATTCAGTGTTTCATTTATGGTCTTCTTGTTGTAAATGGTAATGAAAAGAAGTTGTGGTATGCCAGAATGTGCTATGAGTTTGCTGAGGATGTCATATATGAATTAAGAGTCTTAATAATTCTATACAGATGACTTTAGAAAGTGATAACCTGTGTGAGAAAAAGTAAAAGTGAATATTGGAGTTACACGATAATACATCACCAAAGTGATACCAGCATATGTCTAGAAGAAACTGACCCAGAGTAATAGTCACATACAAGCTAAATAACATTGTAAGATTCATATTCTTTTGTTACATACGAGTTTAATAGGGCAGTTCTCGTCATTTTAAAAAATTCATAGTTTCCTAAGATTTTGTAGTAAAATGGCCAGGGGCATTTGAGTCTGTTATCATCAATATATGTATTTACCTATAGTCATACTTGATTTGGAATTCATGTATTTACCATGAATTCTAATACGCATATTTTGTTATTTCCATTTATTTTGCGTATTTCATTTATTTGTATGAAACTACTAAGAGCAGGGTTTCAAATTGATCAGCCAGGGTATTTTTGAAGGTGAAATAAGTCAACTTTTAGAAAGTGTTGGCAACCGGCTGCTTCAAGCAGAAGTTAAACATTCTCTTATGTGAATACGCTTATATCTTCAAAATAAACTTTCAAAACTTTTGAGTTCTGATCCCTCAAAGCTTATGTTCACAATATTGAACCAATATTGAACCAATCATTGTGATGAATGCTGTAAACGAAGATCTCGTGAAAACTATGTCAACTGCTGCTTCTAGAATGTAATCATCCAGTGAAGTCACATTTCTGAAAGTGTACATACAGCTGCAAAATGCAGTTAAGTTACAACTTTCAATTGAGAAGGTTGACATTGTGAAATGCCTACAGGCAATGAAATCAGATAACCCTGAATTTGTAGCTGCAGCTCTACAAGCAATATAGATTCTGTGTTCCAACTTGGACAGTGATGGCTATTTTCACAGTACAGTGAGATTCTGAGTGACTTAAGACACAATCTAAACAATGAAAATTTGGAACGCATGACCGTGCAATCATTTGAAGTGTGACTGATCCACTTTGTAAATATGTTGGGAAGAATGAATTTCATATTGACTGATAGAAGTGTAATTAATATGAAAGTAAAACCGCATCACAATTCTTGATACTTTGTATACTTATGTAATAATGACACACATGTTTTTATGACTTGATACACAAAGTATTTGTGTTTAAAACAACTTATATGTTAAGTCATTTTCACTAAATTTTTAAAATGATGAATTGCAAAAGTGTCTCTAAAATAAACTTTTTTATACTAAAACCCACTGAAAAGTAACATCAAAATGTTCTAAAAAATATTACAATTATTTCTTGTCCCTACCTATACACTTGCACTTGTGTCCTTCCACAAGGCCAGAGTTAAGGATTTTCTGTGCTAAAACTACAAAATGTATGTTCCCTTTTGTTAAATTTCTAGTTTCTTCCTCAGTATTTTGAGAAAAATAGATTTATGGCAGAATTCTATTTTAAATATGTATTGACTAAATACCAAGCTAGAGTTTAACTCAATTGAATTTTAGACACTAAATTTTATACTCAGCATGTTTTAAGGAACTTTGTCCTCATCAGCAATATGTTGATCAATACTTCAAGAGGAAGCCACTTTTTTTTTTTGTTTATTTATTTATATATATATTAACCTGGTTGGTCAAATTGGACGATGAATGAAATTGGTGAAATGATCTTGGGGTCCATGGAGCTTAAAGTTCATCTTCTAAGGATACGGGAAAACCCAGAAAAAAACCTTATCCGGGTAACTCAACCTAACGGAGATTTGAACTCGCAACCTATTGAATGTGAGGTGAATACTCTACCTCTACACTACCAAGATAAGTGATGCCATTGTTGTTGAGATGATTATGCCACCATCTGGTCTAGAATTTATGTCATCAACGGGTAGTGTTTCAAAACTCACTTTACCATAATTTTTAATGCGTAAATTTTCTCCAAAATTGTTAGTGTTTGGTATCAAATTAATTCCTGTTTTATTTTGGGCTACATTAACCTAAAATGATACTGATTTGTTTTTCTTCATGACCTCATATTCTGAATCAAGTTCTTTAGGTGTTCCTACAGTCTGGATTATAGAATTTTTTTTCATCTCTTCCCCCATATACTGTATTATTTTTTAGAACTTAATCTTGGAATTTAGCATATGATATACATAAGACATGTTTAAAAGACATAGCTACATAAAAAGAATATTTAAATTGAATTTAAAGTGTGCCATATATTGTGAACGAACTAATGGAAACTTGAAATGGTGAAGCCCCTTATTTATCAATTCATTTATTTATTGTATTTAAATTGCACGGAAATTGACATTTTGAGTGGTTGCTAGAGAGGAGAGTATGGAAAATGTACAGTATGGGCGCAATGTTACAACTTGATGGCAGCAGTGGCAGTAGCATCACTATTATTACAGTGATGGATATGATTTTGTATTTAGACAACATACTTAATATAACACATTGTACATGTGTTTACCTAATTTGAATTTGCACAGAAATTGACATTGCAAGTGGGCAAGATGGATACGGGGAAACAAAATGCATGGTATATGTGATGATAGAACCTGACGACGGTGGTGGCAGTAGTGTAACTGTAACAATGATTAAAAAATTAGATGGCGTTTTATTTATTGATGCTCTTTAACTGCTGTGGTTCTCAGCGTCCCATTCTATATTGGGCATGAACGACTGCTTAATTTTGCTCAGATGCTTCTCTATCAGGCTTGACATTCTTTTACATACTATGACACAGGAACCACAGTTTTACTTCCCTTCCAAAGGAAGCCATGCTAAGGATTTTTATGCCTGAAAAAATCCATCATCCTCCACCGGGTTTGAACCAATGACCTTGGGTATATGAAGTTAGCATGGTAACCATTACACCATGGAGGGTGCCTGTAACAATGATGATGGATATGATTTTGTATTTAGACAACATGGTTAATATAACACATCATATATGTTTTTACCTAATTTGAATTTACACAGAAATTCACATTGTGAGTGGGAGAGATGGGGAAGGGAGAACAAAATATATGGTATATGTGATGATAAAAAGTGATGGTGGCAGTGTAGCTGTAATGACGATTATTTATGGATGTTTTTTTCTGTCAAGACAACATACTTAATATATTATTTTACTTAGTTTTAATTTGTATTTTAATTCACATTGCGGTATATGTGTGGCCCGAGGAGAGGAAATGCGCTGCTAACCTCTCTCTTTCTGCATGACTGTTCACTTCCAATACAACATTATGCGCAACCACTGATGTGAAAGGAAGGCTTGTAATTTTAATTTGGTCACGGAGAGTAATCTTTATTCCAATGAGATTGCTCAAAGGCTCCTTAACAATCAATTTTTGGAGCAAAATGAAATGCTCAAAATCTGCTGTACATGTTGCAACCTTAGTGGTAATCTATAGCATTTGCCCCAGGCTTCGCCACTGCCATACCCGCAAAGTTTGAAACTTATTTTTTCCCCATACAGTTTTCAGAAAACATTTATCACGGATGCAAAACAACCCCCAGTTCTGAACCTTAATATTTTAGAAAAAAACATTGTCTTGTATTCAGATAAATATAGTATATTGGTGGGTAACCTTTGCAGTTCATCTGATAAACTCCTGCTTTGTCTGGATTTTGTATTGTGCCTATTAAAGGATGACTGAGCAAGCTTCTGAGGTTGTCTGTCATACTATCAATTTCAGATTTTGCTCCTGCTTGGAAGATCTTATTGAATTTGATGTATGTCTGTGGATGGCCCACAACTTACTGCAGTTCTGTAATGAGTAGAGACTGGATTATATGCATTTGCATGTTGCATATGCATATTTAGTCCTTTTTCACTGGTTACTGCATATTTTAACCAAAAACTGGTGATAATGCATATTCAGGGCTTTATTTACAATATTTTAGAAATCTAAAAGGGCAGGCACAAGCTTGTTCTCGTTTTGATGTTTTATAGTGATGGCAGGTTTAAACCTGGCAGAGGACGATGGATTTTATCAGGCGTAAAAATCCTCAGCATGGTCTCCTTTGGAAGCAAAGTAAAGCCGTTGATCCCATGTCGTAGATTTATGACATGTAAAAGAACCTCAAGCATGAAAAGAGGTCTCTGAGCAAAATTAAGCGGTTTTTCATGACCAGTATAGAATGGGATGCTGAGAACTACAGCAGCTAAAGAGTGTCCATAAATAACACACCATTTACGTTTTCACATTGTTTGTCGCAAATCCATTGTTTCAGTTTAGTTTTCTTTTATTTGAACAAAGTTCAACACGTAGTGTGTAATGTGCAGTGCACCATGCCACCCAAAAAAAGAAATGCTGTTTCATGGACAGTTAACCATCCTGGAACATTTTGTGGCCATTATATTGCTAATTTAATTATTGGTGCATTAAAATGAAAGCCTTCATCTTCCTATTTGGTGGCCTGCAAAGAATTACAAAATGTAAATCATTCTACAATTGCCAGATTTGTGAATGAGGGCATTAAAAAGATATTTCCAGAATCTTTTGCAGATGAAAGGAGATGCTACTCCCTCTCATCAAAGCTGTCAAAACTCTCCAAGTATTTTACACAAATATGATTCATGTGACGTGATTCACTCATGGAGTATATTGCCTCGCTGAAGAAGTAAGATCTACGTTTGGGAATGTAAACAAACTGATTTCATCAACAAAGTGCCTCTTATGGCACCTGCCTCCATCAAGACTTACAGAGAAAAGCTATAAAATATGCCTTTACCTCCTGAAACAGTGGTGACTCGTTGGGGTACATGTATCAAAGCTGTGTTGCTTTACAATGAATGTTTCAATGCCATCAAAGGTGCAGTAAACAACTTCGTTAGTGCAGTGTCTTTGGCAGTTTGTCAGTGCAAGGAAGCATTTAATGATTCCGGTATTCAGAAAAACATTGCTGTGATTAGCACTAATTTTTCCTTTATACCTGAGAGAATTAAGAAGTTCTAAACTCTAGGTTTGGCATTGACTGAGTTTATTCAGGTAATGAATAAAATCTGTATGGTGAATTCCTCCTTGCCAGGGGTATTCCCGAGGAAACTTAAAAGTTTACAAACATTTTGAACAACAACCCAGGCTTTGAACCTTGTGTCAAATTTATAGTTTTATTAATGGGATGGGTGAACTTTTACCAGAAACAATAAGTGCCAATATAGCACCCAAATTCAAATACTGTCCAGTGACCTCAGTTGATGCAGAAAAGTTTTTTTCTGCATATAAAAATGTTTTGAGTGATCGACGACACAATTTTACTATGAATATTTGGAAGAGTACCTGATCGTTTCTGTTTACCATAGTAACAAAATGTAAATGAATTTGTAAACGTTACTTATTTCTGTTGAAGTAAATATTAAAAACTGCCAATTGTATATTGTTTTTGAAATAATATAAATATATATATATATATATATATATATATATATATATATATATATATATATATATAACTAGTCATTACTTTGTATTATTTGATGTTGCATATTTTGACACTTTTCATGCACATTTGCATACATATTTCAAGTTTTTTATGTTGCATATAATCCAGTCTCTAGCAATGAGCTAGCAAATGAAGGGTTCATAAAAGTAACAAATGAAATTAGCATTAGCAAAAGGAAAAGGAGGCATGGCAGCCATTGCAGGATGCAAAGTAGAATATCAGATACAGAGATCAAGTGGCTCGAGAGAATTTATAACATGCAGTAGTAGCCAAAATGCTCTATGGGATAAAAAAGTGGGAACTGAAGCAATGTTATAAAGCAACATTTAGAATAACAATAGATGAGTTTAAGAACTGGTGGATGGGCAAATAATCTTAGAAAAAACTTGGAAAGGAATCAGCAAGGAGAGATATGGAGGAGAAGGGAAAATAACAAATGACTTTTGGAAGGCTGTAAGAAAAATGTTTGAGTAAACACAAATACAAAGCTTTTTATGTAAGAGTGGATAAAAGCTTTTTTGACTTTCTATGTGCAGAATAAAAATGTAGGTGGTTAAGAACTGGTGTATGGAGATTAAAAGGGTTTAGAAATGGTATATCACAGAACCAATGCCCCATATGTGATGATAGTGAGGATACTGAACATAATATATTTCATTGTAAAGGGGCTTATATATGGAGAAAAGCTTATTGTTTGAAAAAAAAAAGAAGAAAAAATGAAGGATAAAAAAAGATCAAAATTTGTAGGAAAAATGTTATAAGTGGATTATTCAACAAGCATATTAAGATATTAGATCAGCCTTTAAATAGATGTAAAGAACCTGTGTCAAATGAAATGTCATATTCAAATGTAATTTGCTTTGCAATAAATGAATGAACAAGTAAATGAACTACCTCCATTATTTAGTGTTGTGGTATCATTTACTTCTGTAATTTCTTAATTTTACGGACATATTTGAATGTCACTGTTACTAAAGTCCTGTAAGCATCAATTAATTTCTGAATTAACCAGATTACAAAGTGATCAATGCAACATTTATTGTGAAAATTCAACTGTCATACATAAAAGTAATTGCTATAAATGTGCAAATTGAAAAGATCAATTGTAACATGTAAGCAAACAGCTATTGTAAAATCAGAAATAAAATATCTTAAAATATATTACTCTGAAGTACCTCGAACTGAGCATTACTGTATGCTTGCGAACAGCTGGCACTCCAAGTTCCACTCCAAAATCTAGCCATGGCTGCATTGTATCACGAAATGTTTCATGTAGTTCTTCAACAGGTTCACAGCCCAAAGCATCCAACTTGGCCTTCTTTCTTGTGGATATTGCCTAAAACAAAATTATGGATACATAAGATGTTCAAAGTAAATTTATAAAAAAAAACAACAACAAAAAAAGAACACAAACATATGTGCATATGTGCAAAAAGGTGTGCTGGAGTTGATGGGACACCAGACTTTCTTATTAAAAAATGTGCACATGTAATTGTGAATCCAATAACATATCTCTGTAATGAATCTCTAAGCTCAGGTATTTTTCCCCACTTGCTTAAAAACTGCAATAATCAAATCATTACATAAAAAAGGGAAAAGCAATGATATGTCTAATTATCGGCCCATAGCACTACTTTCAGTCTTCTCTAAAATATTAGAAAAACTGTTTCTTAAGCGTCTTTCCAACTTCTTAGAAAAACATAAATTACTATCTGATTTTCAGCATGGCTTCAGGAAAAATTATTCAACTGAAACAGGAATCTTTTCATTTATACCCGCATCCCTTAAAGCCGTTGATCAAAAGCAGCATGCCTCGGCTATATTTTTAGACTTATCAAAGGCATTCGACACCATAGATCATCAGCTATTATTAACTAAACTAGAGGCCCTAGGCATAAGAGGATTAGCCAATAAATGGTTGGAATCATATCTCTGTGGTCGTATGCAAATAGTGGAAATAAAAGGTAAAGCAAAGAACCAGATCAATTATTATAATTCCAGTCCACTCCAAGTAAGCTATGGTGTGCCACAAGGCTCTATACTAGGTCCCATCCTATTTCTTCTCTTTGTAAATGATTTCCACATAAATGATCCATCTACTAAAACCATTTTATATGCTGATGATACAAATATTCTGATTACGGCAACTCAAAAAGAAACCTTTTTAACCTCTATTCATCCAGTCTCAGAGAAAATCACAAACTATTTTACATTGAATAACCTTATTATAAATGCAAATAAAACTGTAGTAATGGATATACACACAAATAACAACAAAAATTATATTGCCCCTCAAATACAACTCTCTAATCAGTCACTCAAAAAAGTAGAATCCATAAAATTACTTGGGATCTGTGTACAAAGTAATTTGAAATGGGATGCACACATTAGCCTCATCAATAATAAACTCAGCTCTCTTTGTTATATGCTAAGAATATTGTCAACATGCACAAGTAAAGAAACAGTTAGAGCAGCATACTTTGCACATGTGCACTCACTCTTAAGTTATGGAGTAGTCTTTTGGGATGAGTCTCCAGCATGCAAATCAACTTTTATTGCACAGAAAAAAAATTATCAGAGCTATTGAAGGAGTTAGCCCAAAGTCGTCATGTAAACCTCTTTTTAAAAAACTTGGAATCCTCCCACTTCCTTGCATTTACATATATACAGTTATTACATTTATACTCAAGAACATTAATGCTTCCGATTCGCTTTTTGTAACTAATAATATGGTGCATAAACACAACACCAGGGATAATACACAAATACATATGACCAGCTGCAACACCTCACTCTACCAAAAAAGTATTTTATACTCTGGCATTAAACTTGACAATAATTTACCAAGTCATATCAAGGCAATTAAAAATGTAAACCAGCTAAAATCCAGTCTCAAGGCACATCTAATTAACCACTCCTTTTACTCTATCAATGATTACCTTGAACATGAATGTATGTCATGAATTATTAGTATATAGCATGTAAAGACTATTGTATATATTGTAAAAACATAATGTATATATTGCAAAAATTTATGATTATTTATGTTTATAGCTTGATGTGTCCAATAGTGATTGTACATTGTACCAAACCACTTTAATGGATGAATAAAACTTTACTTTACTTTACATATCCACATACAATTTCAGACACATCTTTTTCTACAAATCCAATGTGTTACAATTACACAAATTTCTCAATTCATTATCATTTATTTTTATAAATGTTTTTGCAAAAACATATTGTTCTATTTGTTTCATATTAACAGCATTAAACCTTAGTAGAAATATCTTCATTTCATTACACATTTGTTAAAGGTACAAACAAAATAGTAATGGTCAAATGTTCACAAATTGGTTGCTTTATACTGGTCTTCAAATTCTATGCTCTTTTCATGACTGTGAGAAGCAACTGAATAGCAACAGTACTTAAAAAAACTGGTACAGCATTGAATTTATAACAACAGGCTACTCAGAAAAGTGTGACACTACAAAAAAGGTATTTGAAATAAATTTCATGCTTTAGAACATATCTACATTTTTTGTGTAATGCATTTTTGTCTATCTGTTATGATTTACCAGTTATAGAAAATTTATACAAAGTTCCTTCCAAATAAATAGTACTCATGAGTTATTAACACATTTTCATGTTGGCAGCCTTTCACATTTGGAACATATTGCCTATATGCAATGCATTCCCTGAGCGACCGAACTGCCCCACAGCTGCACTGAAATGGGTGAGGGACGGCTTGCTCTCTGCCAGAATTACGCCTTAAGGACCAGCAGCAGGTAACATGTACGGAACTATAACTACTGAACTAATTTACATTAGGCTTACCTGAAATTGAATAGTTGTGGAAATTGATGACCTTCAATATGAATACATTCCCTGTATCTTCGAAAACAGCTCTGGTTCACTCGAAGAAGTTCATCTTGACTGATTGAATATTTCTCTAGTGATGTTATCCTTCAATTCTTGTAACATGTGTGGGTTGGATGTGTACATTTTATTCTTTAATGTTCCCCATAAATAAAAATCACATGGAGATAGGTCAGGTGAAATAGAGGCCACAATCCTACACTAATTCTGTCACCACACAAATTTAACAATTCCTGCATAGAATTTACAGCAGTGTGCGCTGTAGCTGAGTCCTGCTGAAACCACCCACACAATCATTCATCTCTTGTTAGTTTGGGAAAAAAAATTATTTAAAATCGAATTTACATAAACGTGTGAATCAACTGTTGTGTCGAAACTATTGCAATTGGTTTTTGCAGTCTGTTTATAATGGTGATGTGGTTCAACTTTTAATGTTCTTCACTGATGAAGCTTAGCTTTACCTTCAAGGTCACGTTTCTACCCAAAACAATAAATAATGGGCTATGGAAAATCCCCATATTATTCATGAAATTTCTCACCACACTGCAAAACTTGGGGTATGTTGTGTAATAAGTGCGCGTAAAATTATTGGTCCCATATTTTTCTGCACAACAGTCGATTCACACGTTTATATAAATTCCATTTTAAATAATTTTTTTCTGCAACTAACAAGAGCTGCCACGCATACAGCTGATGAATCACTACAGTTTACTGCAGCAATTTTTGAGGATAGAATCATTAGTAAGGGTTTATGGCCAATTTGGTCCCCTGATATTATGCCATGCAATTCAATTTATGGGCAACTTGAAAAATAAAGTATACAAAACCAATTCCCACACATTAGCAGAATTAAAACAAAAGATCAGGATAGAAATTAATGCTATTTCGGAAGCGGAGCTAATGTGCGAGAATGGAAATTCCCTCATTGATGCAGATGGACAGCATTTCCAACATCTTCTATGATAAGGTATGTTTTGTGTTTATTCTGATAATTGTTAATGTGATTTGAGATTTTATTTGACATATTTGTATGTGTGATTGGGTGATGGGTCGTGCGACTGCCAGCCAAGTGTACAGTATGTGACCAGGAGACAGACTGTGCTCCTGACAGCCAAGTTTTGTAGCATATTTACTGTACATCTCCCAGCATTTGTCTAATTATATGAAACGTTTAAAATATATAACCCTTTTATTAATTCCAGGTAGCTTTCATGAACTTCCCTAGGTACCTATTTAAAAACTTTGAAATATATTGGCCTTGCTGTGTTTTGACACATTTAATACACTCACCTGAATCTGAGATTCTATCAGTGATGGTGAAATTTGATCCAGCAGCTCAATTGGTTTTGCTTGCTTCTTAGCTGCAGAAGAAATAAAATTAGTTATTGTTAAACTCCAGTATGCATCAAGAATGAGGCAATCACAGAGCAATAGATTATCTGTAAGAACTGGAAAATAACATTTTTCTTTCTTATATATAATAGTTGAAATCAAGACCAATGGTCAGCTACTTGTGCAATTTTTGCTCATATTTCATAAGGTTTTAAATACTATGAACACTTTCTTGACTAGCTTATAGTAACACTGCATTAGCAATATTTCCCATAACAAAACTGGTCCAGTGAAAGTTTATTAACTTAGCGAGGGGGTTGTGGGTGGGTGGGGTTGATTGTTTGCTACAAAATATGAAGAGTATATTATTTTAGGCTCCTTAAAGGCTCTTACTTTGCTATTTGAATTGAGTTTATTTCCACTTAATAATACAGTAAGTTTCTATGATACTTTGTGAACTATTGTTTCTTACACACCAGACGTGTGTAGGACAGAAAGCCCGGGACTGAAGTACTTATGGAGTTTGTAAGTCGCCATTGAGATATGCCATCTAGAATAATTTTAGATATTGTGGTTTACCGGAAAAAATGCAAGTCAGTTGGACAATGAAGTGCCATCTGGCATATTGCTGTGGTAGCTCAGTGATCAACACAACTGGATGAAAACCAGGAGATCTGTGGTTCAGTTCCCAGCTATGACATTGAATTTTTCAGTCTGACTCTACCTCTCTAACTTCTATTATATCTACTATTTTACAGTCACTTGATCATACAAAGAAAATAAACATATACTTAATACTAGTGACTCCTCCTGAGCTGCTGTGCAACCAAGTGGCCTGAATAGTTTCAACCTTGTAGTCATTCAACTATCAGGCGAACTGACATCTAGATATTACCTTAATCTCTATCCACATTAAACTACGTTTCTAGCTATAGTTTGCCATTTTTAGGTTTATTTTTTTGAACCATTTTCTTTTAATCTTGCCTAGATAATCCCAGGACTCTAAGATTTGTTCCTAGCTTTCATATTCCCTAATTTTTCCCCGCTTGGTAAATTAGCCCACTCTCATTTTGCTCTTGTTTCTTTAGTTTGTTCACATACTAAAATTGCATGTCAACAGTTGTCTTGCATTTCACACATCGGGCTTTCCCCTATATTTAAACCTCCTCTTGATCCTTTCAATTTCACTACCCCTGTTCAGACCCATGCTGATCCATCCCCTATCCAATTGTCACCTTTACCTACATTTTTCTCTCTATCTCATATTTTCTTTAGCTCCCCGAGTACCCACAGTTGACTTTTTTGTTGTCAAAACTACCTAATCACTTGAATTTCCATATCATCATTCTTTAGCTTCTTTCCAAAAGCAAATTTCCTTGCTCTATCACACCACACCATATCCAAGTCAATTTTTTCCATGATCTTGTTAATTCTATTAACCCAGGTATTTCTTCCTCTTACCTCCTTTTTGTCACTAGACAATGTTTCAAGATGCTATTCTCTTCTAAATTCTCGATTCAAAATTAATATTTCAGGGTTCTTATTATTTTTCCTTTACTCCCTATTCTGCCTAGATCAGCTAGGCAAGCCCATTTGGTGAGCTTTTTAGCAGCTCCAACATTTGTTTACAAAAATCCCTGTGAATCAAATATACATCTAGCCATCCCTCATTGACGTCCCATATTTCTACTCCAAATATCATTTTAGCTTCTACTATTACTGCACATATTTTCTCTAACAGTTGGTCTGGGTAGCTCAGTTGGTTGGTGATGGCCTTCTATTCTCAACCCCTGCCCAGACTGATAGTTTTTAAGTGTGCTTAAAAGCAACAGCCCCATGTCAGTAGGTTTACTGGCATGTAAAAGAACTCCTGCATGATGAAATTCCGACACACCGGTGGTGCTGATATGATCCTGTCGATAGACAGCATCATTAACACATTGAAGCCCAGGCGTTTCTTTAGTTGGAGGGCCAAGAAACCCAGGATTTTTACGCTTACTTTGAGTTATTATTTACTGTACATCAATCAAATCTACCAAAAAGTATTGCTACAAAGTTAAAGGATTTCTCAATAAATAAGAAAATAGTCGTAACTTCCGTATCAATATTTCATTTTAAATTTACAACACGTATCAAACATGAATTTGAAAAAATCTGCGTAAAGCAGCTTACACTCCATTTACTGAAAGCTCAAAAATCTCTTCCTTGAAATTAGAACTTTCCAGAGCTTCATTTGTATCCTAATTTCAGCTTCAGTTCACAGAAATCGAGGAAAATGCAGCATTTTAACATTTAAGAGCATAAAACATAACAAACAGATCACCACCTTCAAGGAAAATGGCACAGCTACCTGAGAGCAGCCAATATTACTAACCCTCCTAAATTCCCTAATAGTTGACTAAAGTGAGGATAGATGGTAGCACAAATCAGATGAGTAAACAATAACTTATGCATGTTCTTTGCCACATAGCCCAAGACCGAGTTATGGTCATGGAATTGAATTAAAAGCGTTCGAAATACCTGCGCGAGCTATGCTCAGGCGTGGGCCTCATGAACCTTTTGTATGGACCGAGCTATACTCCGGCTTAGGCTTCAATGTGTTAATAAACAAATAATTTAATTTAATTTTTCTCCAGTAGTTGGTATATTGTGATCTATCAAGCTATCACCAAAGCCCATGTCTACATTAAATTAGAAATTAATAAGTAATATGGATAATAATTGCAATACCAGCTAGTTTCCCCTCATGGAAAATTAGCATGTTGCTGGTGGAATCCTTTGGTCTCTGTGCTATTGAATTGAGAGGAAAATAGAGATTTGGATTCTTGAAGGTGTAGCCCTACACTATGACATGGTCAAAGAGGAGTTCAGGTGGAGGAATGCAGGAATCAGCAAGCGAAGGCTTCAGAAACTGAAATCACTACACCATGCCACACACAAATATTCCCGAATAACATCATACAAATACGACTGTTTCTGTTTGTTTCTTTGTTTGGAATTCTGCATAGTACATGGAGCTGACATGCTGACTATGTCTATTGTTGGGGCTGTTGTGTCTCATTTACCATATAGGTCTCCAATGACCGATGTGTGTGTGCTGATTTTATTATGGAAGCGGGCCCTGAAGTCCGACACAGCTGACCATTTAGCAGCATGTAGATTTGTTATAGTGACATTTTTTGTTCTCAGTATAAACTATGAGATAGAAGGCAGCTGCTGCAGAGGTGGTGTCAGACTCTGAAGTCCAATATTGTACAGAAGTGTTTTTCAATTATCTAGTGATTTACTATGGACACACTCAGAAATATAATATTTATTGAATTCTTACTACATATCTGTAGCTAAATCTTCATATGTATTAATTCAGACTTTTAACAAAAGAGTGTGCTGCACTTACATGCATCTATAAATGAGGTTCAAGAATCAAGAGGAATTTTTATAAGAAAATTGTTCAGTTCATTGTGATAGCTTATTAAAATATACAATTTGTGGTGTACTGACAATGAACACAATTAGGGTGAAGGGAATGTCACTGAGCTTCTTTGCTTTCAAATTACACTAAAACAACTTCAGTAGTTATTGTAAATAAGTTAAGGTTTTTATTTTCTGCACACATTTCATGTGTTTAATATAGAAGTTCCCAACAGCAAGTGCATTATGTTTGTACTAAGACATTCATGCCCATCTTTCATGTGCCTTTATTTCTGAACACTATAAAGCAAACTTGTTTATGGAGAGTAGTGAAATCAGCTTAACAAACCTCTGCTAGGTGTAGGAGGCTCAGAGCTTGGTGCTGGATGAACCACAGAAGATGGTGATGTTACTGCTGACGAAGCGGCTGATGCTGAGGTGCATATTTGTAGGATTCTGGGTGATACAGAGGGCTGATGTGGAATGGCAGTCTCTGGAGCGGTGAGGAAACGGAACTCCATAAGAAGGTCCCAGGTGCCATGACGTACAGAGTTACGTAGTTTTTGTGTTAAGGACTCCAAATTGACTCTGCCTTGCTTCCAAATACGGAATTCTAATACAGGTACTGAAACTCAAAGGAAAATAATGTTCTTAATACACTTACATGTGCAGTAAAATTAGTTTATGACCAATATAAATCATCATTAGGAGAACCTAGGTTACTGACTAGAAGGACCAATCCATCAATTTCATAGCTGCATGGTTATTTTCTTTACTTTCAAATACCAAAAGGAAAGAGCTTCAGAAATGTTATTTCATATCTTGTTCTACATAATTTCAGCCAGTTTGTATCCTATTGTCATGCAATACTATTCAAAGATTCTTTATATCGTATCATCATCATTTTTTAAATACAGGAAAAGTTGAAAGTAATCCTCCAGCAGTGCATCTATCCCATACTTGTTTCAGACATTCTAATTAAAAACTTTAATTGCACCGAATCTATTTTTAACTTTAATTGCAGTAATATTACATGCAACATTACTACCTGAAAGTCACTGATTTCATGAGAGAGAGAGAGAGAGAGAGAGAGAGAGAGAGAGAGAGAGAGAGAGAGAGAGAAGGATAAGAAAGAGATGGAGAAGAGAAAAAGACGAGAGGGAGAGAGACATACTCCTAATAAGTATGGTGCTTCAGTATTGTGTAATTCATCAGTTTTACAAAGATTATGGGGATCATTTCATCCAAATATTATTTCTTTTTTAATTTTATTTCAAGTGCCATCATGAAGAAAATTAAGCATAGTTACCATAATGATGTAATTCATATCTATTACATCACCAGCATAAGCTAGGAGGAGGAAAGTAAGCAATCCATTTCCCCTCAAGGACACCACTGATCTTTTCAGTGTACATATTAATTTTTATCCACTCAAGCAAGTGCTTTTGCTTTGAAGCACATTTTTATGTTATCTATTTCAGCAGAGAATGGCAATGAAAGATAACTGAAGTTCAAATTGTATCACAAACTAAAGACACTATCATATTTTAAATCAAAGTGATCTATAAAAGAGTATGAGGGGTGCAAGATATATAAAGTAGCTTTGCTGAAATTTATACCATAATTTCTTTTTATATATAATGACAGGAATTATTCTTCAGATTGTGCTTTAGTATCCTGTTTTTTTTTTTTAAATATGTAGTAACGTTACATATTCTCAAGTGAAAACTTTTATTTAGCACTTCTTTTATGGACAGAAGGCGAGGACATTAAAAAACAATTATAAACAGAAACCCAGCCATAGGTATGATGAAACAACAAGCAACATTAACAGTTTCTGATGTGAAATTAAAGTTCTGGCACAAAAAGTGAAATTAAAGTTCTGGCATAAAAAGTCAAAATCAATCAAGAAGTCAAGCACTAAATAAGTATGAATAATTAAGATAAACATGTACTTTACACTGTATATAGAAGGCAAAATATAAGCTGCTGTAAGTTGAAACTGGAATTTATCTTCAATTAATGAAACTGGAATTCATCTACAATTAATAAGACTTGCATAACTAAAGGGCTTTTAAATTGCTGAGAATGCAACTCCTCAAAATGTATCTATCACACTAATGACATTCTCTTGTCAGTAACACTAAAAATAGATCTATATAAAGAGTACAATTAATATCTTACAATATAACAGTTTATATGCATGTTCCTTTATGTTATTCACTAGCAAACTCAGAACAGTTTATCTCGGCAGGTTTATTTTATATAAACATATGCAAGAATTTGTGTTTTTAATGATAAATGAGAATGTTGAATTAACAGAAAAAGAAAATAGAAAAAAAAATTCTTTGTGTGCATTTCACATATTTTTGAGAAGTTTTAAGTGACAAATGAGAAATATCTTTCTTTTCTTTTTTTTTTTTTGCATAAAATATATGCATTTATTCAAGTTACAAAAACAAAACTTTAGTTTAACATTTACCTCTTCATACCGCTACAAGTTGTGAAACAATGTTTAGAATTTCAACAAAAAGAAAGATACTAAAATAAGATACCAAGCAACAAAAAATCTTGTTTTCTGAAAACAGCAGGTTACCAAAACATCCAATATTAGAATTTCAATCTAAAGCAAAAAAATGGGAAATATTAGAGAGCAGTCAATTTGGAAGCAGAGTAACTGCATTTGCAGAATGCATGGATACCAATGTTAGAGATACAGTAGCAGAAATTTACAAGTTTACTGTCATATGACTTTAAATTGGACTCTGTTATTGCAAAAGAAACTAATTATATGATGATCATAATAACAATAATAATAATGATAATAATAATATAAATAATAATAATAATAATAATAATACGAACGATAAGGACGATCATGACGATGACGACAATGAATAATAATAATAATAATAATAATAATAATAATAATAATAATAATAATAATAATAATAATAATAATAATAATAATAAAAAAACTTTGGATCATTTGTTTGAGCCTACTAAGCTAGTTATAAGTACAAGTATAGGTGATTTAAATAAGGTAATGGCAACATTTAATCAACTAAATGCATTTAAAACTTATTTTTATTAATTCTGATTTGCTTCTTTGTTACAAAGAACTTTGGGACATTCTTGAATAGCTAATCCATGGCGTACATGGTAACAAATTAGACGTAGTAACAGCACTCTTGGCATTGAAAGCAAAAAGCGAGTCTTACCATGTTTTTGTGAAAAATCCCTTCAATGCCTTTTTCTAGCGATGTCAAGTGCTGACAGCGAGAGATTGTCTCAACACATGACTTTTTTAACAGACAGAAGGACAACTATAAAAAATGAAAAACTTGTTTTATGTTTCAGTTTGATGATTTCTGGTATGATATTTGATTCTATTCATTATACTGATCTTATATGAAATGTTTTGATTTGGAAATAAGGAGTTTTTATATTAATGTTATTATAGCTACTTGTTAATTTTCATTTCTGATATGTCATTAGTCATTAATACTGCTCAAAAATTAATGCGAATTTATGTAGAATATTCAACACAAATGCCACTAGTTAAAATTATTAATGCAAATTTTTATTTTCTCTTTATAGTGCATGGAGAAGATATGGTCATGCACCCAAAAATTTGATATGGAGATTTCACTGGAAATATACGTCTTGAGACTCCCTGAATCTAAAAACAGCATTTTTAGAAGAGAGAGTGTGTGTGTGCACGTGCATGTGTGTGTGTGGGGGGAGGGGGGGGCAGCATAGCTCAAAAAACTAAAAGTTCGTTACACACCAAACTCGGTATTTAAGTTCAGTATCTTCCAAGGATGAGACATAACTACTGTTTACATGGAAAAACTTTCGACAATTTTGATTTCCTAAACAATGGCTCTAACGATACTGATTAGAATATCATATATTAAAGATATTTATTAAATAAAAAATGCAATGCACATCTTGAATTTTCTGGGAATAGCCTCTGAAGACATCTTTATTCTGGATGAATTTTGCATAACTGGTAAACCCTAAGAGATAGACAAAAACTTACTTCACAAAAATTGTAGAGCTCGTTAAAACACACACTTTATGTTATTTACATTTTTTTTGTGGAGTAGACCATTTTAGAGATATTCCTCGTTATTGGTTTCAGTTTTAAAATACTTATACTTTTTTCAAATGGGAATTTGTCAACTCCTGCCATACAAACAGGGGAACTTCAATCACATCTCAACCAGCTTTTAAAACATTTAAGTATCACTTTAGCCTTTGTTACTTATTTCCCTTCTACTTACAAGGAAGCAAGTAATAAGACCATTTCTGTTTATTTTTTCTCAATTAGCATGAAGTAGATAGATGAATAAGCTCTTTAACAATAATGTGTTGAAGAGATGTAGAGAGAGTCATGTGAATGGAACACACCAGATTTTTAAAAAAAATTTCAACACAAATTCTTGCCTCTGTATATAAAGTTAATAACATTGCTGACAAAAGAATTTGAAGAGCAATAAGAATTTCATTTTAAAAATGGTATTTACAAGTTAACTGTATTCTAATACTACGTATCAATGTTTCAGCATGAATTAAGTCATTAGAATTTTGTGCTAATTAACTGGAAAAGAGGAATACAATTAATTGCCGAGCTATAACAGTTATTCAACAAATATACATGATACAGGGTGGCTTACAATAAGTCACCCGATTGAATTTTGATCCTACAAGTATGCTATTGGGGCAATAGCTGTCAAATTGTGCACTTAACTTTGTGCGGGTGATGGAAATTTTACCATATGTCATTATGAGCTCATTGCTTCCGTTTTGAATCCACTATTTCAGTTTGCCGTGATGGCAGACAAAGGACAGTTGACCGTCGCACAAAAGACGAAGTTTGTGTTACTGTTAGTGGCAACGAACAGTGTTACATTGACACTGAGAATGTTTCGTGCTCCCAGCCCACATACAATATGCAGATTGCATCACACATTTGCAGGTTCTGGATCCATTTTTTAGTGTAAGCGGCCACATGCACGTACCATACATTAGCTGCAAAACATTGAAGCAGTTCAAGTGGCTTTGACTCGTAGTCTGAGTAAATCAACAAGAAGAACCAGTGTTGAGTTGGGAATTTCATGCCGATCTGTACAAAGAATTATTCAATCCGAGCTTCACTTGTATCCATACAAGATGAATGTGATGCATAAGCTTACTGTGAAAGATAAGAGTGGAGACTACAGTTTACAAGGTGGGCAATTGAGCAAGACCCAACACATGGTTTTCTGACGAAGCTTAATTTTACATGAACGGCGTTGTGAACAAACAGAATGTTAGATTCTGGGCACATGAATCTCCGCGAATAATCCACATGAAGGACACCTACAGGGAGAAAGTCTGTGTGAGGGTTGCGATGTTAGGCCATGGAATCATCGGTCCGTTCTTCTTCGATACCTCAGTAACTGGTCAATTCTATTTAGACATGCTATGAAACCAGTACTTTCCTCAACTCATGGTCACATGTCTTCCATTGCAGAGGATGGAACATGCCCCCATATTGCCAAAGTCATGCTTGATTTCCTACATGAAAGACTTGGCCTTAGGGTATTGTCAAACAGATTTCCAGAACTTATGAAGGCGGAGGAATGTGGCTGCTCCACAGCTCGGACATTAACCCATGTGACTTCTTCCTTTGGGGGTTCCTTAAAGAGAAGGTGTACCGCAGAAAATCCGAAAATGCACTGCAACTTAGGGCCATCATTGTGGAGTTATGCTGCACCATTCCCAAAGATTCAGAGAGTCGTCACAAATGCACATGTGCGATTTGCAGAAGTTATAAACCAAAATGGCAGTCATATTGAACATGTGATTCATTAGGTTGTATTTCCATGCTATGTTCTTTACTTCTACATCAATAAATTACAAATCTTGTCAACAACAAATGTGTTATTCATGAAACAAATCAGCTGACTTATCGTGCACCACCCTAAATATATAATGTTTGAAGGGAGTGACATATACAGCTGAATAAACCCCCAACATTACAGATCTAAATTAAGACTAAAAATTAAAAAAAACTCACCAGGCTCTGGCTGCTGCTCAGACCATGATTCATACAAATCAGTTGATGTGAGGGACTCAAATTCACTGCATTTCACAGCCTGCAGATGGGTATATGATGAAGGCTTGGGGTACTGGTCATTTCTAACCAGTTCACCATTGCTATCTACCACAGCCATTGCAATATAGGCTATCCCCTTGCTGCCTGATCCAGAACTTTGGTTATATACAAACATATCATTTTCCAGAACCCGCTTTGTAGAATTTTCTGGTTGAGAGTAATCCTAAAGTGTACAGAATTACACATACTTTATTATATTAAAAATTATATGAAAGAACTTAAAATTATTAACCATATTATGAATTTCTGAAGATATACAGAATAAACACATTTATATTTGTATACATAAATATGATGTCCAAGTTTAAAAACATTGAAAATAACAGAAGAAATGCAAATGAAAGTTTCAAAAATGAATACAAGCAGAAAGAAATATATCAATGCTGGTCACATACATAGATACATGTACCTCATTGCAACTTTCTATTATCCTGTGCTTCCCATATTTAATGCTATGTTCTGATGCTAAAGATTCTATTGTTTTTCATTTAAATTATTTATAACTTCTCACCACATTCTGAATCTATCCCAAATGGGTAGCTTTACTGATATTCCTTCTTAGTTTTTGGCAATTATCAGCAAAAACACTTTTGATCGCAACTTGCAGAGATTGCATGGTTTGCATAAATTCACACATACTCTATAATACCTCTCACTTGGCAGAATATGCTTTTGCTAGAAATGAAAACCACATTCAAGTCTGTGACCAAGACTATTTCATACAGTTATGATATGTCAAATATTTAGATGGATGTATTTTGGAACATTTTTGTTTGAATATCTGAAATTATGTATTCTAGTTGTTACTGGAGTTCTTATTTTTTTTTTAATGGTGTTTTATGCTCATTCTTACTTAATATGATACCACAGGTGGTGACATTGGTGATACATGAAATTAAATGATAACTGGGAAAGGAAGTTTGGAAAGGAAACGTTCCAGGCATAAGTTATCCCATCAACTGCCAGTTATCAGGACTGGAGAAAATCATAGTTTTTATTAGCATTATGACAACTATGAATATATCATACATTGCACAATGTAAAAGGAAGAACACTTTATTTTAATATCCAGTTATAAGAACTGCCTTCCAGGTTCAGACGAAAATGTTGAATTAAATTTGAATTTATATCCTTATATATTATGAGAATTTGTACACCCCCCTTTTTTTTATTATTGTTGTTGCCATCAGTTTCATCAAGCTTTCTTTCCAATGTCATATTGTTGTTATGTGATTATTTCATATTTTAAATATTCTGTGTCTTTTAGCAAACCCTAAATAGGGTCAGATGGTTAAATAAATTTGCATAGCAGGCTCAAAATTAGATTTTGATTCATTAATAAAGCAGTGAAATGGCCCTTTAAGGAGTGATAAATGTTTAACATTCCACCATGCAATAAGTCTTTCTAGATAAGAATAAAATAAATGAAATATGCAAATCAGTCCATAGCCCACTGATGCTTGCTTTACATCCTTGGCCTACTTACCCACCTGCTGACATGTTCACAGCAGTGGCAAATATTCAGAACATGCAATGCATGCCCTAACAATCTGCTGTGCAGTTGCTATTAAATTATTTTAACAATTTTTATTTAATGGTACACATATGTATTTAGTATTAACTTTGTTATTTTCTTGGCTTATATCGGAGCCAAGTATAGACACTAAATTGCACTTAGATTGTAACGCAGTATACACACAGCATGCAGCGACCTGCATTCTGTGGTGGAAAGAAACCTTTGGATACTTTACAGAGCGAACGAAAATGGGGTAGGAAAAATCAAACATTTTCACACCCAGAAAAGCTGCAAGTGAAATGCATACATTAGACTGTAAACATATTTTTGTGCTGGTTCTAAAGCATTTTGCCATGGTTATTCCAACACCGAGATGTTTTTTGACACCCCCCCCCCAATTACCGTACTGTTAGTCCCCATTCATAACCAGTCTATCAAGTATTTCATTCTTTCATTGTTTTACTCTGAAATTTCCTTCAGTATTCTAGTTGCCTTGGTGACTTACTTTAGTGCTTGGTGAAATGAAAATGCTAGGTTTAATTGTGCAAGTGTTGCCAGTGAAGTTATAAGTTAATTAGTTTTGTAATGATCGAGTCCACTGAAATGTGTCAATGTGACATAGGAAAATTTAAAAATCTTTCGACTGTTGAGTTTACGAGGACAAACAACTAATTATTTCTCAGGATAGACCAGTGCCTCAATTAGCAAATCTCTTAAGAAGCAATAAGAAAGGATTCAGCCGCCATTTCAATACAAACCTATATGAAGCAGGTTTTTCAGGACACAGATAACATATGTGAGCTTCTCAACTATGTCATATCAAATGGGCTCCAAGAAGTGTTGCCAGAGTGGAATGCTTGTTTTTCCAACTGAAAACCATTTTGTGGGCTGGCATTCATCTCCCTTAAGAAAGAATTACTAAATCAATGAGAAGAAATTCATCTTTAGCTTTCTATGATGTAATTGAAAAATCTGTGAAAAGGAGCAGTGAATGGAGTTCATATAGATAGATATAAATAAATTGGTAAGTTCAGAAAATAGTGTTTTAGTTTCATAGCAGTCTTTTTGAATATATAGGTATTCAACAACAACAACAACAATAATAATAATAATAATAATAACAATAACAATAATAATAATAATAATAATAATAATAATAATAATGATGATGATGATGATAACAATAATCATAACAACAATAATGTTAATAGTAATAATATGATAGTAATATTGATGATGATGATGATGATGATGATATGTTCAATGTTCCTGTTTATATAGTAGAAATCAGAGAAACTGTATAGTGCATGCCTTTCACTTGAACCACACTTTCTCCCTGATGCATATGTGGACAATAGTCCAGTGAATTGGGGGCATGATGTGGTCAGCATCATACTTTCTCCAACTGGCATGTTGGCTAACCTAGACCACTAACGATCATGGCTCCTGAAATGCATCACAACGTTGACTTGGAACTGGGGCACCATGTCCAATCTATAACAAGTGCAGGACTATGTTGTATTTAACTTTGAAATTTAATACTGAAGGATAACATTTATTTCAAATGTTAAATATCCTTCTCCCTCTGATAATTTATTTTAGGTTTCCAAAACATAAACCAGAATTACTGTGTAAGTGGTTAGCTACTCTGATATGTGACAAATTTGTGCTATCAAAATACCACAGTCTATACTCAATGCAGTGTATGAAAAAATGTTACCACGTGAATAAAGGCAAGATAATGCTAATTTCATTTTTACAACTACGAGGGTTGAATGAAAAGTAATACCTCCACCTTCTTAACTCAACAGATGGCAGCATTGGTATGTGACAGATACTGGCTTGTTCTGTAGCCTCTTCCCTACAGCTCCAGTTGCGGAAGCCTTAGCATTGAATGGTTGTATTGTTACAGTGTAAAGTATGGAACCCTGTGCAGACAGTCAGTCAATGCGATTTAAACAACGTGCAGTCATTGAATTCTTGACAGCAGAAGGTGTCACTCCAAAGGAGTTCATCAGAGAATGAAAGTAGTTTATGGAGATGGTGTTCATGTGAGTACTGTGCGTTGTTGGGCGAGTAAGTTTAAAGGTGCTGAGGTGGGAGCATCTGACTTGTGTGACAAACAAATAGTTGGACTTCCTGTGACATCAACCACAGAGTTTCACAAGCAAAATTTTGAAGATTGATTCAGGATGATCATCATATCACTCAGAAAGAAATTGCAAGCACAACCAGCACTTCACAAGAACGTGTGGGTCACATTATTGCTTTGCTTGGCTATCAGAAGATCTGTGCATGATGGGTACCCTGGATGCTGACTCCTGAAATGAAAGCGCTCAGACTTGAAATTTGCCAGGAACTCCTCTCACATTACAAGAATGAAGGTGACGCCCTTCTCCATTCAACTGTGACAGGAGATGAAACGTGGGTACACTATTTCGACCCAGAGACAAAATGTCAATCTATGGAATATCAACACTGAGACTCGCCCCAGAAAAAGAAATTCAAGACGCAGCCCTCATTTGAAAAAATCATGGCCACAGTGTTCTGGGATGCAGATTGTGTTATCCATGTTGTTTCCTTGATTGTGAAACAACAATAAATTCAGAACATTACACCACAACGCTGCGAACTCTTACACGACGGCTAACAACGGTCCAAAAGAAATAGGGAAACATTTTCCTGCAGCATGATAATGCCAAACCACACACTTCATGTGCCACCACAGCAGAACTTCAGAGACTGAATCTCACCGCCGCACGGCATCCTCCATACAGTCCAGATTTAGCACCGTCTGACTTCCATCTGTTCCTGATTATGAAAGCCAATATGAGAGGACATCATTATGTTTCTGATGAAGATGTTGAGAGAACTGTGAGACTGTGGTTGCAGAAAGAGAGTGTCGACTTCTTCTGTAATGGCTTCAGAAACCTTGTTCATCGGCAGAAATGTCCTATCCAATTGGCTGGTGATTATATGGAAAAGTGAATATTGGTAATTAAAGATCACATTCTTAGGATTACTTCTGCATTTGATTTATTAAAATATTCCCATCCAAACCCAATTAACAAAGGTGGAGGCGTTACTTTTCTTTCAACCCTCATATTTTGTATATGTTCATTAGCATTAGTAGTCCACACTAAAATAATAAATTCATTATTATATCTCAAACTTAGTTTTTCAAATCTGCAATTTCAGACTGAAACACAACCCTGCAGGGTACTAAAAGGAATTTTGCAAAAGTGTAAGAACATTAAGTATTAATCGACTCTAATTTTAGATTTGTTTAGGCATTATTTCAGTAAGCATAGATCATAGTCTCCTGTGTGCACATATTAATATACCTATCTTATCTAACACAAATATACCATAAATACTGACAGAAAATGTTTACTTAACATCTTGAAAGTAGTTTGCAGAAGAGGAATACAGGTACCTAATTTGACATTTATTTTATTTTTATACTATACATACCATCTCTGAAAATCCAGTATCGCAAATCTTATTTTTTCTGCTAAACTGTTTTATTTATTTGTTTGTTTTTATTTACATACTGCCTTAGGTAATGTTGTCTTATTACCACTTTGACCTTCTATAACAATTGCTTAAATTGCAGCCTAGAATCGAACCCAGCAGATTTTTCATTTTTAATTCAGCATTTTGACCACTTGACTGCAGAGATACTCTTAACAAACCCTTTTTATAATTCTTGTTGACGACTTGTACATTAAAGTAAAAAGAAGAAAGTATACATGGAATCACTGAGAGGAAACTGAGAAAATGGAACTAAAGCTGAATTATGCTTTCTGTGATGCTTACATTCTGTTCGTAAAACACTTTAAATGCAGATATGAGGTATTCAAGTTCAATGATATTTACTTGTTTTGTTCAGTTGTGGGATGAAATTCCATCTAGTCAATGAAGTGATTTTATTCACCTCCCAACAGACATTCAAGGTCTAATCCCCATGCATAGATCATAAAGAACCTGTTGTTGCAATTATTTCCAATACAGGTATCCATATTACATAATTATAGTTGTTTAAATTTCACTGTTTTCCCCATTACAATCAATATATTGCATGCAACCTTGTACATCTTTTGCCCTTCATTCTGGTCTGCGCAGCCAGGCCTGTAGGGGCTTGATTGCAAGACATGCCCAAATAAACCAGCCATGTGTATTGGTGAATGTTTTAGTGCTAACATGCGCTCATGAATTACAAGAATAGTCCTATGTCAAAGGAAGTGAAAAGTGTGGGTAAATAACAGCATATATTGAGATTTTTCCTACTTAGTTTAATACAATTGACAATTTATAGTTGTTCGTTATATGATTGCTATGTCCTTTTTAATATTTTATCAAAATGTTTAAAAGTTTAAAATGACAGTAAAATACTCTACTTAGTGGACTGTGTATCCAGCTTAAGTGTTCCAGTAAATCATCAATTATGCCATCAAGCTCAGCAACATTTGATAATCCTCAATTCTATAGGTAAGTACAGTAACTTGCGCTACTTTTCCAAGAATTTTTGCTCCCATTTGCGTAGCTCTGGATGCAAATTTAAACATTTTCCAGGGTGTGGAAATTTCTTCCAAGCATTATGACCAGAAATGGCTAATATGGATAGAAATCGAGGTCATTTTTAGATGTAAGTTTGCTTGATAGTTGAATAACCACAAGGTTGAAATTATTTGGGCCACTTGGTTACACAGCAACTCAGGAGGGGTCACTAGTACTTGGCATTGCTGCTTTGTTTGATTGGTCAAATGATTATAAAAGAATATTATAAAAGCTTATTGTATTTTTAAGAGGAAATAAACACAATTCAATGAATCACAACACTTAAAATGCATTATTTTACAACAATATTTGAGGCAATTTCAGCAGAAGTCCAAACACCCTGGGCCTCTCACTTGCCATAGCTAAAAGCCCTTTAAAACAATAAACCAATGAACAATAATAATAGTACAATAATTTTTGCCTTCCTATAATTAACAGAATACACTTTAGATTCAGGTATACTACTGGTTTTAAAATTCTAAAGGACATGAACAATGTTAGTATATCCTGTATGCAACAAAATATGCATTTCTGAGCATTTAAGCATAGTAGTATTTAACATGTGATAAACAAAGAGATACAAAATTTATTGTAAAAAAGAGAAACTTACCTGAAAATGGCATTCCTGGCGAGAATCAGTATACTTTGGAATGTAGAGAAACTGTAGCAGATTTTGTCGGATATAGTAAGCCAGTGGTTGTAGATAAGAAAGGGCATGAGGCTGAATAGAGAACTGTAATAAAGAACATACGAGCATGAGAAGGTTACTCAACTGTCAACTCTCTCTCCTTCCTCCTCTCTTTCTTTCCTCCCTCTTCCTCCTCCTTCCCAATCCACAATCTATTCTCCCCTTCCTGCTCATCTCTCTCCTCCCTCTCTTCATCCTGCTATCCCACTCCTTCCCCCATCTCCTCTGCCCATCTGTAACACCTTCATTACCACCTATAAATACACATATCCTTTCCTCTGTAGGGTGTAGTGTGCTGTAAGAACCAATGCCATAAGCTGACTTTTTTACTTTCTCTACCATATCACTAGTAGGCAGAGAAGGCAAGACTTAGATATTGACATTTCACCTCAAAAACATGATCTGAGGTCCTCTGAATTGGAACAAACAGCATATTCAGAGAGCATGAGTGTGTGAGTGTGTGAGTGTGTGAGAGTGTGAGAGTGTGTGTGTGTGAGAGTGTGTGTGTGTGAGAGTGTGTGTGTGTGAGAGTGTGTGTGTGTGTGTGCGCGTGCGTGCGTGCGTGCGTGTGTGTGTGTGTGTGTGTGCGTGTGCGTGCGTGCACAGAATACTCAAGTTCAGCATGTTCCAAGGATACCACATAAAAGATTTTCAGGAACACTCTCTCATTCCAACTTCTCTTTACATAGAAAATGTTTCAAAATCCATGATTTTCTCAGAACTGACTCTAATGATTTTGTTGAAAATATCATATTTAAGATATTTATGTGACAAATAAAGTGTATATCTTCAATTCTAGGGGAGTAGGCTTTGAAGTCCTCTTTTATTTTTTTTATTTTATTTATTTATTTATGCTAAGCTGTATACAGGTGAATATGACCGGTGTTCAGCCCTTGCTCTTTACCAGTCATACTCATATTTTGCAATAGTTTATTAATTCTAGTTTATTACACCATTTTGTCTCTATTTACTGTCCATACCTACTTATTTTTCACTTTGTATAAGAATTGTCCAATCTTCTTACTGTCTTTTTGAAACATTTCTACTACCGCTACATTTCTTCTTAAACCATTTCTTATTAATATACTCTTTTCTCCAAACTTCGGTCCCTTTAAATTTAAATAATATGTGTTTCATATCTTCATTTCCACCACATAGAGGACATTGATTTTGTAAGGTACCCTTCCTTAAACCTTTTATCCTCAGTACTCCTGCTTTCAGCCATGTAATACCTTCTCAGTCCTCTTTATTTTTCACATCTATAGACTTTTCCCTTCCCCATGAGTCTTTCATTGGTATATAAAAAACTAAACTTCTCTTTTCAGCTATCTAACTAAATATTTTTTGTATTTCTATATCCTCAAATCTTTTCCTTGCCAACCTCCAGATATTATTCGCATTATTTTCTCTTCTTCTACACATTTCCGATAACCTACTACTTTCCAAGTTATTTCGGAGACAGTCTAACCATCCATTGTTCTTTAAACTGTTTTAACAAATTCCTTTCTTCCAAATTAAATATTCTATACCAAAATTTCAATGCCCTTTCCACAATCTTTCCCTAGCTTGCCACTCTACCCAGCTGTCGCCCTCCGTGGTGTAGCGGTTACCATGCTGACTTCATATACCCAAGGTCGTGGGTTCAAACCCGACGGAGGACGATGGATTTTTTCAGGCGTAAAAATCCTTCGGAAGGGAAGTAAAGCCGTGGGTCCCATGTCGTAGATTTACAGCATGTAAAAGAACCTCAAGCCTGATAGAGCCTCTGAGCAAAATTAAGCGGTCTTTCACGCCCAGTATAGAATGGGACGCTGACAGCCACAGCAGTTAAAGAGTGTCCATAAATAAAACGCCATTTCATTTTTTCACTCTACCCAGCTCTATTTTAGCTACCTACGTGCCTAACAGTTGCATTTGGTAACCCAAGAATTTCTTTGCAAAATTTCCTACGCACCTCATCTATAACTTCCCCATCCTCCTTTTAAGCCCCATACTTCTAACCCATATAGCATTATTGCCTCAACCACCATATTGTACACTTTTTCTATCTAATATCTATATTAGATACTTTGTATTTGCAACCTCTAATAGCTGATAAAACTCCTTTTCCTTTTGCCAATGTAAATTTCTTTTGTTTTGTTTTGTCTATTTTAACTCCTAGATAAATACATTCTCTCACTACTCTGTGCTCTTTGTTATCTTCATTCTTCCATCTTTCATACTTGCTCAATTTCCCACCTTTTTGAACACTACAATCTGTGTCTTGTCCTGGTTTACTTTTAAACTCCATTCTTTACAGTAATTATTTAATGCTTGCAAGGATTGTTTTAAGCCATTCACTGTAATTGCACCTACAACTAGATCATCTGCAACAGTAATCCTGGGATCTGAATATTATCAATTATTGTCATAGGATTATTATTCCTCCAATTTCCATTAATACATCACATATATAGATTAAATAGGACCAGACTTAACTTGCATCCTTGTTTAAGACCTCTCTCTTGTTGGATTTCTCTTGTTACAGCCCATTCCTCTACGCTTATACAAATCGTATTCTCCTTATATAATGCTCTAAGGGAGTGCAACATTTGTTTACTCAATCCTTTGGTCAACAACTTGGGCCACAACAATTGTAGCTCTATCCGATCGTATGCTCTCTCTAAATCCACAAAAGCCATGTATAATTTTCCTCTCTTGAAGTATTTATCTACCAATGTTTTTATAATAAATAAATTATCAACTGTTCTCCTCCCTTTTCTAAAGCTCATCTGAAATTTCGAGAGAATATTATGTTCTTCAACCCATGTTTGCATCCTACTTGCCATTATAGCAGTAAAAGTTGTTCCTACTTTTGATAGTAATGCATGTTGGATGTATTATTGCTCTCCTCCACTTTTCCAGTATATAATCCTTCACTTTAAGTGTATGAAATAAGTCTACTAGAACCTTAACTCTATTTATTTCGTGCACCATTTCTTAAGGAACCCAGTCGGGATTCCAGCTATTCCAGTTGCTTTCTCTCTTTATTCAGAAGGACTTTGGACTGTATAGTTGGTAAATGTTAAACAAATAGACAAAAACATTCTACACTGACAATTTAGGTGTCTTTAAAACAAAATTTTAATAACCTTTTGTAACACCAACCATTTCTTAAATATCCCTTATTATAGGTTTGAAATTTTTAACACTTTCAAATTACTCTTGCTATTCAATTGTTTCTCGTGTTATCATGGAAACAGTATGGTAATTTAAGGCCAGTATATGGTACTCCTTTAAAAATATGACTATAAATTTGGCGTGCTCTATTTCCTTTGTACTTATAACAAAATATGTAATAAAACTATTTCTGCAAATGTTTATCTCAACTAACATGAAGTAGAGAGGAAAACATGCTTTGTAATAATAGTTTATAAAAGCTATATAAATATAAAGGATATTGTGTAGAGAAAGTTAGGTGAATGTAGCACCTCAGTTTTTTTTTTTAAATTAAAAACCACTTGGAGAACGGGAAAAACAAATATAGTATGGTCTCTGGTAAATCTAGGTTTAATAACTTATTTATTCTGAGGCAATAGAGATTACTGCAGCAGATTCTATTACAATAGATTTAATTTACAAGTTGAATTCCTGTTTTAAAGACTGAGCAAGACTGATCATGTAACTCTTTCAATAAATAAACTTCTAAGATAGTTATTCAGAAACTACCATTAAGTAGAGTCATCAAAATCCATGCTGCTTTTGCTCGTTACTCGTAAGCCATGCCACTCTCGAGAGACTCGTGTATCGAGAACTAGTGCTCACGAGCAAGGCAACACGAGAATTCTAGTAACTACAGGTGGAGTAGTTGATGTATGATCTGTGGAATAAATTGGTTACATAATAACTAGGGACCAGATTTTTAGGTTTTAATCTATTTTTGTTCTTGAAAATTAGAAAGCTTCAAAGTACTTTTATAGTTCAAGAGGTTTGGGTGATAATTTTATTCAGCCTAAAAAAGCTAAATGGGACATTAAGACCTAAAACTCACTAAACTTAAGTTTTGTTTTCTTTCTTCAGTTCATTTAAAGTAACAATTTTTGTTAGCAATTCGTTTAGTTTTGTTTAGAGTGTACATGTGGGGTTATCCAGGGAAAGAATGCTTTTGGTATAGAAATTGTGCAAATGAAGTATGAGCAAATGACATCTTGCAATGTTGAAAGATCTCTTTTGGCCTATAGGAATATATTAATAAACAACAGAAAATTTGCAAATGTGGCTGGTTGTATATAGCAACAGTGCCACCAAGTGAACTTTATTTTATGTGAGTGCTATATATTAAAAACATGTGCTTGATATGTTAATTACAATGTTCTAGCACATGTTTACTGTATAATATATTGTTTTAAATTACTGTACATATTAATAGCATGCTTCCGTGAAGTAAAAAGCTTTCACATTTTTATCTATGTTATGTTTAAAAGGCTTTTGTCGTTGACTTGCTTAAATAGCTAGGAAACAGGCAGGAGCATTGTTTAAAAGCCTAGAAAAAGCTAAGAAAGTTGTTTATAAACCCAAAGGGGTTAAAAGAAGATAATTAAAGGCTAAAACTACGGGCCCTATTAATAACACAAGATAACTTATCGTTTAACGGCACATATGTATATCCAAATGTGTTTACGCGTTTGAATCAGCGATATTAATGTTAATGATACGAATCAGCAATATTAATGTTAATAATACACCTATCATTTGTGTTGCTATGTATATAACTTATACTCAAACTTCAGGTAAAACTGAAAATAGAATTACTTCATGCAACATAAACTTCTTAGGAGTAATAAAATATTTAAATACTTATTTGTAATAAAAGTGGACACCACATATATTTATATCTGCAGATTCTGTGATACCACATTTCGTTTTAACCCATTCTCTGGCATGAGTTATTTAAATGTCATTCCTGTCTCAGTAGGCTATTTAAATCTCAAATCATTTACATAGATGAAATAATAGAAGTTACAGATCTTAGGCAAATGTTGCTTTAGTATATGTTCTCGCTTAGATAAACCTGCATAATTTTATCAACTTTTAGCATATTTTCACAATTTTATAGACAATCTCCTAATCACCTGAAGAACGCTATAGATTTGTCATCACTTCTGGTATGTAATGTCTCGGTGCTGCATTGGCTTGCACCCATCAACACAGTTCGTAATGTATCAGTTTCGCATATTTTTGCAGCTGCTGTGATCTTGAATAAAATGAAACTGTTTATTTTTACTCAATTCATCCCTCCCTTACTGATCCAATTCATCCCTCCCTTACTGATCCAATTCATCCCTCCCTTGCATTGTGATTTATAAACAGAATAGCACTTCTTTATCCTATACAAAAGTTTAAGTGAGCAACGGGTTGCCAAGTTACATGATGGGCAAAATTTAGTTTTTGTGGATGACAGATTTTTTTATGGATATTATTAGCAATTCTTAAGTAAAAGTATATTGATTTTCTTTAGAAAAACTGTCACGGATGTAAATCTTTGTTACCTACAACATAGTGTCTGTTAGGCAATGTAACAGCTAACTTATATTTAGAGCTAACAGCAACAAACTTCTCGGATGACTGAACAACTCCACAAACATGATACTGTGGTGTAGGGCCACGTGTGTTTACCAGAGTGGATTCTGAATTCAGCATAATGAAAGCAGTGCTAATGTGTTTCTTTTTTTTTAATTACCTAATTGAACAGAAGGCTTTGCGGTATGTACAACATTTTAGAAAACAATAGTTAGATAATCAATAATTAAAGGAATGGTTGTTAGAGATGCCCAGGGAATCTGGTAGTGCACGGTGCCAATATTACTAATGCAATGTAAATGTGCTCTTGTCAGATTTACTTTTTCATGGAAAAAATAAAAAACATTTAAAAGCAGCTGAACCCTTTTTAACTTTACAGTCAAAAATACCATTTCAACCTATTAAAGACACGTATGAATGTGCAGCTGCAGAAGCTGTTCTTATGTTGTTTTGTCGTTAATCACTTCCCTTGATCATCTTTTAGATCTGACCAAGAAATTGTTCCAATGTGCTAACCTTGAGTTTTAATTTTTATTTTTGAAAGAAAATACGAAATTATGGATTTTGATGGATTTTTATGAGCTGGTCTGATGGAAAAAGTAATCATGTGTTGGCAACTCTGGTGAGCAATGCACTCAACATGATCGAGCAGAGCATGCTTACTGTAATGAAATGCAGGTCAAAGTAAACACATGCAATGCTTTCGGTTATTCAGCTTCATTTGATAGCTGAAAGGTGAATGTAAGTCACAAGGTCAAGGGGAAACCTAACAGATAATTACAGTAGATATCTCTTTACTTTCTGAGTAACCAAGTAGCACACAGGAGAAGCATATACATACCTACCAAAGTGTTCAAAACAAACCAGCGCCAAGGAAAAAGATTTTGTTCTATTCAAATAAATGTGCTTAGATTAGAGCGAATAACAGAATTACTGCTTCAAATAATGTTTACATACAGATTTATAACAAAACTATATACCATTTGCATTCTGACTCTGCAAGTTTCTGCGCATTACACTGCAGTCTTGCTATTAACAGGACTCGTGAATCTTGCGAGTAAACGAGAATCTCGTAAGCTTGTTAGTCAACTTTCTTCCTGCCAGCCATACATTCAGCTGCGTCTACTGGCTGTAAGAGTCGCGGTTAGTGGCAGTGAGAAACAAGCAAGACTGAAAGCTGTTTTGACCGGTTCTACCATTAAGATAAGATTTGACACATGATTGTACTGTAACCCAAACTGCTTGATGAAATTATATTAAAAATAGAATTATTTTGCACAAATTTTATTTAATGACTTATTTATTTGTACTAAGCACCCACACAAAGAATATGGCTATACATCAGCACAGGCTGTTATCTTGCCATATTCCTAACCAAGTTTTCCTTATAATCTAGCATGTTTATTTTAATCATAAAAATGATGATAATATTAATAATTAATAATAATAAAAGTGTACAACAGTCATGCTCAACATTTCTTAAAACAACCTATAAACTTAAGTTTCATCTACTTCTCTTTTTTTGCAAACCACATCCATTTCTTTTTGCATGAATTTTAACCCACTTCAATTATTTTTTTAAGAAAACATAAAAATTTCGAAAGACATTCATTTAATATTTGGACAAGCTAGTAAGTGTAATGTGGACTCCATAGATGTACGTGGAGAAAAGCCTTTAAAAATGGTGTTGATTCATTCCAAAAGTAGATATTGTGACACTCCGCATTATACCATACTTATCATTCACTTACACAATTTCTCAAGATTGTTTAGACTTATTACTTGAAATGATGAGGATTTTGGGACAGTGATGTATACTAAAGTTAAGCATTGATTTGAGTTGATCGTAACACTTTCCATCACTTACATTGTTTTATTATTAAGGACATATTTTGGAAGTTCCATTGCTTCCAATATCAACTTTTTGAATACCGGTGCCATGATTATCTGTGTTACAGTAGATGCTTATGGTGCTGGATTTAGGAAGTCCTGCACAAGGATGTCTCAGGCGGGATTTCAGAATTCATCAATTGTTCCTTGTTCTTCCAAATGCCAATTTTTTTTTTTTTTTTGTGAAATGTAAATTACATATTGAATAAAAGTTTTACTGGTTAATACTCAGTTCTGTGAGTTTAGTCCCTCCACGCAACAGATATAAACAGGCAGAAATTAGAATCTAAATGTAGAAAAAAATTGTCATGGAGCTACAAAATGAAATGAAGATTGAGTGGGATAAAGAAGGTATATTTTAGAATTTGGAATAAAACTCTCTGTGTGCATGTGTATGTGTGTGTGTGTTTTTTTTTTCCAGTGTTTTGAATATTTGTAGAATAGGGGAAGGTAATATTTTCAATTTAAATATTTTTAGAGATCATGTACAATCTCCCAACACATGCGACTGTGTGACACAATTGATGTAATATTATACACTTGATACCTAGTAACCCATTTCCTCTGTATACCCAAATAAAGTGCATTATTTTGTAATAAGCAGAAATTAAATCCAGTGCAAAGCATGTAAAGTTAAAAGAAAAAAAGTGTTAAGGCTGTGGTAAGTCAATGATTTATGTGATAAAACAAAACATGAAGGACTGATGGAAATAGCATTGTTTAAATATAACACAAATCCCTGGATTAAAACAACAGAGGATGAGTGTAGGAAAATTATGGTAGTGAAAACAATACAGTTTTCAGAGAATGACTATCCCTATTTCAATAATTTGCCTGTTCTTACACTTACCTGTATAACCGAATCGGGCAATTTATGTGGTTTCTGTATGAAATGAACATCCTCCGGTGCGAGTTTGCACATGGGATTTCTCGCAAGCATCACAGACAACACCTCTAGGACAGCATCATCCAGTCTGTTCTGAAGCACTTGCACTAACTCCTCCTTCACCTCAGGACCTATGATAAATGATTGATTATTTACATTCTACATTCTCAAACAATTGGTCACCAATACACAGTAGAGAAATGCAATATTTTTTTATTGTTATGTTTTAAATTTTTTCTCCTTTGAGATAGGACATTTAAAACATCATTACCATAGATGTAATAAATCTTGTCATTTTGTTAAAGACACTGGCGCTGAAATTGCTTGTCAAGGGTCATATGCAACACTTTAATACTAACCAATGCTTCAGTATCTTCAGAGTGCTTAAAAATTCTAATGTCAGTCCTCTTTTCTACCAAAGTGCAACTTGTAAAATAAGACAATTTGAATGACAGTTTATGTTCTCAAATCTCTCTTGCTACGGTTCTTTGCATTTAATTGTTCACATATGAGGATTAATATGAGGATCATTTGATAAGTTCTTGGAATTGCCAACAATGGTCATTGCTAACACAACACAATAATTAGCCATCCTTTGTGGGTGCATAGGTGATGTTTCAGTGATCTGGGTGGAGAACTGTGCTGCAGATGACTTGTTGTTTCCATGTAAGGAATTTTGAAAATGGAAAAAACTCAGATTCAAGCAGTGATAAAATACTTTATAAAGAAAGAAATGGAAGCAAATGAAATTCATGCTTACTTGGTGAACACAATGGGGGACTTTGCACCTTAATATTCAACGGTTGCTAAGTGAACCAACAAATATAAATTTGTTCAGGAGAGCATAGATGGTGGTGGTGGCGGTGGCAGTGATGATGATCTGCATAGTGAATCGGCCAAGATGTGTCACCACTCTAGAAATGATTACTAAAGTCCACAATATGATCTAGGAGGATTGACAACTAAAAGTATTGATGACTTAAAGTGTGAGAAATTTCTGAAGCTGTATCAATATAGTGTGAAAAGGTATATCACAATTTGACTACGGTATTGGGTATAAAAAATGATGTAATGACATAAGATCCAAAATGTATCAGAGTGCAAATTTCTAAACAATGTTTGGCCCATTTTCAAAAAAACCACAAGATTTTTTGCACCAGTTCACAGATGAAGTATTGGTGCACTACTAAACAGCAAAAAATAAAAGCCCAGTTGAAACAGTAGAAGCTTGCTGATTCTACACCTTCAGTCAGCTGAAAAGGTCATAGCATGAATTTTCTGGGATGCAAAAGGGATTCTGCTGAATAGATGATTTTCATAGTGGTCAAACAAATGCAGGAGATTATTACGCTAACCTATTGGATCAACTACCGCAAAAGGTATGCCAAAAATAGACCAGATTTAGCAAGGAAGAATGTCATCTTACCTTGAGACAATTCATGCCCGCATTGAAGAAATGAAATGGAATGAAGAACTGATAGCGAGAGTTGATGAGTATTTTGCAGCCCTGGAGGAATATCATCTTTGAGATGGAATAAAGGAACTGTGATATCAATGGACCAAGAGTTTTGTAGTACTGGGAGACTGCATTGAAAAATAAAAATAGTTTGAATCAGGTCAGTGGTTTCAGTCTGAGAATTTATCAAAGACAGTCATATGTAGCTACAGTTTTTTCAATATTATAATTTTCCTTTGTATATCATTTTCTTTCTCTGCTTCACCCTCTTGAAAACAATTGATTTGTGATTCTTCAGTATATTCAGGTCTGCACTTAAGGATGGCAAACTGTGAAACACTCAGAGGAGCAGGCTTAAGGAGGCAGCAAATATAGAAAATTTCTACAATCCCTTATAAACATTTGATAAAATAAATTCTTAGCTGTGTATTCCTAATCCCTGAATCTCTTAGTCCAGTGATGCTATGTCTCACAATTTTCACACAACCCTTTTTCTCACTTTTCCACTGGGTGTCCAACTGTCTCACTTCTATAACATTCTACCTGCCACTGAGTACTTTCAATAATACTTATTCCACTTGCTTTACTTGCCTCCTACATTTACTTAACTCACAAGGTACCATATCCCTAGAACAGGATTTAGATTCCAAATATTTGTTCTGCAAGAGCATTCTGGGTACTTGAAACCCTCGAGGTTTGCTTTGTGGATCAGAACAGACACCAATAATTTTCCTTTTTTCTTAGTTTTGAGAGATTTATTTATGAACATTATATACAAAAGTTCAAAGATACCCATAAAAAACACACAGAGAATTTACTTTACTGTTGCTTCTGTAGGTTACTTTTTGACATATTCACCCAAATTTTCTGGCACAAATGATTTCCTATTATCAGGTAACACATTCTTGTGTGAAGGAACAGTATTTCAGCAGAAAAGGTCATTGGAGTGTGACATATATGCTAATGCAGCAGGTTCTGGTGGTAATTTTTATCAATAAATGTAATTCTTGACATGATCTATATCTTAGAGATATTCTAGATGTTCTCGGGCTTCAAGCCAGGTGTAGTGATGAAGAGTCAACGTTTTGGAAGCGTGCATCTCTCCCATCATCAGGATGGCTATTTATGGGACAGAAATAGAAAATTACATCCATCTTCCTCCTCAGCACTGTCATTACCACAGTTGCCACCAACGTTGCACAAGATAAATATTGATAATAAAATTAAAAAACATTTTGTAAAACAATGAAAATATCACATCTGCCAAATTCCAAAATTAGGTCCTAAAAATCAGAGCCTTCTTGCATGTGAAGTCATCTTGTATTCAAATAAATTAAGTTTAATAATTGTAAGTGACTGGATAACATCATACATAGTAATGATAAAATGGTCAACTCCTGCTCTATGGTAAGGGTGGTACAATCTGTGCTGTGTGATTGCCAGAACATACACACATGCATGAAGTGACAATGTTACACTCACGGAAAAAATAAATGCAACACCGCTAAGGACTGTGTTTATCAAAACATGGG
The DNA here is from genome assembly GCA_030762935.1 of Hymenopus coronatus. NCBI lineage: Eukaryota > Metazoa > Arthropoda > Insecta > Mantodea > Hymenopodidae > Hymenopus > Hymenopus coronatus. The sequence goes on along the minus strand of CM060900.1, from coordinate 497,024,183 downwards.
CATAGCATGAAGATAATGCCGAGTTATAGTTTTGGTGATTGATGTATAGTGGTCAGAGGACAACAAATGGCACTGCAGAGAAGTGTATCTATGATTTATGTGTCGTCTCTGCAGATAGTCGCTGCAGTACAATAACAGTTGAATGGTGGTGTCAAAAGACACTCTAGGACATAGCCATCCCATGACAATGAGAACATATTCCTGTTGCACAATTACAGCCATTTGAACAGGCTCCAATTGTTGACCTGCGTGAAGCTTAATGGACCTATCGACAAGTTGCTGCACACATTGGGGGCAATGTATCAGTGGACTTTAAGTTAAAAAAACTAATATCCTTCAAAGTTATGAATAAAGAAGATTCATCTTTAAGTCTTAGTACAGTGCTTTCAACAATGTTCTGTGGAACATTCTCACAATCGTAGACCAGGTTCTGGGTGGTCTTGTACAGACGTATGTCTGAATCGACGGATTGTATAGACATCGGTGGGTGCCCGAACAGCATCCAGAGAAGCAATCCAGGCACATGTAGCATCTGGAGTGACAGCACCGATTATTGGAAACCATCTTCTTGCAGCAGGACTCAAATCACGTGTGCCTCTGGCTAAGATACCTCTTACACCAACACACCACCAGGTACATCTCCTTTGGTGCCAAGAAAGGGCAGACTGGACAATTGAATGGCCGGGTGAGAGAGAGAGAGAGTGAGTGAGTGAGTGTGAGAGTGAGAGTGAGAGTGAGAGAGTGAGAGAGTGAGTGAGAGTGAGGGTGAGGGTGAGGGTGAGGGTGAGGGTGAGGGTGTGGGTGTGGGTGTGTGCGCGTGTGCGTGTGCGTGTGTGTGTGTGTGTGTGAGTGTAATTGTCCAGAGTGCATTCCTTCATCCACGACCCAAAGACCCAACTTCTGGCATAATGGTGTGGGCTGCTATCAGTTACAACTCTTGCTCGCCTTTGGTGTTTGTGCAGGGATGTGAAAGTAGTGCCAGCTACATCCAGCAGGTAATTAATCCTGTGGTACTGCAATTTCTTCAACAGGAAGGCGATGTGTTGTTTCAACAGGATAATGCACGTCCCCATACAGCTGCTGCAATGCAATGTGCTCTTCATGGTGTGTGAAAACTGCCCTGGTCAGCAAGGTCTCCTGACATCTCTCCTATTGAACATGTATGGGGCATGATGGGAAACAAACTGACTGGGTCTTCACATGGTAGGCCACAGCCATTAGCGAACTGTGACAGCAGATGCAGAATGCTTGAGACAGTGTCTCACAGGAAGCCATTCGCTACCTGTACAATCATCTGCATGCTCAGGCCTGTATCGCTGCCCGAGGGGGTACATCAAATATTAATGCAACTATTGGGATATGCCCCCTTGTGACATGTAAACTTGCATTGTGCTTATTTTGTTATCGTATGATGTTATCATGATGTATTATCTTGTACATATCTCTTTCTTAAAGTTAAGCACTACTGGTGTTGGATGTTTTTTTTCCCGTGAGTGTAGTAACAGAAAAATAGGTATAGATACCTCAGAATAGCAGCATTATCATCTGTTAAAATCAGTTATGATTTTAGTTAAGCCAGCCAAGACCACAAGTTAGAATATTTTCTCAGCTTAGTCAGACTCCAGTTGATGCTCAGCTCATATAAAAACTAAAAATGTCAAACCTTAAAAACTTCTACCCCATGTGTGTCTACATATAAAATCGGATTTTCCCTTAGAAGTCACTGTTTGTTGTGTCAGCGTAGCTGTTCATAATGCTGTTAAGAGAGAACTTCAGTAAATAGACCGACAATATATGTTTGTTTCCTATGCACAATATACGTGCTGAGTTGGCCTGAGACTTAGTAGTATTCAAAAGAAATATACTGAACTCTCTTGCTTTATAAATTAAAACATAAAAATAGTAAATATATACCAATATTTGTAGTTGTTCCCACTCAATAAATAAAAATTGTACTGCATGCATGCTAATTTAGCTGTTTCTCTCCCTCTCCCTCTCCCCCTCCACCCTCCCTCTCCCCCTCCCTCTCCCTCCCCCTCCCTCCCTCTCTCTGTCTCTCTCTCTCTCTGTCTCTCTGTCTCTCTGTCTCTCTCTCTCTGTCTCTCTCTCTCTCTCTCTCCTTTTTTCTATATATAACCAACTTTAACTTCAATGGTCATATCAGAGTTTTGACTTGTGAAACACTTCGCATTACTGTAGGTTTATAATGTTAGGTTAATCAGTTTTATATTGCTAAACATATGCACATTCACTCTCATATTCGTACTTCCAGACTTATTGGGGATAGGGAATAATTCTGGTTAAGAAAAATTCCCCGCCCCAGCCGGGAGTCGAACCTGGGACCTCCGGGTGAGAAATCAGTTCGCTGACCACTCGACCAAGGAGGCAGTCAATTCATCTTTTGTTTCAGTAGAACATGTTAAAACAAACAGAAGATGCCGGATATGTTGTTCTGCAAAACAGATCATGCTATAAATGTTCTGCAAAACAAAAAATTAACTGGCAGACCATTAAATGCCTTGCTCTGTTTATTGAGTATCTAAACCAGAGCAGGGTTAGTATGACTATTAAACAGTGGGTTAAAACTACGAATATAGTGTAGTAATATTTAACAACAGCCTTGTTCAGAAATAAGACAATATAAACAGCATACTCGCAAACCATTCTGAGGTATTTCATCTTACATTTGAACTACAAATGAGTTAGTACTACAAAGTACCTGCTTCTGAAATTCCATGCACTTTAAGAACAATGGTGTCTTCTGAACGTGATAAAATTGGCTGTGGTGTGACACATGGAGTTGGAGTTGCAGCATTACCCTCACTGGAACTGAGGCCAGTAAGCGAACTTAGACCTGTTGATGAACTGGGTACAATTACTTCTTTTTCTCCAAATGACCGCAACCGAGGCCTTCCATCTCCCTAGAATGAAAAAATTCTTGCTATTCATGGATTTTTAATTATTAAAAAAATTCTTATTCTATAGCAAGTATTTTATCTTGAATTAATTATCTATATCAATAATAAATTTACAACATATGAAATAACATGTAAATACAAGAAAATATAAACATTTTGTTAATATGGTAAATACATCCTTTTGTGATCAACAGATCATGCTTAAAAGATTCCATAACTTTGGGAATATCAGGAGCTGGCCCCTTATTTGAACTCATATTACAGGCCTATTGGATTGAACTAGTGTATAAAACTTGCATAACACATCATATCAGTCCACAGATTTTATCACCATTATGCTCTTGGCAGCACTGAACTCGGTACTCAGTAATAACTCAGGTTATGGCCAAAGGAGGGCATAGGCAAGTATTATACCGCACACATAGCAGACTGTCTTATGTCAAAACAATCAATCATGATTGGCAATTAAGTTCCACTGATAAGTCCAGATGTCCAACAGTCTTTAGAATGCCTCTTTTCACCTATTCCATTTGCTTACTATGATAAAACATGCAGAATATAAACTACCGCAGATGAGGTAGTATATGGACTGTCTCTGCCTTATTTGTCCAGAGTATGTCCAATAACCTGCACTGATAATAGCAACCCCATTAAAACCCAACTTCATCCATTCACCTTCATCTTATCTCATGTTCAAGATCTGCGAGTTGAATGTTGTAATCTTAATCGCTGATATAGGAGCATACAATCTAAGCTACCTTGTGGATGTATGACGATTACAAATGACTATAAGTTATCTCCTCCAAGATAGCATTTTATTTATGCAAAGTCACCTATTGGTTTCAAGCAGTTAATCCCTGCACCATGGTCAACCATTGAAACAGTAATTTTACCCGGTTATCACAATGGTCAAAACCATATTTACATATCATTGGATTAATACTATAATTACAATTGGCACACTCACTACCACTCAAATATGATATTGTGGTCGATTATAGGATCGTTATTTGTTATCTGCATTATGGATTACCTTATGTTAATATGACATCCCAGGTGTAAATTCGGACAGAGAGAGAGAAGGAGAGAGAGAGAGAAGGAGAGAGAGAGGAGAGAGAGAAGGAGAGAGAGAAGGAGAGAGAGAAGGAGAGAGAGAAGGAGAGAGAGAAGAGAGAGAGAGAGAGAGAGAGAGAGAGAGAGAGAGAGAGAGAGAGAGAGAGAGAGAGAGAGAGAGAGAGAGAGAGAGAGAGAGAGTAGCATTTAAAGTAATATTAATCTTTGCATTGGATATAACATGAAACTCTACACTTAAAATTGCATGCACGCACGCACACCCACATTAATTTGCAAAATAATTTTGAGATATTTAGATCCCATAACTCAAATAAATGTCACAGACTTTTAGTACTATTAATCAAATACTTTTTGCAATTTATGTGTATTGCTTCTATATTATCAAATATATTATTCAGATTCATTATTATTTTAGTATATATTAGTCAACATATGCTATATTCATGGAAGTCTTAACCAAGTTATATTATTTAAAGTAAATGTAAAACAGAAATAATATACAAGCAGACTAAGGAGATAAAGTCAAGCTGTTTAGGGCATTTTCTGTAACATGTTGATTAAAAGTTATTATATCAAGAATTGCTCTATCATATTGCATTGCTTTTAAATATTTTATATTACTTTTCAACATTTTATATTAATAGCAATTATACCATAATTATCACTAAAATACCATGATAATTCCTTAAGAATTTTGATTTTGTATTAATATATGTATATCTGCCATCACAATCATGAGTGCGCAGAGAAAAAAAAAAAAAAAAAATATGCTTTATTATGAAAATAAACAATTATTAACATATCAAAAAATCATAATGAGTATTACCTAACAATAAGCTTGCTCAACTATCTACCGGCATGTTTTCATGCTCTTAATACATTTTACAACTAACATGACGCAATACTCTGGGTATATTTCAATATCTTAACAATATGATTTCGCTTGTAATAAAGCTTGATTACCATTACCTTTTATAACAAAGTTTTTATAATAAGTATCTTTTTGCAAGCCTCAATATGAATGTATTTGCTTTATTCCTAAATATCTAATTGTTTATTTCAATATCTTATAACCTTAAATGTATATCCACAAATGGCTACAAAGGCACCTGATTCCAACTTTATTTGGATTTTGTCTACACAGGAAACCCATAAACTTATTCCTGAAAATGTCCTGTCACTGTTTCATTCATCTTACCCCAACATGTGTTTTAAAGCAGAAGTAGCCCTTAAAATACCAAACAGTAATCTTCGTAATTGAAACATTAATGGGAATGCACAGTGTAGAGTAATTTTCATGTTTTTCCAGTTTTCATTCATTCCCTCCTGTTGATGGCGGTTTGAGATTAACCAACTACACGCAAGAATTCTGCAAAGGATGGCCTATGTAAGTACTGACAGAACATGTGTATTAAACCTGGATCAATCAGCGCACCTGCCAATGGACATTGCGATTATTCCACAATGCATTAATCCAGTCGGAGTTTTGAAGTTTCCACAGGATGCAAATTCACACAGGAACCAGGAATTGCTGATTCTAATGGTCATGATAAGGAGCCACTGTTATCAGACTGTAAGTGGAAATGGCTATTTAGGTGCATTCGCAATGTATATTCCATGAATGCAGGACACTTTGCTCACAGAATTACCATTGAATGTGCTGAAAAAGTGTTTCAGCAATAACACACACACAAAAGAGAGAGAGAAAGAGTTATAACAGTTGCAAGTGCTTCCATTATTCAATGACATTCTGTGTTACCTCACCACAATTAAAGGCTATCCTCCTCACCCCTCCCTCCTCCATCCATTTTAGGTTTTTTTTTTTTTTTCCAGGTGTCTAATCATAAACTAATAAGCATACCATGTATTTTCACGATTTATTTGCACAATCATTATATTATTAATATTTTAAAAGCTGACGTTAGATATTGTATATTGTCAAAATATTTTTTTTTTTTTGTGCTTTAGCCTCAACTACCACATTAGTTGTACGTAGCTTAGTATGGGCACCGATATTGTATTGTGTTCAGTTTTGGAGATGGCCCATCTCACCCAATGACCCCTTTAAAAAGCATTTGGATGTTTTAAATGTTAGTTATGCTTGTGTTTTTATTTGTATGGGAGAAACTTACTTATAACACATTTTGACGTTTTAAATGTTAGTATTCCTTGTGTTTTTGTTTATTTGGGAAAAACTTCACTTATACTAATTAAGTTGCCGAGGATGGCAACCCTTTTAAAGCTTACAGATATGTTATGGCCTACCCTGGTGAATTATTAATTAGTACAATTAGGGAATAATTTGAATAGTTTCATTCAATATTTTTTAATTCATTTTAAATTGAAGCAAAGCATTAAAACTGGAAAATTATATGATGAAGTGGTTTACCACTTCCTGGGTTAAATCCCAAGTCGTCATTCTTCTAGATGACAAGAAAATTTTGCTGTTTCATGGCGATTTGCATAATTTCTGACCTTTTCGCCCATTGGTTAAAAGATATAGTGCCATAGGCAGTAATCTCCAGGGAGAGGCATTATTGCAGAACAATTCTGAAATCCCTCTAAGGAATAATGAACTTTATTTAAGAAGATGTAATATCCAGTTCAGCTGCTCTTAAAGGTTGTCTTAGGTCCACATAGTGCGTGACCGACTTCTGCATGTGACTCTGCAGAGAACCAAGTCTAGCAGGTACAGAGGTGCAGTGAAGTTGAACCTATTGATACCTCTCTTCTAAAAAATTTATTCTCACATCCTGCTTATCATTTCTTGTTTCTTCCTTAACCTCAGTCTACACATTTTCAATAGGATTCAAATATGGTGAACAAGGAGGCTATCTGTTACTCTTGATATACTGCCTCTCTGGGAACCAATTTGAAACCTCTCTATATGTGTGGGTAGGATAATTATCCTGTACAAATTCAACAATTTCATCAGGATATCTCATCCTCAGAGAGGAAATAAAAGTATTCAAGTATTACCATGTATTTTGCTCAATTGTCAAACTTCCACAGCAAAAAGATACAGATAAGTGACATGATAAATTATGAAGCCACATATTTTACGTTATATTGGGACCCCTTTAAATGGTAGAAATGTCATGTCACCTAATTTGAGAATATCAAACTATTGCAGTCCCAGTTGGCATTTTCCTCCATAAATATGAAACAATCTATGATCACCTGTTAGACATTGCTTTTCAGGTGTCATTCATCCAAGAAATTCTACATGATATGTCACAGAGCAGTTTTAGTTGATCCTGGGAACTGTGAATGTACTTTCATTTCAGAAGTAGTTTAAAAAGTGTTTCTCCGTGCTACAGCAAATAAAGCTGTATCCATTTCAGAATGGACACACATCTTCCTGAACAAGCATGAGGGCATTCCCTGGATAGTCTTACCATCCTTTGCACTGTAGTTGTAGAGGCTCCAATAGGAGCTGCAGCTTTCCGAGCATAAAAGCCTGCTATATTAACTAGTGCAAGGAGAGACTTCCTTATGCCTGTCTTTGTGTTCATGTCCTGCCATGGTCAAATGTGGTATGATTCACTGAAAGCGAACCTATTCAAGCCTGAAACTTTTGAGCACCCTTCTGCATATCATGTGGTTTGTGTGTAACATATTGCAGTTAGGTAGAATAAATGCTTAAAAAAGCATTATAATAACTATTCTGTTAGTAGCTTTACTGAGCTGTGTATGAAATGCAGTATATCAAAAGTAAGTAGGTGCCATGAAAACTTTTATGAACAAAAGAAAAGTGTTTACTACATGCGAGAAGTGAACCTGCTGTCTTAACCACAGAGGTGCCCTACCCTTTGCCACAGTGCTACAGAGGAGAAACATGGAAGGCATCATGTATATTAATACCATACAGCAACTTGCTGCAATGGCTGTATAACTGTATTGTAAACAATGTGTTGTGATATGTGTATGCAGGGAAACGGGAAATTTTGATCACTAGTGTTGTCCAATTGCTATATGAGTGGGTTTCTGGAATCAATGTGTAGTTGTTGTGAACGCGTTGCCATTTAGTAATCATGCAATGTTGGAGAGGTGTGGAACATGCTGTTGCTGTGAGAGCACATTACAAGCAGGGTGATAGTTTAACTGCTACACAACGGTTATTTCGACAGCATTACCAGCTCGGACCTCATGGATCTGTTCCATCTGCTCACGTGGGTGCATAATTTTGAGTAAATAGGTTCAGGCTTGAAAAAGAAGCCTCCAGGTGGCATTCGAACGATACGTACAGCTGAGAACATTGCAGATGTTTGAGTTTCCATCAAGAGGAGTCTTCGCCACTCCATATGTCAACATGCATCTGTGCTAGGGATTGGATTACAAAGCATGCAAAGATTACTGCACGAATTTAAGTTCCACTCCTACAAGTTACAGATTGTGCAGAGATTACATCCACAAGACTCTGTGGCAAGTAAGGAGTTTGGTGAACGGGTACTGCCTAAAATCAATAAGTACACCCATTTCCTTACCAACGTATGGATGTCAGACAAGGCCCACTTCCACCTTCTAGGATACATAATCAAATAGAATTCTTTTTACTGCGCACAGGCCAATCCTCATGAGTTTCACGAGCATCATTACATAGCACAAAGTTACAGTGTAGTGTGCCGCTTCATGTCATTGGGCCTAACTTTTATGAAAGTGAGGATGGAAGGCAACAACAGTAACATCCACTCAGTATGTTGATAAGCTTGAAACATTCTTTACTCCGAGACTGCACGCTCTGAACATCGGCAACATATGGTTTGAGCAGGACAAAGCCACTTCACATACTGCTCGACAATTGATAGAAGCCGTTTGCCAATTGTTTAGAAGGTGCATTATTTCTCGTAACGGCAACATTCCATGGTCTGCGAGGTCACCTGATCTCAGTGTTTACGACTTCTTCCTGTGGGGACATCTTAAAAATAAAGTGTACCGCTCACGTCCTTCAATTATTCAAGAACTTTAACAGCAGATTGAAGACGAAATCAATGCCATACCCCGAGACATGCTACAGCGAGCATTCCAGAGTTTTTAGAACAGGCTATTAGAATGTGAATGCAAAAATGGAGCAAATCTTTCTGATGTCATCTTTAAGAAGTAAAGTAAAGTGACATTTTGTAATGAAAACATAATGGCACGCTGTATACATAAACTTTTGTCAATAAATGTGTTTTTTCCTATATTCACTCATGCAAATTACATTACTTCATAATTTTCTGTTTCCCTGCGCCACCCTGTACAGCTTAGAAAATTTTGGCATTCAAGACATGACTTTTTTTTGTGCTCAGCTATACATTTTTTCTCACTGACAAATTAAATGGTAATTGCCATGCTGCAATAACAGACAAGAATCTTATGGCACACTAAAAATATAACCTCCCATTATGGAAGCTTAACTGAACTCTTACTATACTTTCAACTGAGAACCTGAACAAAAAATTCAGAAAACAAAACATTTATTCTTAACCAAAATAAAACCAAAATACTTCTAACTATTTAGTTTTGAAACCATGTGTGTATAAACCTGATTTGATGTGTCTTCTGAAGCTCCTATACTTGAAATGGGAACGATTACTCCACTTGTTGGACGGCGAGCATTTAAAGATGCAATTGAGGAGCTGCGTGAAACTGGTCCAGGCAAATTATCTTCAGTATCAGATCTTCCTATACCTCCAGGTGGTGTTAGCTTGTTATGACTACGCACATTTTCATGCAATCTGCAAAAAAAAAAAAGCAAAGAAGAAGAAGAAGAAGCAACATTAGAAACCTGATGTACAATCCTTATTTCATAGAAACAAGAGAAGTAAAATAAAGCTACACCTAGCTTAATTAAGAACTAACCTTAAATAATAAACATTTCCTGAATTATCACGGTACACAAACATGTTTTTGCGATTGTTGACTGAGAAGCGATTCAGTACTGTACGAAGGGCCTGAATGCCGCGTGAAAAGCTGGTTTTTCCTGGACCTGTTTTGAGGCGGGGATGCAAACCAAAGTGTGCCTCCCAGACCACATTACATGCAAATGCACCAGGCATGAATTTAAGGGTTGCTTCAAGATAGCTCATCTCACCATCACCATCTGCCCGTTGTCCTTCTGAAAAAACATAATACATGTGTGTTACATATTTGGAAACCACCAATTGTAAATTTATATCCATATCTCAATTCTTTCTCACCAAGTTATTTAGGAACAACAATGAGCAAGAACCAATGTTCAGTTTTAAGCTGGAGAAAAGGTCTTGTAAGGGCTCTCAATCAGGGAGCTTGGATCATGCAGTTGACAATTACACATTTTATGCAGCAAAGGAAATTTTTACATGAACAATGTGCCTTGTATGACCTTCTGCCGCCATACAAAACAGCATTCCGAGCTACAAATGCAATGCTCCAGTGCACAGTTACAGTTTGGTGTCATTAGCAGACACTCTGAACTTAGCTTATGGTACAGAGTTTTTCATTTACATGTGTTTGCTGTCATTCTGAGTGCTATTTTTGAAGCTGTGTATGTCTGCTTCACCAAACAGGTTGGCTAAGACAGTAATGTCTGTTGCTTGCATTCAAAAGGTCTCAGGATCATGCCCCTGAAATTGTCCAATCTGGCAAAAGGTCTTTTCCACAGTTCTCCTCAGTCACTGGGTGAAACTTACGTTACTTAATTTTATCTGTGAATTTTCCTACCATCCCTTTTATGACTCCATTTCATTTCCTTTTTATTCACCACCACACTAATCTATTTAGGCAACACCCATCCTGCATAAGCTATGCTCAGAGCTTGCTTACTCCTTGACAGGCTTATGACTAGAGCCGGTCAAAACAGCTTTCAGTCTCGCTGCCGTTAACCGCGCCTCTTGCAGCCAGTCGAGGAGCTGAGCAATTGGCTGGCAGGAAGAGAGTTGTATAACGAGATTATGAGATTCTCGTTTACTCGCAAGACTCACAAGCATCGTTAATAGCAAGACTGGGGTTAGAGCCGGTCAAAACAGCTTTGAGTCTCGTTTGTTTCTTGCTGCCACTAACTGTGCCTCTCACAGCCAGTAGATGCAGCTAAATGTATGGCTGGCAGGAAGTAATGCGTGGAAACTCGCAGAGTAGGAATGCAGATGATCTATAGTTATGTTGTAAATCAGTACGTAAACATTATTTGAAGCATTAATTCTGTTATCCACTCTAATCTAAGCACATTTATTTGAGTAGAACAAAATCTTTTTCCCTGGCTCTGGTTTGTTTTAAACACTTTGGTATGTATGCGCTTCTCCTCTGTGCTACTTTGTTGCTCAGAAAGTAAGAGATACCTATTGTATTTATATGTTAAATCTCCCCTTGACCTTGTGACTTACATTCACTTTTCAGCTATCAAATGAATGTGAATAACTGAATGCAGTGCATGTGTTTATTGTGACCTTATTTTATTTCAATAAGGTTGAATGCGTTGCTCACCAGAGTTGCCAACACATGATAATTTTTTCCATCAGACCAGCTCGTAAAAACCTGTCAAAATTAGTGATTTCCATATTTTCTCTCAAAAATAAAAATTAAAACTCAAGGTCAGCACTTTGGAACAATTTCTTGGTCAGGTCTGGAAGATGATCAAGGGAAGTGATTAACTACAAACAACATGAGAAAGCTTCTGCAGCTGCACGTTCAAACGTGTCTTTGATAGGCTGACATGGTATTTTTTACTGTGAAGTTAAAAAGGGTTCAGCTGCTTTTAGATGTTTCTTATTTTTTCCATGAAAAAGTAAACCTGACAAGAGCACATTTACATTGCATTGGCAATATTGGCACCGCGCACTACTAGGTTTCCTGGGCACCTCTAACATCCGTTTCTTTAATTAATCATTATTTTCCATTCTTTTGCAAAATGTTGCTCCCTTCTGTTCAATTGGGTAATTAAAAAAAAGAATGCATCAGCACTGCATTCACTATGCTGAATTCAGAATCCACACTGATAAACATATGCGGCCGTATACCACAGTATCATGTTTGCGGAGTTGTTCAGTCATCTGAGAAGTTTGTTGCTGTTAGCTCTAAATGAAATATAGCCATTACATTGCTTAACAGACACTATCTTGTAGGTATACAAAGATTTACATCCATGAGTTTCTCTAAAGAAAATCAATATAATATTACTTAATAATTGCTAATAATATCCAACAAAAAATCTGTTACCCATGAAAACTAAATTTTGCCTGTCATATAATTTGGTAACCCTGTTGTTCACTAAAACTCTTGTATAGGATGAAGAAGAAGTGCTATTCCGTTTATGAATCACAACGCTAGGCAGTTGCATTTTATTCAAGACTACAGCAGCTGCAGAAATATGCAAAACTCATAACTTACGAACTGTGTTGACGGGTGCAAGCCAATGCAGCATTGAGACATTACATACCAGAAGTGACGACAAATATATAGCATTCCTTCAGGTGATTAGGAAATTGTCTATAAAATTGTTAAAGTTGGCTAAAAGTTAATAAAACCATGCATGTTTATCAAAATGAGAACAACATATACAAAAGCAATATTTGCCTAAGATCTGTAACTTCTATTATTTCATCTGTTTAAATGATTTGAAATTTAAATAGCCTACCCAGACAGGGATGACATTTAAATAAGAGAACGGATTAAGAATGAAATGTGGTATCACAGAATCTGCAAATATAAATGTATGTGGTGTCCATTTTTACTACAAATAAGTATTTAAAAATTGTATTACTATTAAGAGGTTTATGTTGCATTGTTTTCAGTTTTATCTAAAGTTTGAGTATAAGTTATATACATAGCAATACAAATGACAGGTGTATCACTAACATTAATATCGCTGATTCAAATGCGTAAACGCGTATGTGCTGTTAAATGATGAGTCATCTTATGTTATTAATAGGGCCCACAGTTTTAGCTTTTTATAAATGCAGTTTTAGACTTTTACTATCTTCTTTTAACCTCTTCAGATTTATAAACAATTTTCCTAGCTTTTTCTAGGCTTTTAAACAATGCTCCTGCCTTTTTCCTAGCTATTTAAGCAAGTTGACAACAAAAGCCTTTTAAACATAATATAGATAAAAATATGAAAACTATTGTACTTCACGGAAGCAGTTTATTAATATGTACAGTAATTTATAACAATGTATTACACAGTAAGCATATGCTAGAACATTGTAATTAACATATCAAGCACATGGTTTAATATATAGCACTCACATAAAATAAAATTCACTTGGTAACACTGTTGCTATACACAACCAGCCACATTTGCAAATTTTATTTTGTTCTTTAATATATTCTTATAGACAAAAAAAGATCTTTCAACTTCGCAAGATGTCATTGGCACATACTTCATTCGCACAATTTCTATACCAAGAGCATTCCTTCCCTGGATAAACCTACATGTACACTCAAACAAAACTAAACGAATTGCTAACAAAAATTGTTAATTCCAATGAACTGAAGAGAAAGAAAAAGTTAAGTTTAGCGAGTTTTAGGTCTTAATGTCCTATTTAGCTTTTTTAGGCTGAACAAGATTAGCACCCAAACCACTTGAAACTGAAAGTACTTTGAAGCTTCCTAATTTAGAAGGGGGAAAATAGATTTAAACCTAAAAATCTGGTTATGATGCAACCAATTTATTCCACGGATCATACATCAACTACTATGCCTGTAGTTACAAGAATCGAGTCGCCTCGTTCGTGAGCACTAGTTCTTGATACACGAGAGACTTGTTGCCACACTCTCGAGAGTGGCTTAGGAGTAACAAGCGAGAGCAGCACATGTTTTGACTGGCTCTACTTATGACGCAAGGCTTTGTCTTACAACTCCTTTTGGGGTGTAAGTCCTCTAAATGAGGATGGTAACTCAAGAAGAAGTATTTCTGCTTCTAATACAAACAATGGGAAATAAGCATCTCAGTGCTGAGGAGAAGACTCGTACTTGCACTCTGCTGTAGGTAGGCTAATCTATTAATTAAGTAGCCATTGATCTAAGGTTTCAAGAAATATATGACCTAAAAAGGCAGAAAAGGAAGCAGTGCCATTGGCACATACTTTCACAGCAAGACAAAAAGCAGTCGATAAAAACATGATGACTAATGAGGGTTTAAAACTGGATGGATGGATGGATTTATTTATAATACATACACATTTATATACTAAAGAATCTAAAAAAATATAAACTCAGCTCTGTCATAATATAACCCTCTGACTGTAATCTACATGGGTAATGCAACTGCTAAGGTACGAATGTTGTCTGAGAAGCACCAAACCTGATGCATAGATAGTGGCTGTGTTTCAAACAAATGACTATGGTGGTAAGTATCAACCTTATAAACAGTCAGACAGAAGTAAGGTTTTAGGGTGCCCAACCTATAAGATTATTAGCGCCCTAGGAGGTGCAAGAAAACAAAAACGAGCATAAAATAAAACTTAGGACTAAAAGTTCATGCTATAAAACATGCGCACACACACACGCACACACAGATGCTAAAATAAGGACTAAAATTTAGGAGATAGCACTTCGAAAATAAAATATAAAAAAACCTAAGGTGGTTAAAAGAAATAAATAAAACTAAAGTGTGTCAAAGCTATAGAACGCAATTAAAACTATACACCTCCAATCATAGAGAACTGTCGAATAAAACATAAAACACATTCTACAGCAATCAGGCTGTCTGCTAAAATAGCACGCACGTCACACGGCAAACTCAATGAATCGCATTGTAGCTAAAAATTGGCTCTCCGTTAAAATGTGTTTCACTGTCAAGGTTGCGCTGCACCAACAAACTGGAGCTGCCTCTCCTCGTAGTAAATGACAGTGGCTAAAATAACAGTGTCCGATACACAGACGACATAAAATTACCTCTTCTCAGCGGGAGGCATGACAAGAGGTTTTCCAGGATTCGGGGAGTGCTTTAATTACCCGCAATTTGTTTCTAGTAGTTCTGGACCATTCACCCAATGAGAAAGAATGGTCCCTCCCAACACTGCCTTAAGATCACTAGCGGGAACAGAAGAAGAAAATATCCTGGAAGATGTAATTGATCTCTTGTCAGCAGAATCAGCTGTCTTGTTTCCCGCTACTCCCAGTGACCAGGCACCCCGAGAAACATCACACTTAGATCTTCTGCCGAAAGGGAGTGAAGGCAATCTTGGATACGCTGTACGATTGGGTGGTAAGGGTAAAGCGGACAAATACTTTGGAAAGCACTCAGAGAATCTGAACTAATTGCAGTGAGTGGTAGCGCATGTCGCTGTCATAAAAAAGAGCCTGAAGGATACCAAATAGCTTAGCTGTGAAATTCGAACACTGTCATAAAAGATGAAAAGTAAAACCATTGGTTATCAACCACAAAGGCACATCCAACACCTTGATCATTCTTCAACCTATCAGTGTAAATAAAAATGTTGTCGACTTTGAAAAACAAGAGGACCCTAGATAGATGGTAGCATTTCTGTGCCGAGGCACAGAGAAGGAGGAGGAAACTCCTTCCTGTGCCAGAAATTTACACAGACCGTCTTTTTGGTGAAGAAGTGAAAGCCATTTGCCATTCTCCAAAAGGAACTAGAGTCTAACAGCATGACACTAAGTATTAGACCCTGAGATACTCTGTTCTCCTGAATAAAAGAATCAGATAAAACCATACCCACACAAACACGAAATACCCAGCCTTTCATGAACTCCCGAATGAATATGGGAAGGTGACCTTGGAAACCCCACTGATGAATTGTATGGAGAATGCCAATTCTCCAACATGTGTCTTAAGCTTTCGCTAAATCAAAAAATACAGCTACAGTCTGGCTTTTACTGAGGAACCCGTTCATAATATGGGTCAAAAGAGACACCAGATGATTGATAGTAGAATGGTTACGACGAAAACCACACTGAACGTTTGGTAAGAGGCCCCAAGATTCGAACCACCACATAAATCGTCCACTGAGCATATGCTCCATAACCTTGCAAACCAACTAGTTAGGGAAATTGAGCGGTAGCTGGAAGGAAGTTGGCGATTCTTGCAAGGTTTCAGAATGGGAGCGGTGGCCTCACGCCATGCAGCAGGAAACGCACCTTCAAGCCAGATACGATTATAGAGCTGGAGGAGAAAAAGCTTACTATCCATAGACAAATGCTGAAGCAGCAACACATGTATGGCATCAGACCCAGGAGCGGAATGCCTAGAAAAAGAGAGGGCATGTTCAAGCTTACGAAGGCTAAAAGGGCGATTGTAGAATGATAACTCCTGGGTTTCCAACGCAACCTTATGGGGAACAAAAGCTGGGTCATAATTGGTGAAACTGCCTTAAAGGCTCTGCCCAAGGTGTCTGTGATAAGAGCAAGCTCCACCAGGGTGTCACCTCCTACCATAAGACCGGGTATAGCACACAGTTTTGCCTTACCGACTACATGCCTAACTTGATCCCACACAACAGATGTGGGCATGGAGCTATGAAAATTCTCCACATAACGCTTCCAAGAGGCCTTCTTACTTTCACGGATAATACACCATGCTCTAGCCTGTAGTCATTTATAGACTAATAAGTTATCTTCTGTAGGGTGATGTATGAAAACCCGAAGAGCACTTCGCCACACACAGATAGCTTTGCCGCATTCCTCATTCCACCAAGGAACCCGGGTATGCCTAAGTTGGGAACACGTATGGGGAATGGAGCATTCAGCAGCCGCTATGATAACAGAGGAAAGTGCTCAACCAGGCTAATGACATGGAGATATTCGGCAACGGCAAAATGGGCTAGGCGAGTACAAAGCAACCAATCTGCTTTGTTAAACTGAAATTTTGGGGTACCAGTGGTTGGAGGAGTACAATGAAGGAGTGTAATAACAACTGAAAAATGATCACTGGAGTGAGTGTCAGAGACAGTATTCCACTCCAAATGGTGTGTAAGCTGTGCTGAACAGAGACTTAACGAGGTGAGAAAGGGTGCTGGTAGACTCTGAGAGAAAGGTAGGTTCACCAGTATTCAAAAGGGAGATATTCAGCTGATCCAGAAGATCACTATATAAGGTTCCCCTTGGTGATCCCCAAAGAGGGTGATGGGCATTAAAATCCCCTACCAGAAGATACGGTGGAGGTAACTGCGAAACTAAATTAACAAGTTCGTCAGTGGCAAGGGGAGACGAAGGTGGAACATATATACTACAGACTGAAAAACTAAAAACAGGAAGAGAAAGATGGACAGCAACAGCCTGCAGTTGAGTGGTGAGTGGCACAGTTCGGAAACACACATTGTCACTTACAGAACCAGAGAACCATCATTCGCAGGAGAGCCCTCGTCCAGTTCCAAATCGAAGTGAACTGGCATGTGTCGACGTAATACAAAGGTATCTCAAAGGCGAAGTTTTGTCTCCTGTATGCAAACAATAAGAGGTGTATAAGACTGGATTAAAATATCCAGTTCAGGCTGATGTGGACGTAGACCGCATATATTCCACTGGAGGAAGGACATAAAAAAAGGAGAGTAAAAAGGCTGCTGTTCATTATGCGTGTGCCGGTAAGGGAGTGAATTAATGATTGGCTGGGACCGGAGGATTCCGTGTAAGCTTTCTCATTTTCATTGGGCTTTGGCTCCATCTAGTGTGGTCGCCAAATGGAAACGAATCTGGATTGCCATCAGTGTCCAAACAAGTAGTGAAGATACGGTTAGGAGAGCAAGAATGACTTCTAGGACAGTGAATGGGTGATTTACAAATCGTGTGGTCAGAAACAGTGCCAGAAGATGTAGATGGTACAGAAGAAGGAGATAGTGTGGCTACTTTTGGAGGAGAAACGTAGTCAGAGGATGCAGTCTGGATACCTATAGACACACCAACATGAGGACCAGAGAGCATCTGAACTATAGCATCCTGTTTCTGCACCGGCTGGCAGACAGTAGCGGAATATTTCAAAGGAGTAGTCGGGTGAAGGTCGAGATAAAGTTTCTGTGCTGCCTGAAAAGTTAAATGGTCTTCAGCTCTTATCTCCTGTATCTTCTCCTCAATGACAGAAGTGGGGCCTTGAGCAGATACAGTCGTGTGCGTTTTGCCCACATTGAGCACAACCCAGCAAATTGTTACAATGTTGTTATTTATGTCCAAACGTCTGACAACGATAACAACGCATTGGGTTCCGGATTTAAGGCCGCACGGGTGCTCTTTCATAACCGCACACGATATAAGCCGGTAAGTCAGTTCGCTCAAAAGTCAGAGAGACTGTACGCAGTGGGAATGGCTTTTCATCCAGTTTGCCAATTAATCTGTATGCAGCAACTACAGCTTGAACGGAAAGACAGTTCACTATTTCCTCGTTTGACAGACCATCCAAACTGGAGGTTGTCACCAAGCCTCGGCTACTATTTAAAGCTTTGTGCTTCTCCACCTTAATGGGATAAGAACCCAAAAGAGAAGCACTCAGAAGCTTGGCCGGTCGTTCTAAAGTGGCTATCTCAATTAAGAGTGTGCCATCTCCACATCTTATTGCATTTGTGACTTTACCGCAAATCCTGTCCAGTTCCTTTTGATTATAAAATGGACTGATGTCTTTCATTGTTTTGGTTTCACACATCAAACGCATAACACAAAAATGTATTGAAGAGTTTCAGCGCAGAGGAGCCATGATGGTATAGTCCCCCTTCCGGAATCATCGGCATCAGCCTGCTATCCTGGGGATACAAGAAAAAGACACCTAAATCCTTCAGTCTGTGCCGCCCTGGAGCACCTGTTACAGCCTGATCTCAAGGAGTACTTCAGAGTAATTACCCTCCGACTATCACTGCTGACCGGTATGCGACAGTTTCACCAAAGGAAGGCCCGACTTTATGTCCCTACCACTGGAATAACAGCGGTAATACATTGGGTCCCCCTACCAATCCAGCCACTCACGATTGCCGAGCTGCTCGCAGGGACCTGGCCCCTTGGGAGCTACATGGGTGCATATGACATTTGAATGGCTCCGCACCTAGTATCACACGAAAGGGGTAGTGAGGAGGGTCCACTCAACCTTCACATTTGAGACCTCCGGAGAGCACACAACATTGAAAGCTGCGCCAAAACCGTGGGACAGGAACCACGGAGATAGGAAAGATCCCTGTTGGGGAGGCAGGAGTTCTTAAACCTAAGAATTTTATAAACCTAGAAGAGGAAGAGGCTATCATAATGGGGAATGTAATGTGTAATATGAAGAGTTCAACGTGGCTGAGACAAGTGGGAATGAGCGAATGACAATGGGGATGAAGGCTTGGGCACCTGAGCAAGCCAAACCCATTACAGAGTGAGCCCCTGGGGAGTAATAATCCTAAGGTCTTAAAAACTAATAATCTCCGTAAGCCTAGTAGAGGAAGAGGGTGATATTGTATACAAACAAAACAACCAAAAGCAGAAAAAAAGACGTGGCAGTAGTGGATGGCAATGGGTCAGGTGAAGTGAAAATGAGTGGCTCGGAACCCCGGGGTATGCCCAACCCGTACCTACCATAGTAGGCTCCTGGGGGCAACCTTATAAAGCTTAAGTTTCATGAGGTTGCGTTAACTCTAAATGTTCTTGGGCTTCTAGCCAGATAAGTACATGGATTGATTCCATTATTTCGAAGATGTGCATCATCTTCATCTTCAGGGTAAACTGAGGACTTGAAAGTCCAGATATGTGTATTTATAGTGTTAGAGTGAAACCATCTGATTGGTTCGCATGATATTTTTTAGCCATAAGGCAACTAATATTTAATATGACTGAGGCATGGGCAGGGACCTGGTAAAAAACTAAATAAGGCAGTTATACGCCTAATGTTTTGAACTTGAGCATGGACCCGTTTGAAAACATTTTATAGCACACATGTTTTTAAACACAATCTGTTGTATAAGAATGCAGTGAAGTTTTCTTAAGTTTTGGGTGATGCCAACAAAGCAAATTCAGTCAAAATTAAGGGTTGAAAATGGGAACAAACATTCTCAAAACTGGTTCCAGTAAATAATTACCATAGAAGTATGTTACAAGTAAATTCACCATCCACATAGTAAACAGATTGTGTTCCATTTGCATAAAGAGGAAATAATGTTTTTCTGAAATTCCATATGAAGAACAAAAACTTGGTAATATCAAGGAAATAAAACTTAAATGAAGAGCACAAACATAAATACCTTCTACAGATTTAGCTCGAGAAAGAACAGCTTCTGATCCTGCTACTGGAGTAGTGCCAGCTTTCCAAATATCTTCACTTGCCTCTGGCTCTAAAAGTTGATTGCACATTCGAGTGTCATGTAGATTTTGTAACAGCATTGTCTGATTAACAACCTTACAAAGGCGTTTGATGCTTGTTATCATGCTCCGTTGTATATTCCGATAGGGGGCCTCTTCTTCCCCTTCAGGACACCTGTAAAAGGAAAGCACAGTCAGTGGATAGGAAATATTTTTCTGAAAATATAGCAGAAAAAGGAAAATAAATGAAGATGAAAAATAAAGTGTATGCAAATATAAATTATGTCCAATCTGTAAACTTCCTTTCAGCCTTCTTACACCAATAAATTATTTTATCACATATTTAGAGTTATTTTTAATTATTAATTTAACTAAGTCAAATTATTTGAATTTTGATCCAATACAAACTCAATGAAACTTACATCTATTGATCCATTAAGCCAAGTGAATTTTGGATTATGCTTTGCCATATTTTGATAGTTTTAGACATCAGAATTACGTATTTAACTATTTTGAAAATAGAAACATGTTAATTTTTGTTTCTCTGATGTTAAATCACACACAAACATTACAAAAATATTACTTGGGTCAATTTAAAATATGGATTTGGGTTGAAGTTTCTCTACAGATTTAAGATGACCCCATAGGAAAAAGTCAGTGAGGGTAATAAAGACACTCTTTGCATGGATTATATGGAGATGATGCAAATATAATTAGAGACACTGAAAAAAATAAACTGCATGAAAAAAACAATGAGATATTAAAACAAATAGAAAATTGGCTACAGAGCAATAAGCTCAAGCTCAACATTGAAAAAACATATACAGAATTCGTTCAAGGTATGCAAGATCCAATCCAGATCTTTTTCAACAATGCACAAATTGCAACGGTACAATACACAACATTTTTGGGAATCTGGGTAGATTCAAGTTTAATATGGGAAACTCATACATAATTTGAGAAATAAACTAAGCAGTCTATGCTGTGCCTTTCAAATCTTATAAAGATATTCCCCTTGGATGACAAGGATAATATACTTTAGATATGTCCATTTCCTGTTTTCTTATAGCATTATAGTATGGGGGACCTTCTTCTAAAAGTATTAGGCTGCTCAAACTACAAAAAGGATTACAAAAATACTAAGACAAGCACCAATACGTTCAGATAGTAAGACAATTTTCAAACAGCTGTCGAAACTACCCCTACCAAGTGTATACATTCTCAAGTCAACCTCTTATATACATCTAATCACGGATTCCTTCAAAAGGAACTTAGTCTTGCATGATTATATTAACTTATACAATCCTTCCCAAATAATGATAAAGAATTCAATTGCAAAAAAATTAAGATAGCTATGAAAAACATTCTCTTAAGTAATTTATCATTCTCTGACAATGATTATATGAATAAAAAATTTTAATCTCAAGAAAGTTTTATTTTTAATTTTTTCATAAATTATGTGCATATAAAATACAATTAATTGCACTCTGACAATACCATAGAAGTGCTTAACACGGGAACCTTAAGCTGATTTTAGTAGTAATGAATCATAGTTACTTTTTTGAGGATACTGTGCTTATGAGGAAACTTAATGGCTACTTTCAAGACCAAGATTTTACTTAACGTCCATTAGATTTACTTATTGTGATCGCTATTGTAAAATATAATTTGTATAGAAATGTAATCAATTTGTTAATGTATTATTTCTTTCCATGAAGCAATGAATTTATTGCATTTCTTAAGCTGAATAAATTCTATTCTATTCTATTAAAATCTTATTTTTTTTTTTTCAAATAAATTAAAGTAACCAGATGTTAACTAACCTATAGTAGCTTTCTAATTTTTCCACTTTTTTTCAAGGAAAATATAAACTGTGATTCAAAAGCTGCACAACATAGTATAACTCTATTATTAGTATAGATACTGGAAAAAGGATATAGGGCAAAACTGTTGGAAATAGCATCTCTTTAAATCACTTCGCTGCAGCATAAGATATACTATTCAAGTTAAATACCAATTGCAATTAGTGAGAAATTAATGGGTAGCCTTATTAGTCTGCTAGAGAACACAAATTTAACAAAAACTTGACACTTGGACAGTTGCAATGGCCAAGTGAAACAGGTTAATAACCAAATGTCACTTCCTGTGTTTTATCCACCTGCAAACTAATGAAGGAGATGTTCAAATTGATAATCATTCTATTTAGAGCACATCTGAATATAATGGACATAATACCTGCACATATTATATAGCATTGCAGAGGTTATTACTGCACAGCCTCCGAGTTTTCTTGCAGTTCCTGCACTGCTCAGGGCCTTTAGCACACTATAGACTTGAGATGACCCCAGAGGAAAAAGTCAAGTAGAGGCACCTGGCAGCTTAGGCAACCATTTCACTAAACAGCTTTGACCAATGCGATGCCCACGTGACAAACACTTCATTCAACAATTTATGTTGTCCATCTGAAATGTGGTGGTGTTCCATTTTGTTGAATTCAAAACATTGGGTGCATTCAGGGGACCTGGTGCAGTGGATT
Organism: Hymenopus coronatus; assembly: GCA_030762935.1. Taxonomy (NCBI): domain Eukaryota; kingdom Metazoa; phylum Arthropoda; class Insecta; order Mantodea; family Hymenopodidae; genus Hymenopus; species Hymenopus coronatus. The sequence goes on along the minus strand of CM060900.1, from coordinate 497,001,479 downwards.
GCTGGATCAGCAAATGAAGCAAAGGAATACTTCGCTGCACAGGCAGCAGAAAGAATAAAAATGGTGGAGTATTTGCAGAGAATGTTTTAATAGGTATATCCAATAATATTTGGCAGCAAGGAGCTGCATAAAAGGATAGAGGAAGGAATTTGTTTCAATATATAATAGACTAACAAACCTCATCACATATGTTATTTATGCATCAGTAGCAGTGTAAGCAGTTGTCCCCAATACATGTAAGTACAGCATAAAGCATTTCTTGTTTACGTTGATAACAGTTAAAGCTGTCTTTAAATCTATCTATGTATTACATTAGTTATGCACTTTTACATACCAGAATATGTTACTAAAATAATTTTTCAGGTCTATATTTGATTTTTAAGGTTTAATATAACATGCAGTTTTTGGACAATCTCCTATACTTGTCACACCTTTTGTCATACACTTTAAGCATAGTTTACTGTTGAGGGTCCCAAGTCACAAAGCATAGTTGATGGATGTATTTTGTAAGGAGAGGATGCCCAGCAGTGGCAGGGTAAACTAAGAGATCTGCACATCTAACCATCTCGGTCGTAACAAGTATGGGAGAATGTTTGCTGCTGTAACCAATATAAACTACAAATAGAACCAGTTTTAACTGTATTGTGCTTCAGAAGGTCTAGAGGTAAACAATATATTTTGGTATTTAAATTCATGCTGATGAATAAATATCCTACAGAACACAATATTTTAGTCTTTTGCTTTATGTTACAAATTTTTTAATGGGTTCCTAATAGTAGTTCCTTTGGCTTTCGTTATATGTGAGTAAATAAAAAAAAAAAAAAAAAAAAAAGTGTTAAATTCACATAAACTTCTCAACCCTCTAACATTTATTAATGGTTATATAAGTATTCTTATGAAAGTGTATTTTTCTATGTACTCCATTTTAATACAGAGAAACCTTTGCAAAAATAGCTACATTACATATTTTCTTATAGGCAAAGGGAATAGCTATAGTCAAATGTTTAAAAACTGGGCATTATGTGCTATCCTAAAATTCCATTAATATCTCAGAAACAGATTATAGCTTAGCAGAAAGCTTATTTTGAATAAATTGTGTTTTTTAAGGAAATGTATAGTTTTGTTGGGTACAATTTCGTCTATCACTTAATGTTTACAACATTATACAAAATCCCTTCTGTATAAAAAGGACTTTGTAGGCTACTCCTGAAAATTTCAAAGTATATGTTTTATGTCATGCAAGTATCTTTAATACGTGGTATGTTAATCAAAATTATTCACATTGTTTCTGAGATAAACTACAATTTCAAAGAAAGAAAAGCTTTCCATGCAAAGAGTAGTTTGAGGTTGGGAATATTCTTGAAAATCTTCACGTCACATCTTCTGAAGATACTGAACATAAATTTCAAGTTTGGTTAATATTTATCTGAAATTTTGTTTTAGAGTTATGCTGCTCATAGATACACATATATATATATATATATATATATATATATATATATATATATATATATGGACCATTATCTAAAAGTATTTTTGTTCAGTATCTAAGACATGTATTCAAGTTAAATCTTAATATTAAACTTTAGATGAATTACGTAACTTCATATCCTAGGGCATATTCAACAAATGCAATAATTTCAGAATCTTATTAAAAAAATAAACATAAGGTTGAATCATAAAATGAACCGTCTCTGTTGTTGCTGTTCAAAATTCACCTAAATATTGTGGTACTGATTTCTTAAAATAATTAAAATACTTTACAATAACTGCCCTATCTCCCTCCCTATTTTCTTATATGTGATGGACAGTGAATAAGCTCCTATAACAACATCCTTGTCATCTTCCATGTATGTCAATGTGCTTTCACTGCAAGGATTGAGCATAAGTGGTCCAGAAAACGAATAAAAAATTCCTGCTTCCATTTCAACCAGTCCATTCAACACATCCTGCAATGCTGTAAGCAGCAAAGATATTAAGCAGTGTTACAGCACTTGGCCTGCTGAATGTACCCTGTACAGCACAACAGTGAGTTTATTGTTGAGAAATATGAGACTGATGAGAACATCTCTGTATATGCTGCACTGCACGTTTAATGCAACATTCACAATGAAAGCAAGCATAGGTGTAACATAGCACAAGCGCAGATGCAAGGAAACACCATTCATAATGCATTCGTAAGCACAAGGCAAGAAGTTGTCATGGGTTTCTAGATTCGCAAGTTACATGCGAATATCTTCCAAGCACTTCGCGTTACAAACATAACCAACAATACCACATAAGAAAATTCACTCAATCTTTTACAAAATAAATACATTACATACTAACAGCTGACGCATGCGGCAGTGATGTCATAGTAATTGCTCATTCAAAATTATTGAAAATAGGGTAATTCTGCACAACAGCTCTATTAATTCTACCGTCTGATATACGGAGATATGTCAGGGTATCTATAGCAGGAAATAAAAGTGAAATGTGTAGATTGTGGTGAAAACACAGAAAGTAATTTAAAATCGGTTAATAAATAGAAAGTCTTGAATTCAGATCCAGCAAAGACCGTTAATTCAATACAATACATAGAAAGACCATGAATTCAATACCTGTCAAACTATACGTAAATCAGGGTAATTCTGCACCTTCTATTTATTAACCGATTTTAAATGACTTGTGTTTTCACCAGAATCCGCACATATCACTTTTATTTCCTACTAGAGATACCAACATGGTAGTTTCCGTTATGCAGACGGCAGAATTAATAGAGCTGTTGTGCAGAATTACCGAAAATAGTACAAGCATAGAGACTGTAGTAAGTGATAAAGCTACACATTTAATGAACTAAGAATTATCTCTTTGTGTCTTACATTTATGAGAACCAATAAATCTATACACAGATGATAGTTACATTCATTAAATCACAGAAGGATTCGCAAGGAAACTGTCATAACCTCTTGAGGGAGATTAGAGATGGGGCAGCACAGCCAAATAGAAGAACATGCATGTACAGCAGGTCCTGCAAAATCTTGCAGTGCGATTGTTTGTTATTGAATTCATAGGCAATGCATAGAGAAAAGAAGCAGAATTCTTCCTCTTTGCACGCAATGCAAGGATAAAGTTTAGAGTCTGCAAACTCTTGCATTGTGTTGCGTTTTGCATGTTTTTATGGGAATGCTTACATTAAATAATATGAGTCCAAACTCTTGCGCTTACATTGTGTCTGTGCTTGCATTTCATTGTGAATGTAGCATAACTTGTATCAGTCTGATGATGAGCATCAACACCAATATATGAGTTCTCTGTTCCCGAATACACAGTGTTACACTGATTCACTGTTCCATTTAAATAGAAACATGGCTCATCGCTAAAAGGAATATTAGCTCAAGATTTGGCTGGTATATTTATCTTTCTGTAAAATCACTCGTAGAACTGCACCCATCTCTGTGTCACCCACATGAAGTACTTGGACGAAATGTGCATGATACAGATGGAAATGTTTTGTGGAACATATCTTGGATAAGCATGCTGACTGCCAGTTAGGTAAGTATGGTGAGTTTCTATACCTAGCAGGTCTGAATGCTGTTTCCAATGGCTGCATCATGTGGGGCCAATTGGTCTGGATGACATCTGTGATATTCCTGTACAGCGTTCTGTAGTCATGTCCACATATGGATAAGAACCAGAATACTGCTGAATTGTGTACAGGCAAATTGTTGTTTATTACTCAGTTCACCGGTGAAACTAATATTTGGTGTAACTTTTTGGTATCCATAATGCTAATGAAATTGCCTTATGTTGCAAGGCTTTTGAATCAACTTGTATGTCTCTTACAGCAACTTACCCAAGGTACACAAGAACATTTGATAAGTTCTGATGAATTGAATCTTGAGATACATCCAGAGTATTTAAGCTTGCTTACTAGTAACTTTTCACAGGAAGATAAAACTCTATAAAATGAGATTTAATGAAATTAAAGCAAACATCAAAGCTGCTAACCTTATTTTATTCAGAATTAATGGTTCAACTAATAAAATGCAAACTATGTGCGCACCTTTTCTTGGGAGCTGGTTTTACAGGGTAGTGAGGGCCGGGGAAAGACAAGAGAGCCCATCCGCCTAGCTTTCCGCATAGTTGTCAACCAAAGATAGTATCTTTCTTTGAGACCCTCAGCTATTATGGTGAATAGTTATTTAATTTAATACAAACTAGCTGAATTATTAAACAAAAAACAGTACACTCGATAAGCATGAACTCTGGAGCCTACAGACAGAAAGAAAGCATTAAAGCCATTGCAGGAATACAACATATTTTCTGTCTCAATGTCACCTTGCTCTTCTTCTGAAATTGCATAAAACCTTACAAATAAAGACTAGGGATCGAGTGCCCAAGAAAACATGTGCGCATAGTAAACAATGTGGTAATGTTGCTGAATGAGGGTGTGTTTACTGTGCAACATCGTGAACAATACCAACCTCAGAAACTGCAAAAGCGCTGGAGAAATGAACAGACACTGCCAATGGAATGCACCCTATTATTTAACTAGGTGGCATTAAAGTTTTCTTTTTCATACAAGTCCAAAGAAACAAACCCAGTTATAGAATCAATGATGCGAGATAAGTCAAATTCACATGTAGTTTTATGTACTTACTATTGTTCCCTCGCTCATATCGTTTAAAATAAAGACATGAAAAGTACTTATTTCATGTATAAATTATATTTTTGCTGCCCCAGTGCTGAAAATTAAATAAGTTATATCCTATTCATATTAACCAATAAACCATCCTTCTTGGAAGCTGAAAATGACAGAGACATGATAGGATGATGCTGATTTATGTTTGAGCGCACTCCATGACAGAGGTTATTAGCATCCTCAGAAAATAAAATCTTGGCTAAAGCCAGAAATAAAAAGCACCTTTAAAATAAATCAATAAAACTCTGCAAGGAACCAGGAATAAAGAACATTAAAAGAACTCGGGGAATAAAAGGACAGCTAAAGTGACACAATCATATAATTAAAATGGAGGATGCTAATCTAAAAGTGATATAAGAGTTAAAAGCCTCACATAGCTCTCCATTGTCTGCCGTCTAAATCTATAAAAGCAAAATAAAACTAGATTATGAAGATATAAGTCATTTTGGATGAAAAGTTAAGAACCGTATTCACCGCTCCGGAATCATCGGCCAGGACCTCCGAAATCCTAACCGGAAGTTGTAGAGTGGCTCGAAGTGGTGCTAGGTGAGCACACTCTACCAAGACGTGGTGGACAGAAAGTGCCTCACCGCAGAGCGGACAAACAGGTGGAGGTTCTTTCTTAAATATGTGGCTATGAGTAAAAACACAGTGGCCAATACGTAAGCAAGCTAAAATAACCTCCTCACGACGAGATAGACATGAGGAAGTCACCTAGTGTATAGAGAGCTTCTTCACCTCACTGAAGAGTGGATCACTCTCCATGCCAGCTCGAGACAACTGTTCTTTGCACAACAAGCCTAAAGTCTTTGGCTGTGACACAGTTAGTTTTACACTGGGTGCAGTAGTTGCCTTCTTTGCCGCCAAATCTGCCAGTTCATTCCCCGGCAAGCCAACGTGTCCAGGAATCCATGTGAATTCCACCTGAAGCATGCAAAATATGAAGGATGTCCTGAATTCGCTGCCCTAGATGTTGGTAATTGTACAGCTCACGAAGGCTCTGAAGGGCACTAAGGGAATCACTCAGAAGAAGGCAGTCACCCAAGTTCCAATGGTGAATATGTGGAAGGGCTCAGTAAATGGCATACAGCTCTGCAGAATAAATTGCTGTCCTACTCGGAAAACCGAAAGTAAATTGTTTGATCCCAGTGACAAAGGCACATCCAACACCTTGGTTGCACTTACTGCCATCGGTATATAAATGCAACCACTGAATTTTGATAAAAATTCTACAAGATAAGAAAAGATACTACACATGGGCATAGCAGATTTCGCGTAAGTTGTCACCTCAAAATTCATGTGGGAGGAAGCACATAACCAGGGTGGGTGAACCTGCTCCACCCTCGGAAACATGTGAGGGATTGCAAGATCAGGCATTCAAAGCAGCTCCCGGAAACAAAATCCCGCAGGCATTGGACTACGTAATAGGTGTCTGTAGCGGTCGTCCAATACAGTATTAAAAAAGGGGGTAAACGATGGATGCCCAGGCGTGCACTTGAGGTTACAGCCATATTTAGAGAGCAGGACATCCCGTCGACATCGCAGAGGGGTTTCTGATGATTTGGCATAGAGGCTCAAAACTGGACAGGTTGGAAAAGCACCAACAGCCACACGGATGCCCTGATTATGGACAGTGTCTAACCTTCTTAGCACAGATGGACGTGCTGAAGAGTAAACAATGCATCCATAGTCTACCTTGGATCAGATCAGTGCACGATAAAGATGCAGCAACACTGTCTGATCTGCTCCCCAAGATTTGACACTTAGTATCCATAAAAGAGTAAGAGAATATTCACATCTTGCTTTCAGCTGTCTATATGTGGTGACCAGTAAAGTTTGCGATCGAACACCAATCCAAGGAATCTCGCCTGATCTGCATAAGGAAGTAAATCTGGCCCGAGTCGGAGAGTAGGTGCCATTCGCCACCTATGGCGCAAGAAGTTAACACAGAGTGACTTCTCAGTTGAAAAGCAAAAGCCGTTTTCCGAGCTACATGCAGAAAGATTGTCCAAACACTGCTGGAGTCAGTGTTCCAAAAATGGCGCATGGTGAGAAGTACAAAAGATGGCAAAATTGTCTACTAATAAACAGCACGAGACCTGTGTGGGAACACATTGTAATATAGAATGATCGCTATAGCAAACAGAGTCACGCTTAGTACAGACCCCTGTGGAACTCCATTCTCTTGAATAAAAGAATGCGATAAAACTGAGCTGACCTTTACTTGGAAAACCCGGTCTCTCATAAGCCCCTGAATAAAAAGCGATAAATGCCCACGTATATTCCAAGTGTGGAGAGATGGTAATATACCTGCTTGCCAACAAGTGTTGAGGCTTTTTGAGCTTTTTCAAGGCCAAAAAATATTCCAACGGTTTGACAGTTCTTCAAAAAACCATCCATGATCTGCATCGATAGTGAAACAAGGTGGTCAACCGCAGAACGACGTCTCAAAAATCGCACTGGGTGTTAATAAATTGTGGGATTCTTGCCACCACAACCACCATCCATTGATCATGCGTTTCATCACCTGCAAACGCAACTGGTGAGGGAAATTGGACAGTAGCTAGAAGGAAGATCTACGTGGAGAATGATGTAGACTTTTAGTACCCTTGTGTGTTTTAGGTGCAGGCGTATCACGCTCTTTAAGAAAGTCAGTCCTAACATAGCTCATCTTGAAATTTTTTGTTGATACAGAATAAGCTACGGTTTTTCCGGTCTTAATGCCAGAGGTTGATGTTTGGGGCGACAATTGTTCTCGAGTTTGCCTTACACTGGCAGATTTGGCAGATGGCGATGAGAACGTGGACGAGGATGTTGAGGTTTTCGGTAGGGGTGTGACAATGATGATCTTTTCTGCAATTGTTGCCCTGTTGATATCGCCGGTCTATGTGGCAATTTCCCGCTTTGGTACCAGTTTAGCTGTAACAGAGCTGTAAGAACTGGACAGCGGAACAAAGGGTTGTTGGATACGCAGGAGCTTCAGACTTCGGAGAAGGACACCTTCTCCTTAACCCCAATCGCTTGGATACCCCTCTCCTCAGCAAAACAGGGGGAATCTCTGGAACTGGATGGATGTTCCCCGCTGCAGTTCATGCAAGATGGACGGGTAGAGCAATCCCCATTGTGGGATATGTCGCCACATGTTGCACATGTAGACTGACCAGAACAAAATTCACTCGTATGCCCAAACCTCTGGCACATGTAACACCGTAATGGGTTGGGAATATAGGGCCTAACCTCGATGGCTTCGTACCATGCCTTAATCCATTGAGGGAGATTTAACCGATCAAAGATAAGGAACAGGGTAAGGGTTGGCACAAAATCGCCATTAACTTTATGCTGGACCCTATAAATGGATGTTACACCTTGTTCTGCCAGATCCTCTTGAAGCTCCTCATTGGATAAGCCATCCAATGTGAGGGTGGTATAATGCCACACAAGGAGTTCAAGATCTTGTGCTTTTCGACCTTAACCAGGTAGCTGCCTAAAAGTTTCGCCTTGAGTATTTTCGCTGCCTGGGATGCTGAAATTGCTTCAACCAGGAGTGTTTCATTTCGGGCTCTAACACAAGATTTAACCAGACCAGCAATTTTGTTGAGACCCTTCTGGATTGCAAAATGGCTGACGGACATAAAGGTTCTTCCTTCCTCTGTTCTGAATACAACTAAGTAGCGAGGACCACTATACTCAACTACTTCTTTTCCACTGACATCTTAGGGCCATTCTTACAATGTCCAGTCAACTGTTTACAGGGACTTTTACGGGAACTTTATGGACAGTTTGATTTTACAATGCCCAGTTAAGAGACATCTGTTGGTAAACTATACAATAACCAGGAGTTAACTTTACTGTAGCATTCTCTTCCAGTATAATCTTAACAAAGACATATTTTAAGGTTATATACCAAATGGCAATATATATTCAGTTCTTTGAAAGTGATTCTGATGAAAGCGATGACGATCAGATTATAATACATAGGAGACCTAAATTACTGAAAACCATAACAAACTATTATGAAACTTTAGAAAATCAAGAATTTTTTTAAGCGATTACAATTACAAAACCAACAGTTCTCTTGGTCCTTGATGATATTCAGCATAAAACACAAAGGTAGGTTCATTTTATACATTGATGACTTTGTTATTTTTTCTTCTATAATGTAGTGAATACCTGGTAATTCTGCACAATGCCTCTATTAATTCTATCGACTGATAATTGGAGATATGTCGGGGTATCTATAGCAGGAATGAAAGTGAAATGTGCGTATTGTGGTAAAAACATGAAAGTAATTTAAAAGCGGTTAATAAATAGAGTATCTGTGATTCAGATTCAGCAACGACTTTGAATTGAATTCAGGCCAAGTTAAACATACATCAGCTCGAGCATTCTGCCGTCTGCTAAACGAAAACTACGTCGGGGTATCTATAACAGGAAATAAAAGTGAAATGTGTAGATTGTGGTGAAAACACAGAAAGTAATTTAAAATCGGTTAATAAATAGAAAGTCTTCAATTCAGATCCAGCAAAGACCATGTATGCAATACAATACATGGAAAGTCTGCAATTCAGATCCAGCAAAGACTGTGAATTCAATACCTGCCAAATTATACATGATTCAGGGTAATTGTTCACCTTCTATTTATTAACCAATTTTAAATTACCTGTGTTTTCATGAAAATCCGCACATATCACTTTTATTTCCTACTATAGATACCAACAGAGTAGTTTCCGTTTTGCAGATGGCAGAATTAATAGAGCCCTTGTGCAGAATTACAGAATACCTGATGCATCTACAACTATACATTGCATTTCCATTTCAGGAATAACGATGTATCGCCAATGAACCAGCTGCTTCTAACTGTATAATTTTTTGCTCTAGGAAGCATGTTAATTGTACTTGGTGATTTCATAGGAGTTAGCATAGTAACTGCTTCTCAAATAGTAAAAACTGTAAGCAGTGCTATTGCAAGGTTGGCAAAAGAATACATAAAATTTCCAGAAACTGAAGACAAATTTAAAAATACTAAATTAAACTTTTTTCGCATTGCAAAATTTTCCTTAAGTTTTGGGTGCATTAGATTGCACCCATGTAAGAATTCAATCACCTGGAGGCAATCATGCCAAAATATTTAGGAACAGAAAAGGTTATTTTCACTAAATGTTCAAGTGCTGGTCAACGCACAGCTACCTGTCACTGATATTGTCGCAAGGTGGCCTGGTTCTGCACACAATAGTAACATTTTCATGAATAGTAGGTTAAGAGCATGCTTGGAAAGAGGGGACCATGAGAACTCGTGGATATTAGGTGACAGTGCATTTCCCTTAAAAATGTATTTAATGACACCACTTGATATACTTAGTAGCAGAGTGTCTATATAACGAGTCGCATATTAGTACCAGAAATGTAATAGAAAGATGTTTCGGTGTTTGGAAGCGAAGATATCCAGTATTGTCACTAGGTCTGAGAGTTAAATTGCAAACTACAATGGCTATTATTGTTGATTGTGCTGTATTACATAATATAGCTCAGAAACAAGGAGAAGATGAGCCTCCTGTAGAGAAAAATTACCTTAGAAACCTACTAAGTTCATGCTTCAGCCACTGTAGATGGTATTCAGCAATCTACAGCGAGAACTGTGCTGATAGAAGAGTATTTTGCACAACTGTAAAATCATATATTGCTACAAAAAAAAACGTTTGACTTCTGTACTTACACATTTTATTAAAAAGTTTAACTGCAATAATATGCTATTACAAAACTAAATGTAAATATATCAGTCATCTACAGAACTTTGGTTTTATTTTAACACATTTATTTTTGCATCCAGTAGTTCCATTTTTCATTGATGTTCTAATCTCTCCCACTCATGCTTTTCTCTTTCCCACTTGTGTCTTTCCCTTTCCCATTCATGCCTCTTCTTAGTGCGCTTTTCTTCTTCTATGTAGAATACATTACTACTTGCCATGTCTTTATTACTATTCTTTATTTTCCCCAATTTAGGCCTACCCTAAACTCTTAATTTGGAGCTCTTGACAGACTTGAGGTGTGCTGGTGACCAGGATGACCACATGTTTTGTGTGCTCTGCTCCTCTGTCATTTCTATAAGAACAGCGTCAGTCAATGCTACGCTCATTCATTTCGGTGTGGCAGTAAGATTTTGCAGACCCAGTGCTTGTTCCTGGTTCAGTATCTGAAATTAAAACACAAAAGATAATTAGTAATTTAAAACGGGTATTAAGAAGGCAGCATTCTTCTGTGGGTTGGATTTAGCATTTCTGCCAATTTTACTACAAAGTCACAAAACGACTAGCTTAGTCTTGCTTTCTTCGTGAGTTGCGTTAATATAATTTAAGATTAGGGAGGAGCTTGTTGTTTAAAGTGACAACAAAAACAATAAATACTAGGCAAATTGAAGTAAATAATGAAAATAAACTTACCTACTGCATCTCCAACGTATGGATTATCCAGTCCAACAGCGCTAGTACCCATCAAGCACATTAGCGATTTTGTGTTCTTGTTGTGTTTGGTAGCCATTTTACTATCTCCTCCTGTTAAGAAGATTTCTTTCTTTTCATTCACTATTTTCTTTTTAACCCTTTTCTTCATGTTCTCATACTTATCTCTTAAATTTTTTTCAGGTCTTTTAGTACCACTCAGAGCTTCAAACAATTCACCCACTTCATCCCATGTTTTGCTTTTCTGCTCCCTTGTAACAGCATCAGTTTTTTTTTTCTCGATAATGTGACGCTTCCCCTGTATAATTTTTAACAGAAACTCCTCTTCCCCAGAAAAAAAATTTGCTTGTCTAATTCTTTGTCTACCACTCGCCATTGTATATAACAAGGATTTCACTCATAAACAATGAAAACAAATGACAGAAGATATTAATATTCCATAAACAGGTGCACCAACTGCTATAAATTATGTACAGATTTGTTAATTTCCAGTAAAAGTTAACCTTTAGATGGTAAGAACCAAAGCGAGTTTACTAAAAGCTTAATATGACCTTAAAATTCACTGGAGATTAGCCTTACTCTTACTTTATGGGATATTAGGTTTAGGTTTTTGGGTTTGCCATAAAAAAGGTATATTTCATCCCCAGTGCTCCTCACCCACCACGGGTTCCAACAAGGGGTCACCCCATTGGGGTGACAGGGCTACACAGGGGATATAGCAGGCTCGCCGTCCCACTCACCCTGGAGTTCAGTGTAATACCTGGTCCTGGCTGATTGACTAGGGATGGGTTAGTCCCTAGCCTGCCGTTTAGGCGAAGCAGAAACCAAAGTGGTGTATTAGGTTGCGCACCCTCCCCAGTTACTGAAAAACAGAAGCCCAGGTTCAGATACGCAACCCGCAACCAACCTGGATATTCCTTTCCACCGACACGGGTCTCCACACATGGCCTACATGTGGGTGGGCATTTTTACCTACTGACCCCCTCACCACTCAGAGGTTGCCCACTGAGGGAGTTAAAGGTGGCTCGGGACCCTGGGTGCACCTAACCCGAGCCTACCGAAGTAGGCCCCTGAGGGGGCTTGATGGGACCCAGATAGTATACCATGTTAGGTCAGTCTACCTATTGCAGGTGGTTATTTGAGGTCATGTGGTACATGAGCTAGCTAAAGGTGATTTCATCAGAACATGAATACTGCTGTCACTATCATACTGCAACTGCAAAACTCTACATATTTAGTCAACTGATATTTTGGGTTAATGGAGAGATTTAATGCATAAATAACAAGCTACTATCAAATAAAAATTATCAATTGATTTGCCTGTTACTGTTTACAAACAAGTAGTCATAGTCATAGTCCAGGTCCTGGTCATAGTTGTAGTCGTAGTCGTAGTCGTGGTCGTGGTCGTGGTCGTGGTTGTGGCCATGGCCATGGTCGTGGTGGTGGCAGTGGAGTAACAATAACAATAGCAACAGTAACAGCGATAACAATAACATATGCATAATAATAATAATAATAATAATAATAATAATAATAATAATAACAACAACAATAACAATAACATACGAGTACTTCAAATGACACATTCTTCCTGAATGTCCGACTATAGCAAATAACGCTTTTGTTATGCAAAGGTTCCAATGTGCCTGTATATTTGGTCATTTATCACACAGTAGTCCTCCTCCTCATGATTATGCTTATGATTGTGGTCATCATCATCACTGCCGTTGTTATTGTTGCTGCTGCTATGTCTTCATTAACAGTAACAGAAAAACCAATTGGTAATTTTTTATTTGATAGTAGCTTGTTTCTTATGCATTAAATCTCTCCAAAAACCCCAAATTTCAGTTGGCCAAATGTATTAAGAGCACCACAACTGCAGTGTGACGATGATGGGGGTATTCATGTTCTGATGAAATCACCTTTAGCTAGTTCATATACTCTATAACATCAAATAACCATTTGATATAGTAAACCATGACATTTTTATCAGTAAGCTACAATACCTAGACATAACAGGGTTAGCCAATGACTGGTTCAGATCATATTTGAGTGATAGGGAACAAATAGTTGTAATCAGTTCTGCAAAATGTAACATCAATCATATGGCGTGGCATACCGCGAGGATCCGTTTTGGGCCCAGTGCTCTTCATCCTTTATATAAATGACTACCTATGTGTTTACGCGATAGTAAAACAGTTTTATTTGCAGATGGTACAAACATTATTATCAATTACCAATTCACCTAAATTACAGGATACAATAAATAACTCCACTTCAAATTTGGCTTCAAAGCAATATCTCAAATTAAACATAGATAAAATTGTGTACTAGTGCTACAGAAATAAAATACTTGAAAAGTTCTTCCATATTTCAGTAAAACAGTTCTGATATTGCAGAAGTAAATTGCACTAAGTTTCCAGGTATTATGATTGATTCCAATTTATCTTGGGAATGCCATATTAAATTTTTAAATGGAAAACTGAGCTCCTTTATGCTGCATCCTGGTAAAATCCCTTTCCATTGGCATATTAAAATCAGTATATTTTGAATATGTACATACATTCTCTCCTCTCTTATGACAATTGCAAGGGGGTCTTCTCCAAAAACCAAAGAAACACTAATATTGTGAAAGAGGACATTGAAAGCTATATTGCAAGTGCTGGTTAGAACTGATAGCAAAAAGGTATTTTCAGATCGGAAAATGTTACCCCTTCCTTGCATTTCTATCTTGGAATCTGTATCCTTCATTCACCAAAACCTAAATCTTTTGCAGTTAAATTCTCATTTACACGATCACAAATTAAGATCATCTAACAATGTTCATTTAAACCCTTATAGGCTCACCAGATGCCTGAATAGTACCTAATGTCAAGGCAGCATCTATTCAATCATTTCCCTCAAAAAATCAGACTATTAAATTACAGAAGGATTAGGGAAATAGTGCAACAGTTCTTTCTAGAATTTTAACCTTTTAGCATTAGTGAATTTTTAAATATAAAACTGTAATACTAATATGAGCTCAATATAATCTTAAAATGGGTATTATAATTAGTATTCATATTAAACTTTTTGAGTATAAAACCTTGTATATTATTACATTCTGATTTATTATGTTAAGGTTAATTTGAAGATATTTTCAACTACAAATTATTGTAATTTAAATTTTGACCATGCCATGAGTCAGGTTGACTCTTACGGCTAATAAATCATCTGAATCTGAAATGGCTGCTGTTCTTTAGCTCAATGGATTAACACACAAACCACAGCTTATTCTATGTTACCAACACATATCATGTACAAAATACCTAGAGTGGAAGTATGTTGTTACAGCCTTTTGCTGCACCTTCATGATCAGCCAGAAATTAGGAAGAGAAGGACGACGCATATCAAGATCTTGTAGCCAATCACATTCATCTGCCGAGTCACTGCTATCCCCTTCATAGCCTTCATAGCCTAGGGAAAAAAGAGAAGCAAGTTCAACCCTTAAACAGAAGCATGGTTGATAGTACTTAATTAAAAACATCTTGTTCTGAGGGAACTTTAATTTTTACCTGTTTAATTGCTGACTTATTATAACTAGACTATATAGGTATCCTTATTGATATCAGCTTATTCAAGTTATTACACAAACATTTACTGCATGGGTCGTTGATGGTGCATACATATTTCAGATTCAAAAAAAGTGACAAAAAGAAACAAGAGAGACAACTAAAGAAAAAGAAAGAAAATAAAAAGAAACAGAGAAATTGTCTTTGACTAACTGAACAAATCTGATCTGGCTTCTCATACTTTAGGCAGGAAATTGACCAGTTTACCAGTTCCTCTTGTTAGCCAATAGATTCCAACTTGCGAACCACATTCTAGTCATACCTAAACATTTTTCTTTTCTTTTCTTTTTTCTTTTAGTTTAATTGTTCACTGGTTCTCCCATTGTGCACATTCCACCATAATATGCACTCAGTCTTCATCTATACCACAGAATGGGGAGATTCTCCTACCAGAAATGTCTGATATTTTCTGTGACTTCCAACTTCCTAAACCATGCCATTCCTGATCTTTCCTTTCTTCCTAAGAGAAAAAACAAACACACACACACGCATGCACGCACACGCGCACACACCCCCCCACACATGCACCCACCCACAATCCCACTCCCACCCACACACACACACACCTGTTTCCCCCTATTTCAGTCTTATTTTGTTTGCTAGAACTAGAGAGGGCTCAATTTCCTGTCGGCTGATGTCTTAATTTTCTTTTCCATATGTTTTTGTCATTTGTTTCACCTCTTTGCCATATTCACCCCATGCTTATACTTCTCAAACCTATTTAGAGTTCAACAGCCCAAGACTAGGGAAATAAGTTTTCCTGCTGGTATTTATATTTTATGGAATGTAGAGTGGAATTATCTGCCTGCATCAGCCTCAACCAGTACTTCACTACTCTTATTTTACAAGCCACTGTGTCTTCAAAACATACCACCTCCCACAAAATTAGGTGTGCCTTGTGAAACTCCATGAACTCTTTTTCCAAATTGCTAGCTGCATTTTGTTCATGTGCTCTACTGTTTTCCACCCCCAAATTTTACTTCCATACAACAAAATTATTAAAGAGTTATTATTTTCTAATATTTCTACTAGCACATCAGGTATATACGTGAGAGTACCAATTATTATTTTTGAGGAAAAGGTAATAAATGAGCAACTTAAACTCAAATATATTTACAATGCAATAACTAATGGAGAAAATTGCCGAAAAAAAATGCAAAACAAAAAAATTAAATTATGAACAGAAAAACAACTGTTTTCCTGTCCTTGAAAGATGGGTACTTGAAACGTGCTTTTCTTTTGCCAAGCTTGCACTCAGAACTCTGTCACCTTCTGAGGCAGCATTTTTCCCTTTCAGTATTGATGGATCACTGCTCTAACTCTTGGGCAAGAGCAGGAATATTGACCCAGCTTCTAAGATGTGATTCAAACAGGGATTTAGCAAAGTTTTTAATAAAATTGAACCTTATAAAATATTATGAGTGGTACATAATATGAAACACCCAGTCTCTCATAGCAGGAAATGCCTTGCACAATACAAAACATCCAGTCACGCAACCTGCATGTTTTGAGAAAACAATAAACACCTGACAACACAAAGCCATGAACTGAGAGGAAGGGATGGTTTGTATAATTCACTGATTAATAAGAAGGTAATGTGATGAAGCAGCCACTTAACAAACAGTGCTACCACACTGCAACATGAAATAATGATAAAGGTCTCACAGACCAATGTTTCAGGTTAAGGGTTAAATTAACACTATGCTTACTCTTTCAGCCTAAAATGCAACAGTATTAACAATAAATTGATTTACAGCAATTATTAGGGAGTATTTTTCTATCAACCTAGAGTCTAGGACAAACACTAACAGTGCAGTAAAGTAATTCTCTCATTTTAATCTTGGATACATATATTAAGGATTAATAATTTTACTATGCTAGCTTTGTAAATGAAATAGAATTTGGCATGTATTAGATTAAAACCTTGAAAACATTTTTTTAAAGAAAAATGCTTAATTTTTTTTTATTTTTAAAGAGTGGTGAAACATATTTTATGCATATGTTAAACACAGGAGAAACCTAAACATTTGAAGGTAAATTAGATCCATTTATGTCCTAGATCTGTGAAGTGTCAATATGAGTTTTATAGGATACTGTGGGACTGTGAATCAAAAGAAAAAGGGCAAAACTCTCAGCGTCTATAATGAACACAAAATTCTATCAACATGTAGAACCTAAATTTTTTAGTCCAGATGTAATATTCATTTATCATGACAGATGGAGAGATAGGCACACTGATATTTGGACAAGTCCATTTCAGAGCAGTTGGTAATTGGAGGGGAGGGCAGGGCAGTTAGATGTCAGTTGCCAGCAAATAAACAAATGTAGAACTACTGAGTAAGGTTGTACATCCTACTCTTCTCTCATAATCTTACATGAGCAATGCATTATGGTCAGAATTCTTTTTTTTGGATAGTGTTTAAGCCTTCTCTTGCTACATATGGCACTGCAGGCGATGACATGATATGTGGAATAAAGATGGAGCATCAGTGGAATGCAATGGCAGAGGAAACCAGAAAACCTGCCCCTGAGCAGCTTTGCCCACCACAAATCCCACATGTGGGAATCGAAGCTGTGCCACCTCAATGAGAGACGGGTGGTCTAACCACTCGGCCATGGCACCGCCCTAATCATGGTGAGATAAACATCATCCCCACCACACCCTAATACATAGGATTTTTGTCAAGATACATGGATACACCTGTAACAGTATTTCAACCATCTGCTAAACATGAAACTGGGTGAGAAATTAACGGAGAACTCCCTTTTCAAGAATTAAAAATCTTCAGAAATGACACAAAGATAAATGTTAGAACTTACAGGAAGCCAACCCAAGCTGAAAACTACATTAAACATGACAGCTAAAAATCATTATCACACAAATATGCAATAACAAACCGCCTTGCACATAGATTAGTGAATGTACAAATGAATCCAGCCCAATTCAATAAAGAGCTAAAAACCATATTCCATATCAAAGAAAAAAAAATGGTTGTAACAACAGCCTTGTAAACAAGAAGATAAGCAATACAAAGCAAAAGAAAGCCCTAAAAGAAATAATATTCAAGAAGTTCACTTACTACCCTAGGACATTCAGAAAATTCAAAAAGACTATAGAGAACAAATAATCTTGGTTACCATAAACAGATTTTCATAATAAACTTTACTAAAAGACGAGATGCCATCTGAAAATAGATCCAGGATATATCAAATGAATTGTATGGACTGCGAAAAGCTCTATATAGGACAACCCAAAATAAGTTTAAAAACCAGACCCAAAGAACATTTCAGAAATCTTAAATTCACAGAAGACAAGTCAGCCTTAGCTTTTCACTTTTGAAAGGATAACCATAAGTTAGATCCAAATAATTTTAGAGTGATGCAAAATTCCGAATATATGAGTATATCACTAAATAGCAGGATGGTTAGTCAATACAATTTAGAGCATTGGCTGCATGTTTTCTTTTACACTTAAAAGAAACTTCTTAGAAGTGCATGATAATGTCTAATACCATATTTATCTGAATACAAAATGACCCCAAATGTATGATGATGGGGGGGGGGGGTGTTTAGCATAGCAGCTGTATAAACAGAAGATGTAAAAGTATAAAAATGTTGCTATATAATTTGAATGAGCTATAGGACACTTTAGTGAGGGAGAGAGGAGAGGGTAGAATGGAAATGATGTACTGATATGTGTGATATCAGAGAAACATATCTAATGTAACACACCACTGTAAAAAGTTTTATCTTAGCTAATAATTTGAATTTGCATGGAAGTGCATGTTTTGGGCGGGAGAGAGACAGAGCGGGAAGTACAGAAATGTACCAACATGTGTGCGGTGGGAGAAAGTGACGACAGCAGCAAGAGTGGCAGCAGCACACCTGTAACCACAATGATGGATATGATTGTCTATTTAGAGAACATACTGAATATAATGCATCATTCAAATTTTTTAATTTGCACAAAAATTTACATTGTGAGCAGGAGAGAGACAGAGAAAGGAGAATAGAAAAGTACCACTGCGCTCAGCAGTGATGGTGGCAGCTTAGCTGCAATGATGATACATATGATTTCTATTAAGACAACATACTTAATATATTAATGTAAAAAGTTTGCATTTGCCTGTAAAGTTATATTATGGATGGTAGAGGGGTGAACCAAAATATATACTGTATGTGTGGCGGGAGGAGGGAAACATGCAGGTAAACTTCTTCTCTTTTGACTTGGCCATTGGCTCCCAATACAACATTATGTGCAACTACCAATGTTAAAGAGAGTCTTTTAGTTTTATTTTAGTCTTGGAGAGAAAACTTTTTCTAATGAGAATACTTATAGGGCCATTAACAACTAACTTTTTGGTGCAAAATGAAAGGCACAGAACCTGTTGCAAATGTCACGACCATGTCATGACCTTGGCATAATCTTTACCATTTCCCCCAGGGTTTGCCACTGCCATGCCTGTGAAATTTGATACTTACTTTTCCTGCATGCTATTTGAAAAACATATTGCAAATACTAGTCAACCCCCAGTTTTCAAAATTAACATTCTGGAAAAAAAAACATTGTCTTGTATCCAAATAAATATGGTAATCAGTTTGTTCTGTATAGTACGTACCATCTTCTGTGCCTAATGCACTTTCCACTATGCTGGAAACTTCACTTTGATGTCCTGGAGTACCCTGTATCTGCTGTTGTTGCATTTGTGGTTGTAGTGGTAATGGTAGTGGTAATGGTAATGGTAGAGGTGGCGGTGGCAACTGCTGTGGTGGTTGCTGCTGTTGAACTTGTTGTTGCAACTGTCGTCTTTGCCAAGCTGCTACTGCACTCCAACGCAGTAAAGAGGATTCTCTCCCAGGACCCTCATCACTGAAACTATAGCTATGGCTGTGTCTCATCTCTGCATTTTGATCTTCTGAGGGACTCAGTATTTCACTCGGTGTAGAGGTTTCCTGCACTGCAATTTCTTTATCGTCACTTCCAGAAGTAGTCCTTTCAACAAAACACAGAATATTAAAAAAATATATATGAAACAGTTCTCATACAATGATCCCAGCATTGAATTTTGGATGCAAGAATAATTAAGTTCATTTAAATGATAGTAAATGCCAGCTTTTATACTGTCAATTTATGGTTGAGGAGGATGAGCGCATTAATCTTCAGAGCACATTCTGAATATTAAGCAAAAAGTAAAGATTACAGATGACTTCATGGTATAGCAACAAAGACCACAGATTCAAGAAGGCCAAAAGCTTGGATTTCTTTGATACCAATTTAACTTGATTGCTATCCTGTTAAGTTATCTGTAATAATCAACATCGAGAAAGCTTCATATCTTTAAGAAGTAAAGAGTCAAAGAACCACTTCTTTGCATAAGATAACAATTTTACTGTTACTATTTATTTATTTATGCTAAGCTGTATACAGGTGAATATGACCGGTGTTCAGCCCTGGCTCTTTACCGGTCATACTCATATTTTACAATAGTTTATTAATTCTAGTTTATTATAGCATTTTGTCTGTTTATTATCCATACCCATTTCTTTTTCATTTTGTATAAGAATTGTCCAATCTTCTTATTGTCTTTTTTAAACATTTCAACTACCGCTACATTTCTATTTTAAACCATTTCTTATTAATATACTCCTTTCTCCAAACTTCAGTCCCTTTACATTTAAATAAAATGTATTCCATATCTTCATTTCTGCCACATAGAGGACATTGGTTTTGTGGAATACCTTTCCTTAAACCTTTTAATCTTCATACTCCTGCTTTCAGTCATGCAATACCTTCTCGCTCCTCTTTGTCACATCTATATACTTTTCCCTTCCCCTTGAGTCTTTCATTGGTATATATGAGGTGCATCCAGAAAGTAAGTCCCGATGACCAATAAAGAGAACAAAAACATCACTAAGTAAGAAATGTTTATTGGTGTAATTACATAGACTCACTGGCTAATTTTCAACATAGTCACCACCATTGTTGAGGCATTTATCGTAAAGGTGCACCATTAATTGTATGCCCAAGTCATAGGATTCTGCCGCCAATGTCCGCAGCCATGAAGTCACTTCATTCTGCACCTCAGAGTCATTATGAAAACGTTTTCCTGCCAGAAAAGGCAACATGAGACAAAAAAGATGAAAGTCACTTGGAGCAAGGTGGATGTTCGAAGACCTCCCATCCAAACTTATTCAACACATTTCGTATGGCGTTGGCTATATGGGGGTTTGCATTGTCATGCACAAGCATAAGGCCTCTAGTCAACATTCCACATCTCTTGTTCTGGATTGCCCGCCTGAGTTTATGCAACATCTGGCAATATTGATCAGCATAGATGGTCTCCCCTCGCGGTAAAAATTTGCACAAGAGGACACCATGTCGATCCCAGAAGACAGTGCACATGATTCCTTTGACAGAGATCGTCTGCTTGAATTTGGTCTTCACAGGTGAACCACTATGCTGCCAATGCATTGATTGTTGTTTTGTCTCTGGTGTGGCATGAGACACACATGTTTCATCCCCAGTGACAATATTGTCGAGAAACTTGTAGGAATGTCAATGCAGTGGCCAGACATATGGTTCTGTGTTCATCTATCAGTTGTCTAGGCACCCATCTTGCACACACTTTGTGAAAACCAAGCCACCGGGAGACAATTTCGTGCACAAGCAAGCGAGACATCTGGGGAAACTGACAAGAAAGTTCTGAAATTGTGAAGTACCGGTTCTGCACAATTGTTTGCCACACACTTTCCAACACTTCTGGCGTCATCACGGACGGTCAGCCATTACGGCCTTTGTCGTGAAAATTGGTTCTTCCTTCCATGAATTGCCTGCACCATCGTCTTACCATACTGTCACACATAATGTCCTGTCTATACATGTGACACAATTGACAATGGATCTCTGCTGGAGATTGCTTTTGAGCATGCAAAAATCGGATGACTGCACAAGCCTCGCATGTGGTGGTTGACAATATTGGAGCAGCCATTTTCTCCAAGCACAGAGCGGTGACCACTGCCATCACAAAACTGAAACTTTACTACAATGTTACCATATACTTCCTCTCTTCTCCCGCACAAGCGTATTCCTATCCAACTGGTGGTGCCATCTCTGGATGTGATTGGGACTTACTTTCTGGATGCACCTCGTAGAAAACTACAGATCTCTTTTCAGCTATCTCACTAAATATTTTTTGTATTTCTATATCCTCAAATCTTTTCCTTGCCAACTTCCAGAAATTATTCACATTACTTTCTCTTCTTCTCCACATTTCCCCTAACCCACTACTTTTCAAGTTATTTCTGAGACAGTCTACCCATCCCTTGTTCTTCAAATTTTTCTCTAGATATACTAAACACTGTTTTAACAAACTCCTTTCTTCCAATTTCAATTATCTGTACCTAAATTTCAATGCCCTTTCCATAATCTTTCCCTTGCTTGCCACTCTACCCAGCTCTATTTGCGCTACCTGCCTAACAGTTGTATTTGGTAACCCAAGTATTATTTTGCAAAATTTCCTGTACACCTCATCTATACATTCGCATCCTCCTCCTAATCCCCATACTTCTATCTAATATAGCATTTTTGCCTCAACCACCATATTGTACATTTTTTCTAACCATTACTGTTAGTAAGCAAGTGGCGAGGTAGAAAATTTTAATTCTTTGTACCTCAATATTTAAATTCTTTGTACCTCAATATTTAAATTTGCACAAAGATGAGCATTATATGGGGTGGAAAGTGCTGCTTTGATCAAAACAAAATGTCTAATATATACAGACACAAGGGGTGAAAAATGCTTGTTACATTTCATTGTATAGCAGCAAATTTTGTTTTCTGGCAATGCAGCAAATTACTGGTATTTATTATTAAATGTACTTGCAAATTGCGTTGTGTCTATGCTGATTGAATTGTGCTCTGATGTATATAATTAAAAATATACAGCATATCCCTATGCCAGTCATATATGCATGATTAAACAAAACAAGATGTAATCCAGCCAAAATGAGTGAAGTCCTGTGCTGGGAGTGGAGAGTCAGTGAACTGGTGATGGTGGAATACTGGCTTGAAGAAAGTACAAAAACTAAATCACCTCGCAGGATTGCATAATATGGACAAGGGCATTATTAGAAGAAGCTTTCAGGAGTATTATGAGGTTAAAAGATCTGATGTTACATTCATATGACTTTTCATATTTGGCGTGATGAGATGCTTTTGAAACTCTTTGTGTTGCATCCTCAGACGATGCTGAATGTCAATATCAAGCTTGATATTTAACAGACTTTACAGTTGAGTTATGCTGTATACAGACACATAGGCGCACATGCAGACCTTCTTCTAAAATATTTTTCTATTTACTCAGAAGTCCTCAAAACATCATTTCCCATGAAATCTTGGTATATACCTCTACTGTATGTGTGGTAGAGAAGGTAAAAAAGAAATCCATACATTGCAAAAACTACTGACATTTTGCAACAGAGATTTATTTCACAGAGGCAAACAATAGTGAAATGTATTAGACTTTGATTTAAAAGTGTAAAAATAAATGGACTTTACTGAGCAAACATTCAACGTTGTGGCTCAAACAGCAACATTTCTTAGAACTGTTAGAAGAAATGAATACACTGAAAATAAACCAATGACATACATAATGCAACCTGGATTCACAACAACTATACAGTTTTAAAATATTCGCAGAATGACAATATTCCAGGTGTAAGGTAGGTAAAGGACAAAAGACAGTACTGAACAGTTTATTGTCGTTCATGCTGATTGGGAGATAGGATTTATTCCAGATTATTGCCCCATTTACAATTCCAAGTTGCATACATTTGACACAGAGAGAGAGAGAGAGAGAGAGAGAGAGAGAAAGAGAGAGAGAAAGAGAGAAAAAAGAGAGACAGACAGACAAGAGACCTTCTCAAATGTATTATATACATGTACGAGGGCTGTTCAATAAAGAATGATCATAATTTTATTACAGTCATAATTTTTCTCACTAAAATTCAATCTTATTATATTCTGTTAGCTTAATGTGAAACAAACATGCCGTAGTAGTTTTATTGTTGGTACTCCTGGTTCCCACCTGTGAGAACCAGGCAAGTTCAGACATGTTCAGTATCGCCTACTGCTACAATGAAGGTAACATGCGAGGAACAATATGCGGCTTTGAAATTCTGCTTTTGTCTCAACAAATCTTCAGTTGAGGCCTATACAATGTTACAGGAGGCCTATGGAGAGTCTGTTCTTCCCTACAGCACAGCTCGAAGGTGGTTTAAAATGTTTAAAGAGGGGAGATAATCAATTTCAAAGGAAGCTGGACCTGGTGCTCCAGTTACAGTCTCCTTCATCACCAACCACCAAAAAAGTGAAAGTGGTTGCTTCTGCTGGGAAAGTTATGGTCATCTCATTCTTTGATATTCATGGAATGGTTTATCAGCATGTTGTACCTGCACACACATCAGTAACTGGACAATACTACAGGGATGTCCTGAAAAGATTGCAAGTCCATATCAGGCGCAAAAGACCACATTTCCATGAAGCAGGCTGGATGCTGCACCACGATAATGCGCGGCCGCATATTGCCAATGTTGTTGCTGAATATCTTACAAAAATCAACGTGAAGTGCATCCCTCACCCTCCCTATAGTCTGGATTCAGCCCCATGTGACTTTTTTCTATTCCCTAACTTGAGGAAACGCCTTCATGGGAGGCACTATCCATCATCAGAAGCAGTGGTGAAGGCTGTGGAGGCAATTTTGAAGGATCTCTCAAAAAATGGTTTCCAGCATGTCTTTGAAGACTGGCAGAAACACTGGGACAAGTGCATTGCATTCATGGGAGACTATTTTGAGAAGGATCATCAAAATTATGAGGATAAGTAAAAGGCACGTTTTCAAAAAAAAATTGTGAATTCTTTATTGAACAGCCTTCGTATATACAGAGTGTAACAAAAGTTTCTGTTACCCTGAAAATGTTTATTTTTTTTTTTTGCAAAAATTTTGTGGTAAATATCCCAAACATAATGCCACTTTTTATTACTGATGCTGTATAATATTAATGTTATGCAGTACTTTGTGTTATACCCTTTTTTCTCATAACACTGCAGAACATGCCTACCAAAACTATATGCGAGTCTGAAAATATCTTGAGTAATAGACTCCCACTCTACCAACACTTTGGCAACCAGTTCATTGTGATTTCTTGGTCTGGATGTTCAAAACACACTATCTTGTATTCTGTTCCATAGGTGCTGCTCTATGGGATTTAAATTGGGGGTATTTCCAGGTCAGTCCATCCAAACTCAGATGCAAGAATTCTTTATTGTGTCCAGTGTATGCTTTGCTGAATGGGCCCTGGCTCCATCTTGCATCAGGAATGCAATATGTTGCTTTGGAAGTTTAGTGTCTAACTATAGAACTTCAGAATGTGCAGGGAGAATGTGTGAACAATAATATGCGGCAACCTCAGAGACTAACTGTTGTTGGTGACATTTTCAACAGCCTGGCAATCTCATGAACTGATTTTCCAGTCTTGACCAAGGCTGAACCTGAGACTCAGCATACTCACATTTTTTTGGTGACATAATGCCCTGAATGATTAAAAATACAGTAACCGTCTGTATCGTGTACATCCATTAAAACATTGCATTTAATTTGTTTATTATCTGAGAAGTGAGAAAAAATTGATTTTTGCAAGGATTAACAATACATGCCAGAAATTTTTGTTACATTTTTTAAAGTGAATTAATCATATCAAAAGAAGATATGACACTTAATTTCAATCATTCTACACTAAAGTTTATTGATTAAAAAAATAAAAAAATGTACTCAACAAAATTAAATTAACAAAATGTCAGAAAAACTTATGACCATTTAATTACATTATATTTATAATTAAGCAACATTCATTCAACATAAACACTCTTATGCTTCACAAACCTTGTTTTCCTTTAGGACAATGGTTTCACATTCCTTGAAGGCATCCTCAGCTATGGCTGAATGATGTGATTCTTGGGAACATCTTGGTCTTGGCTACTGGCAGCTTCTGGTGTTGGTACTATGAGTTTCACAAGAATGTGGTCTTATGCTGCCAATAAAAATTCATGAGGTTTCCTCCAAATTTTTTCCTATAGATATTCTCCCATGCGTTCAGTTCTGTAGTTTTGTTTACGGATTTTAAAAGACAAGTGGTTTTTCTTCCAAAAATGTGCAGCAACACCTGATTTATCCATTTCTTCATTTCTTATGTTTCTAAGATGTTCTTTAAGACATGTGTCTATATTTCGTTTCGTCTCTCTAATGTATACATTATTACAGTCTGAGCAACTAATTTTATATATGCCTGGTTTCTTTCCTGGAGGTGTCTTTGCTTTTTTAGAATGTTGATCAGGTTTTTGATACTGTAGCTGTTTCTGGGTAATAGCATGATGTTGAACTCTCTGAAGATCTTTTGAAATTTACGGGTGGCCCACAGATGATATGAAAATTTTCTGAATGCTTTCTTCTCTTTGACTGCTAGTACTGTTGCAGTTTCCTTTATATCCCCTCAGTTTTTTTAAACCTCAATTTTTTGATCAACAAGTTGTTGGGTGAATCCATTTTTCTGTGCTGTTTTTACTATTTCTGTTTTTCCAGCAGAAGACAACATTCTTTTGAAACTCATAGTATCAACACCAGATGCCCCTAGTAGCCAAGACCAAGATATTCCGAGAATCACACCATTCGGCTGTAGCCTTCAAGGAAGGTGAAACAATTGTCCTAAAGGAACATAAGGTTTGTGAAGCATAAGAGTGTTTATGTCGAATCAATGTTGCTTAATTATAATTACAGTGCTTCAGTGTGATAATTCCAATAATTAATATATTACTGTGTCTACACTACATTTATTTACAAATAATTCACACTGTTACAATGTTGAACAGCTGTCTTCAACAATGTGACATTTTGTGACCACCACATTATAAACAAAGGATAAAATCACACCATAGTCAAGTAACACCAACTCCTGCACAGTAAAATTTGGTCAAGTTTGTGCATTGAACAAAACTATTTCACCTTCAATAGTAAATATTACAGGCAAAAATCAGGACTCTCTATGGGCAACCCTCTATCTCCATTTTTGGCAAATTTATTTATGAGCAAATTCGAAACGCACATGAAGAAAGCATTCCCATGGATTTTCAAAGTGTGGTACCACTATGTTGACGACATATTTGCAATAGTACCAAGTAGACATTTAGATAATGCCATAAAATTATTAAACATACAGGAAAAAACAATAAAATTCATAATGGAAACAGAAACCAATGGAGAACTCCCATTCTTAGACCTAAGAATCATCAGAAACGACACAAACGTAAACTTTGAAATCTACAGAAAACCAACTCAATCAGAAAATTACATTAAAAATGAAAGCTACAACC
The DNA here is from genome assembly GCA_030762935.1 of Hymenopus coronatus. Taxonomy (NCBI): domain Eukaryota; kingdom Metazoa; phylum Arthropoda; class Insecta; order Mantodea; family Hymenopodidae; genus Hymenopus; species Hymenopus coronatus. The sequence continues at coordinate 496,974,305 of CM060900.1, read as the reverse complement.
CATTACCACATATACATGCAATAATAAACAGCCTCACACATAGATAGGTAAATGTACCTATGAGCACAACCGAATTCAACAAAGAGTTAAAAACCATAATACAAACAGCAGAACAAAATGGATACAGCAAGAACCTTGTGTACAAGAAACTAAACAAAGCAAACCAGAAAAAAACCATAAAAGAAATAACTACCCTAACAGCAGGAAAAAACAATATCAACACATTCAAAAAATTCACTTACCACCCCCAAGCATTTAGAAAATTCAAAAAAATCTTCAAAGAACAAGACATCACCCTAGCTCCAATAAACAGATTTTCTGTCATAAAATTACCAAATTCAAAAATAAAAGATGAAATTCCACCAGAAAATAGGTCAGGAATATATCAAATTAAATGCACAAATTGTGAAAAGTTCTACATAGGACAAACCAAAAGAAATTTAAAAATCAGATCCAAAGAGCACTTTAGAAACCTAAAATTGAAACAAGAAGATAAATCGGCAGTAGCATTTCACTTTTGGAAAGAAAACCACAATCTAGATCCAAATCCAAAGTTGCTTAAAACCATGTCAGGCCACAATGAACTCACAACCTGGGAAAACATCCTCATATGGAAAAATAAAGATCGGCTAATAAACTTTGAAATCCCGCTAGTAGACAGCTTAGTTAAGAAGTTCATCATTTCGCCACCAGAGAAGAGTGTACAAGCAAATGCAGCCAGCAATGGCAGTTGGACCCATGAGGTTGAAAATGAAAGCATAGGCTTTCGAAACTAGTCCCTCATAATAACAATGTAAGTGACGTAGTGTTAAAAAACCAACTCAACATATGAATGCTACTGTTGTATTCATTCAAATAAAAATTAAAGTTCTCATTTTCCATAGTTAAAGAATAGGAGAAATAAAATAATTTGTTGCCCTCCGTGGTGTAATGGTTACCATGCTAACTTCATGTACCCAATGTTGCGGGTTCAAACCCGGCAGAGGATGATGGATTTTTTCGGGTGTAAAAATCCTTAGCATGGCAGCATGGAAGAAAAGCCATTGGTCCTGTGTCATAGATTTACGGCACAAAAAAGGACTTCAAGCCTGATAGAGAGGCCTCTGAGCAAAATTAAATGCTCTTTCACGCCCAATTTAGAGTGTGATGCTGAGAACCATAGTAGTTAAAGAGCGTCGATAAATAACATGCCATATCATTTTTAAAATAATTTGTATGTATGTGCTTTGGATTAAAAGTATATTGACTGCCTTAGACCAAAATACAGGAGTAAAAGGATTGTGATTTGGTAAAAACGTCTATCAAGTATATCTACACTGCATCTATGTCTAATATTTGAATACCTGCTGGCAAAAACATTGTAGCCCTCACTTCTGCAGAATGCTGGGTTTTTATGTACAAGCATTCTATGCAGTAACATTGAGACATATATGGAAGTATGTTGGCCACCATTTACATTAAGCACCTTTTTTCTTTTATTTTAATTTTGCTGAGGGTCGCTTAGGTGCAGACACAATATAAAAATACAGGAGGAAAGTCCTGTGTTGCTACATCCCAGTATGTCTAAAGATATAAATAGCGGACGAAAATGCAAAATTAAGTATGGTAAATGGAAGACGAACAAGAAGAATACCAAACAAAATTTAGGGCAACCATATTTCTCTCATAATAAAAAGCCAGTTTCAGAGAAAATCCCTACTGAACATGTGCGTGCAAAAATGTTGTAAGCCAATCTAACACTCAATGTGATGCATACTATTAAGTGTATATATTATATTTTAATACAGCATCAGAGTTTTTCTTATCGCCTGCATTAAAGCTAATGTTGTATATTCTTCGTACCTGTAAAAACAAATACCAATGCAGATTGTTAAATTTAGAGGACAACAAAATGTTGTTTCAAGAATTCTACAATTTAGAATACAATGCACAAACAAGACAACTACCTTCATCAGGCACAGAAATAACTAAAATAAAATGCAGGATGTCCAAGGAGGCAAGTTCTTGCAGACACTGCACTTTTAAGAACTTTTTGAGAAAACATGGAGAATAAATTCAGGTGTGTCAAAAAACCTCGTGGATGACATATGAAATCACTGCCAGACGTCTGCAAATGTTCCAAAAGAAGATAAAGGGTACCTTTGAAGATAAAGGAGGTAAGCATGAGAATTATTTGAAAAAACTGCAGGATGACTTGAAGGATTTGGTAAGAAATCACATTGAGAAGCTACCAAAACAAGAATGCCATTACTTCAGACATAAGAATGAAAAGATGGGCTTGAGTTCCGATTAGAATGTTAATAAGCTTTACCAACTCTTTAAAGAAGAGAATTCTACAGGACAATGCAGTGAAAGAGCATACAGAGATACTTTCAGGGGAGAATATAATTTATGCTTTGGAGTACCACATTTGGCCTCATGTGGATATTATGACGGGCTGTTTCTTCATTCAGTTGGTTAACAGTGAAAACCAAACTCACAGAAAGAAAATTGAAGAAGAAAGCAATCTGTGCTATTTCTGAACAGAAGCAGCTTGCACAACGCTGCAGAAGGATACAGAGAGGGCGAAAACAAACAAAATATATATTGTCATAAGCACAGACCTCCAGCAGAAGTAAGTGAGTGAGTGAGTGAGTGAGTAGTAGGGCTTTAGAACATTCAACTACAGCGGTTATTAGCACCCGAACAAAAACAAGGAGTTAAAAATCGAAACACTATGCCCGCACCCTAAAACTTAAAAGCACAATAAAAAAAAAGGAGCTGGCTAAAACACTGCAAGCAGCTGTGGAACGTAAACAAAATCAAAAGAAGCATAAAAACAGAACCCACAGGTGATAAAAATTAGACAAAATAGAACTATCCATAGCACAAGGTCAAAGACTAAAAACAGTTAAAAACAAAGCAAAAAAGTTAAAATGAATCATAAAGGCGCTTAGCTAAAACTCACATCAGTAAAAAAGTTAAAAAGGTAAAAAACACTAGCTACTGCTTATTGCTGGTGACATAAGGATGAAACCAACATAAAAACTAAATCGTGGAGTTAAAAGTCACCGCAGATAAAAATTTAAAAACTCAGTCCACTGCTGCGGTATCATCCATCAGGACCTCCCCAAGAGAGACCGGCAGCTGCAGGCAGGCTCGAATATGCGCTAAGCTAACACACTCCAGCAACATATGGACAGACAATCCTCATCCACACAGCAGACAGATGGGAGCCAGTCCCCCCTTAAGCAGGTAGCTGTGGGTAAAAAAGCAATGGCCAATATGCAAGTATGCTAAAATCACCTCACATTAACACCCAAAGTGTGGAGCATGCGGAAGGCATCCTGCTCTCAAACTCTGAAGCGCACTAAGGGAATCACTCATAACAAGGCAGTCAGTCACCCAAACGTCGAAGATGAACATAAAGAATTGCTTGGTATAAGGCATAAAGCTCAGCAGTGTATATGGATGTGTTACGATGCAAACCGAAAGTAAAACATTCGTTACCATGAACAAAGGCACATCCAACACCAGCAAAACACTTACTGCCATCGGTGTAAATAAAAGATCGGCCACTATAGGAGGATAAAAATTCTAAAAAACAAGTACGGATACTAGACAGAGGCAACGCTGATTTTCCATAAGCTGTCATCCCGAGATCTGCATGTGAGGTAGCACGTAACCAAGGTGGATACAACCTTTCCTCCTTCGGAAACATGTGAGGCACTACAATATCGTGTTTCCAAAGGAGCTCCTGGAAACTGAAGCCTGCAGGCTGTGGACTATGTAATTGGTTGCGAGATCGTTCCTCCAGCTCGGTACAGAAGAAAGGGGTACATATTGGATGCAAAGTCATGCACTGAAGGGAACAGACATAATTTCCTCATGCTGACACCGCAGAGGGGGTTCTGCCGATTTGGCATAGAGACTGGTTGGAAAAGCCCCAACAGCCACACGGATGCCCTGATTATGGACAGTGTCTAACCGTCTCAGTACAGATGGTCATGCTGAAGAATAAACAATGCATCCATTGTCTAACTTGGATTGGATCAATGCATGATAAAGACGCAGCAGTACTGTCCGATCTGCACCCCAAGATTTGCCACTTAGTATCCATAAAATATTTAGAGAATGGTCACATCGTGCTAAATGAGCAGCAGAGTTTGCAGTCAATTGCCAACCCCAGGAATCTCACCTCATCTGCGAAGGGAAAGAAATCTGGCCTAAGTTGAAGAATAGGAGCCATTTGCCACCTACGACGCTAGAAGTTACTGCAGACTGTCTTCTCAGGGGAGAAACAAAAGCCGTTTCTCGAGCTCCAATCATAAAGATCGTCCAAACACAGCTGGAGATGGCGTTCCAAACCTGGTGTATGCTGAGAAGCGCAGAAGATGGCAAAGTCATCCACGAATAAACAGGAATAGACACCTGGGGGAACACATTCCAATATGGAATTTATCGCAATAGCAAATAGCATCACACTTAGTACAGAGCCCTGTGGCACTCCATTCTCTTGAATAAAATAGCTAGAAAAAACTGAGCCAACCCTTACTCTGAAAATACGGTCCCGCATAAACTCCTGAAGAAACAATGGTAGGCATCCATGTATATTCCAGCTGTGGAGGGAGCATGAAATTCCTGTCCGCCAACACGTATCATAAGCCTTCTTGAGGTCGAAAAATATGCCAACCGTCTGACAATTCCAAAGAAAGCCATCCATGATCTGTGTCGATAGTGACACAAGGTGGTCAACTACTGATCGACATCTTTGAAAACCACATCAAATGTTTGTCAGAAGATTGTGGGATTCCAAACACCACACCAACCACCCATTTATCATGCCTTCCATCACCTTGCAAGCACAGCTGATGAGGGCAATTGGACAGTAGCTAGAAGGAAGCTGACAGTCCTTTCCAGGTTTCAAAATAAGTATGATGGTGGCCTCTCGCCATTGAGTTGGAAAAGTGGCATCTACCCAGATCCAATTATAGACCTTGAGGAGGAAAGCCTTACCCTCAGGAGACAAATGTTGCAATATTTGGACATGGATAGCATCTGGACCTGGCGCAGAGTTTCTAGAAGAGGAAAAGAGATTGTCTAGCTCCACCATGGTGAAAAGGCGGTTGTAGTCTTCAAGGTTTCCAGAGCAGAAAGTAAATCCTTGAGATTCAACCTGAGCCTTAACTGAAAGAAACTCAGGTGAATGCTTATCTGAGTTATACACTTGAGCGAAAGCACTGGCCATAGTGTTAGCCATGTCAAATGTATCAACCACAGCGCCTGCCGCTGTGTTTAGACCGGCAATCAGCATATGGGTCAGTTTCCCAGATATACGCCTTAACATAACCCATACGACAGAGGAAGGTGTATGTCGATTAAAGGAGCCTACAAACTGGCTCCATGATTGATTTTTGCTATCCTTAATAATATGTATAGATTTGGCACACATCTTCCTATATTGTATGAGACTATCCAGCATATGTCGATGCTGGAAAAACCAAAGATCATGTCTGCGAGCACAAATGGCATTCTGGCATTCAGTTTTCCACCATGGCACCGGAAATCTGCAGGGTTGGCCATCCGAACATGAAATAGATTGCTCAGCAGCAGAAAGAATTGTCTCCATGAACTTGTCAACTAAAAGATCCACAGACTCGCGCTCATCATAGGTAAAGGCAGCCAAGGGAGAATAAAGTGCCCAGTTGGCTTGATCTAGACGCCATTTAGGTAATGGGGTGGAACATACATCATGTGTTAGGAGACTAATAAGGCAAGGAAAGTGGTCACTAGAATGCAAGTCAGAGATGATATTCCAGCGTAAGGTTAACTGCTAATTATGGAAAACAAAGTGCTATATCAAGGTAAGAAAAACTATGGCACACGTCGGATAAAAAGGTAGGCTCTCTGGTGTTCAAGAGAGCCAGATTTATTATTGTCCAGGAAGTCTGCAATTAGCTTATCTCTCGCACAAGCCCTAGGTGAGCCCCAAAGGGGGTGGTGGGCACTCATGTCTCCCACTAACAGAAAATGTGTTGGTAATTGAGAAACTAGATTTTCCAAGTCAGTGAGCGAGAGGTCGTCGGACGGAGGCAAATATATAGAACACGCCATGTTGCTGATAGTTGGCAGCTTGATCCTTACAGCAACTGACTGGATGTCAGAATTTAGGGATATGGAGTCAGCAAAAATATCATCTCTAATGAGCATCATAGTGCCCCCATGTGCAGGAATACCCTCTGCAGGTGATAAATCACACCGTAAAGAGGAAAAGTGCCAGAAAGAAATGTTGTCTCATGGACGGAGCTTTGTTTCCTGTAGGCAGATGACCAAAGGTTGATTTTGGTTGAAAAGCACTTCAAGCTCTGGCCGATGTGGTTTAACTCTGTATATGTTCCACTGTAGGATAGCCATGGGATGGTCTAGATTATGGGATAAGGTCTAAATTGAAAGGAGTTTCTGCATATTCAGCTGTGCTGGTCAGTTTAATTTGTTTTTCTTCGGTGTCGGACTAACACTCTCTTCAGGAGCATGATCCTGCAACTTGCGCACTGTTCATTTGGGAGCAGGGGCAGCTTCCTCCTGTTCCATTTCTTCCACAGGGAAGGACCCTTTTCCAATAAAAAATTCAGGTTTGACGGCCTCGAAACTATTGGAAGTACTGATCGGCGAAGATGGTCATCGCCTATCGGGGCTCCTCCCAGAAGATAGAGGATCTACGTATAGGGTGGCGTGGACTTTTACTACTCTTAGATGGTTTTGGTGCAGACGCGACATGTTCTTTGAGGAAGTCAGTTCTAACATAACTGGTCTTGAAATGCTTCTCAGGTGCTGTGGCTTTGCCAGTCTTAGTGCCAGAGGTCGAAGGTTGGGGTGACAATTGGGCAGAACTATGCTTGACATTGGCAGATTTGACAGTTGTTGATGCCGACGTAGACACAGTTGTGGACGTCTTCAGTAGAGGTCGTGAAATGATAATCTTTTCTGCAATGAGGGCCCCGTTAACATCGCAGGTTTGTGTTGCAATTTTCCACTTGGGCACCGGTTTAGCTAAAACATAGCTATTAAGAACCGGATTGTGGGACTGAGGGTTTGCGGATGTGCAGGAGCTTACGGGCTTCAGAGAATGACAACTTCTCTTTCACCCGTTTCTCCTGGATGGCTCTCTCTGCAAAACGGGGGCAGTCCTGGGAACTAGACGAGTGTTCACCATTGCAGTTGACGCAAGATGGAGTTTGCGTGCAACTGCCTTCGTGCATGGCGTCTTCACAGTTGACACAGGTAGACTGACCATGGCAATACTCGCTGGGGTGCGCAAAAAGCTGGCACTTGTAGCACCGGAGAGGATTCAGGACATAGGTCCTTACCTTGATGGCTTCATACCCTGCCTTAATCCCTTGGGGTAAATCTACCCGATCAAAGGTAAGGAACATGGTACCAGTAGGCACGAATTCATCATTGACTCATCGCTGAACCTGGTACACAGCAGTTACTTGTTGCGCCAAAAGATTCTCCTGAATCTCCTCATTGAACAAACCGTCCAGGGTGCGGGTGGTGACAATGCCGAGTGAAGAGCTCAGTGTCTTATGAATCTCGATCTTAACTGGGGTGACAGGACTACACATGGAATATAGCAGGCACGCCATCCCACTCACCTTGGAGTTCGGTTTAATACCTAGTCCTGGTCGATTGACTAGGGGTTGGTTAGTCCCTAGCCTCCCATTTAGGCAAAGCAGAAACCAAAGCGGTGTATTAGGCTGCACACCCTCCCCAGTTACTGAAGATCAGAAGCCCAAGCTCAGATGTGCAACCACCCAGGATATTCCTTTTCACTGACACGGGTCTCCACGCACGACCTACACATGGGTGGGCATTTTAACCTACTGATTCCCTCACCACTCTGAGGTTGCCCACAGAGGGAGTCAAGATTGCCTCAGGACCCTGGGTGCACCTAACCTGTACCTACCATAGTAGGCCCCTGGGGGGGGGGGGGGACCTCCAGCAGGTACTGTACTGTCCTACCCTGAACCACTCTGCAGTATTCTATTAACATCAGTGTCAACCTAAAATCAAGCAATACATGTTGTGACAACAGGGTGTGGATGTGTGTATGGCCTGAAACTGTAGCTAGATGTGGAGCAGCAGAAGTTACTACTGAAGTATAAAACCTCTGAATTTTCAGTGTTAAATTTGGATGAAGAAAGAATTTGAGCAGTGTGGTCAGACGATGTACAGGTGAGAACAATAACTGGAAAACTATTGTTTTCTATCAGCTCTTACTGAATTAAATTAATGAATTAGTTATCTAGCCTAACTTTCAACAAAAAAGAAATTGATTTCCTCAATGAAGGATTAAAGACGTAAGTATATTTCTCTGTGAACATTGACGATTAATATTGCAGACATAGATATAGCATCACAAAGACTAAAATGACACTGAACAGACAATAGCAAAAATGGAATGCAAAGAAATTTTTAAGAAACTAAAATCCAGCAAAAACAAACAGAACATCATCTCCACACAAATAGTCAACCAATTGAAATCCAAACTGGTTATATACACAAAATTGGATAAAGGTAATACCATAGCCATATTGGACAAAAACGACTACACACAGAGAGTAGAAACCATATTAAACTGCCCAGATTATTCACCAATACAGAAGAATCCGTTAAAAACATATACTGATGACCTCAAGAAAACAATCAAAGAAGTTGCCATAATGACTAACAACCAAAAACAAAAAATAAACCCAAAGAATCCAAGTCTTCCAAGAATGTATGCCCTCCCCAAAATTCACAAAGCAGACAACAGTATGTGACCCATCGTCAACAATATAAGCTCTCCCACATATGAACTAGCAAAATGCATAATAATTCAACTCACTACCTAAATTCAACTCATTACCTAACTCATTAGAACTAATAGAAAAAGTAATAGACATCACATTTTCCAAAGGAGACAAACTGGTATCTTACAATGTAAAATCATTATTTCCTAGCATTCCCACAGAAAAACTCCCGGAACTTCTCAGAAAATGGCTATACACCACAGATCTACACATTACAGAAATAGAAGACTTGATCAAACTCACCAACCTATGCATAAAACAGTCAGCTTTCACCTTTAACAACCACATATATCAACAAGACACAGGTCTAGCTATGGGAAACCCGCTTTCCCCATTCCTGACAGACTGTTTATGAGTGCATTTGAAACACATATTACCAAAGCCTTTCCACAGAATTGATTATGCCTTCACTGTAAGCAGCTTCAAAATTATACAACTTATAGCTCTTACTGAACTTAAAGTACTTCAGATCCATAGAGCAAAAATTTCTAATCACAGGGCACAGCTTTATGCCTTGTGATTGAGAGAAACAAGAAAAACCACCATGTGTACAAACCAGTTGAATAGGTCCAGGCAATAGCAAATGCTAGACCAAGAAGATTTCACTGATCTGAGCACTATTGAAAAACAAATACGTAAAGATCAAAAATGTAAAATAATGGGCTATGTTAGGATGAAAATATCCTCAGACTCTCCAGCAATACTTCAGCTCATAAGAGCCATAATTCATTACAACATTGGTACTCTGTAAGCTTAGCAAAGCTTTCAAGAAGTAAAGCCAATATTACAGTTCTGCTCGCAGTCATGAATTTGAATAGCCAACCCAGAATACAAGGAGACACATTGCAAGTATCTGCAGAAAAGAAAGTTAATCTGCCCTACATGTGACAATTTATCTCTGAAAGACATCTCAGGTTTTACGAGAACCTAACGGCATAGTGAAAGGAAAATGTGATATTTCTTCATTATCGTAAAACAATCTTTAGCAACGACATTTTTAGTGTTCAGTGAATTGTGTAAACAATGGGATGTGCTAATAATGAGTGGTGCATATGTAAAGTATGGTTTGTTTTCATTATTCCTAAACAGAATAAAAATAAAAAATATTTTCAGCAGTATACACACTGTAAACTGCAAACATCTGCTACTTGCGTTACAGTTCCAATGTTTTTGCACAGACGTTCAATTTCTCACGTGTCTTTATTTTAAAGTCACACAGTGTTTTAACAATTGTACATTATTAACCAGTAAACACATCTGAACCAATAAGAAGTGGCAGCATATACGTTGGCAACTAATACCTTTGATTTTTCTTCCCTCCTAAAAAATTTGCATTTTGAGGGCTACAATGTTTTTGCTGGTAGACATTCATTTGATTCCAGACCAGTCTGTCCTTTGTCAGTCTTTGGATTACAATTTTATAGCATCTAGAAAAATATGCTCTATGGGTTCCACAAATTTGTCTGTTTTGAAGGAATTAGTCGAGTCTAATTCTCTTGTATGAAATCCTTGTTATTTTATCATTAACCTTAGCACTATCAATGTGTCCGCTCCATGAATCCAAAGCAGCAATGTGTCATTTGTAACATCAGTTGACCCAAGTCAAATGTGTTAGCATGTCAATACTGCAGTGGCCCAAGCTGTTTAAGCTCAGCTCCTATACAGAAGGGACATCCGAGGGTAGAGACAGCTCATTAAAAGCCTGAAGGAGATGGCAGTGGAAGGTCACAATAAGTCTGAATCCATCTAGCATTATGCCCAAGAGTTTTCTTCTACTTGAATTGGCTCCAAGGTTAGTCTGCCTACTTCAGCAATCACATACTTGTAACTGTGGCCTACTTGGGGGGGGGGGGTTGTAGCTTATAATGCTTCTTGATACTGATTGAAAATAGCTAGCATTCTACTGTAACATATTCTTGTCCTGCCTTGATTTCATCACTTTCTGGAATGTTGCCCACCTCATTGTTGGTTACGGTCTCTGTACTGGACCTTTGCAATATCTAATGATGGATGAAAAGTCTAGTGCAATGACTTTTACCATACTTTTAACCACCAAAAATATATTCACATAATGATTTAGAAAGAAACTGGGCCCGTCCAACAGGGGTACTTACCTTGTTAGTGTGGAATGTCACTTATAATGTTTTTAAGTTTCATCCTATCCATGCTTCCACCTCTGACTAGCTCACATCATGCTAAAGAGTTTTATACCCTAAACAATTTATCCACTGCCCCCTGCAAGGTTTGAACCCACAACCTTGGAAACCCTACCTGCGGTGCCACATGTAAAAGCAGGCATTAAAGACTATCCAAAAATAAAAAATCCTTGGGAACCAGAGGCTAGCATATTCCCCCTAGATGTAGACAAATGATTTATATGGCAAGATAAAGGTTTCCCCTTCTTCTTACAACAGAAGGAAGAAAATCTGGCTTTGCATGAAAGGAGTGCCCTTGAGCAGAACACTAACTCATAAAACCTAATATTATATTTCACCTCTCAAAGATTGGAAAATTAAAATGCACATTTTACATCTGAAAGAGTCTGAGAGGTTCTGTGTTTCAATTCCTGGCTCTGGAGGGCCATTTTAGTTGACCCTATCCATGCGCATCTGACTAACTCATGTGGAGTACACCCATGGTCTAACATGTTTTGAAATCCACAGTAGGTCCTCCCATTCTGCCACCATCCTCATCACCACCTTACCATTGAAAGTAACAGACACAGCTGCACCATTTTCTTACGAATTATCAGCTGAAACTCTTATCCACGGAGACGTTTGCCCGACATGCGGCACTTTGGCATCGGTTAATTTCACTTCTGATGCTGGTATTGCTTTCCCGTTTAGTTCAGCTACTCTTGAGGGTTTTTGAAGTTAGTGGCAGTTATCCTGTCAGTCATGAATTGAGGTAATCTTCTAACTGGGCGAGTTCCTGGCGACTAGTTTGCCATCTTTAAGTGATATGGATTGAATGGCCTACAGACCTTTTCTTATGCACTTAAGCTGTGCTTAGTAATCAAATTTAAGGGCGAAATTTGTATTTCACTTACATTAAGCTATTTGTTAACTTTGTATTTGTATGCATGTGTAAAATTATGGAAAGAGTTTCAGCAGCCATGCATTAATATCAGAAATTTAACTGCAAAACCATTTTAGAAGTGTCATGGGGATTTTTAGGCGACTAATGGCTCTATATTTTGAGGCAGTTATCGACGATATATATATGTATTTACCCCTAGTCATGCTTGATTTGGAATTCATGTATTTACCACGAATTCCAATGTGCATATTTTGTCATTTCCATTCATTTTGTATTTCATTTATTTGCAAGATTTTTTTTTTTTTTTTTTTTTGTGTATATAATAAGGGTAAAAGCACGTGTGTTTGGGTGTATATCCAAATTCCAAGCCATATTTGATTGAAAACATAAAAGTGAAAGGAAGCGGCCACGACAGCTATGTTGCCATGGAGCACCAATCCCATGTTGAGATTAGGTCACGTGTGTGTGACGTAGTGACATGCTGGCCAATGGAGCCACGGCAACCACTCCAGTAGAGGGGTTAGAATCACCTCCATCCCAGACACTGGGCATGCTTAGAGCACTCTGGAAATTGCTGCCGTAAGAAGCAGACGGACATTATGGATGTCGGCATTAGGAGACACAATTTCGATGTAGTGTGCCTTTAAGTTGTGTTTGCGAGGTGTCACACATGATGTAAACTAGAGCTCGAATACAATAACTGTGGGGATTTGGATATTTCAGTCACCCATGTGTGCTTACTGATAAAATTATGCGACACGCAAGAGTAAAGTGAATTATTCACGTAAAAGTGTTTTGTTTTCTTCACCAACCTACATTACCACCGGAACCGCTGCCATCTATCCTCACCCTGAGACCCAAAAAGAGAACCCATGCAACCTTAACTCCATTCCATTAACAAATAGTCAGGACTGGGAAGATGGCGCCAGCCTGCAGCCGACCCATGGGACCACGTGGAACCATTGAGACAGGGAATTGTCTCAAATTGACGACGCTAGCCGGCAACTGACCATGTGGGACCATCGAGACAGGGAATTGTCTCAAATTGACGATGCTAGCCGGCAACTGACCACGTGGGACCATTGAGACAGGGAATTGTATCAAATTGATGACGCTAGCTGGCAACCAACCACGTGGGACCATCGAGATGGGGAATTATCTCAAATTGACGACACTAGCTGGCAACCGACCACGTGGGACCATTGAGACAGGGAATTGTCTCAAATTGATGATGCTAGCCTGCAATCGACCTGTGGGACCATTGAGACAGGGAATTGTCTCAAATTGATGATGCTAGCCTGCAGCTGACCCGTGGGACCATTGAGACAGGGAATTGTCTCAAATTGACGACACTAGCTGGCAATTGACCATGTGGGACCATCGAGATGGGGAACCGTCTCAATTTACATCAGTTTAAGTGAAGAGTAGCTTGGCAGACTTAAACAGTGATAACATTAGTGGTGTATAATCAAGCATTAATTGTTTTACATTTCCATAGGGGAAAGCCTCGATCATGTAACTCACCTTTGTAATAAAGCAGTTTAATCAGATTTTGTTCAAATGTTTAAAGGGTAGGGCAATTAGAGCATTTTTCCATTAATTCTGTAATAAACCCTGTTTTGGTCCAGCTTACTTATTAATTTTAAGCAACAACATTTAATTGCACCAAATGGTTCAAGGCACAGAGTGGCAAGGTTTGCCAATGACAAGTGCACAGCTCACTGGATGCCCCCATCTCAGAAATGGATCCAGTTATCACTTGGTGGAATTGAGTAATCCCTGCAGGTCATAGACCATATGTGAGCATTAGTAACTACCTATATATGAGAGAACAAAACAATAATACCCTGTCTTTAATGCATTTGTTTACAATTTGTTACAGAGAACTACAAAAGGAAGCACCTCAAGTCTAAAACACTGAAAATACCCCAACCAAATAATGCTCATTATGCAAATCTGCAGTAGCAGAATAGCCAATCTGCAGTAAAACAAATATACCTGAGTTGTCCATCTAAATGTGGAGTGAACTTTAGTGAGAGTTCAGAATCTTCCTTGTTATTGGCCATTAGATATTGTTTATTTCTTGTCCTAATCCTGGTTCGCTGTCTTGTATCATCATCAGTATCACTGTCATCAGCTTCAGCATGTATTTCACCAAATTCTTCAGTCAGCACATTTTCTTCACCTAACACAACATAAAAGAAATTTCATCCTTCAGCAATACAATATTGATACATTTGAATTAAAATTTATATTCCGTATGTCAATTAATAAATTTTAGCCAACCCATACATTAAATAAAAATATATGAAACAAAACATGTGCAAGTTGGCACAAACTGATTCATTTGTTCCAAAATGGTGGTTCCAAATGAGCTTATTTTTCAAAATTAAGCCTGTCCATTGTTAACCAAAATTGAGTTAGGAATGGATTTCTCTGGAGATACTTTGTTCCTACAGATATTTTTATTTTCTATCAAAACTGAGCAGATCATATGTAGAAGTGCATTTAAACTTCCACTTTTCCAACACTGTAGCCCAATCATCACTTGTTATCTTAGTGAACACGTCCAGTAGCATTTACCATTGAATATTAATGCTTTATTCTCACAACATATCCACTTAGAAAACTTTGTCTTTTCCAACACAAATATGTATTGCTACCTCACTCAAAAGTTGGCAAGATTTATAACGGTATTCTAACCTCCAACTAATAAGGGTTTAATGTGTGTTGCTTGATCAGTTTGTGGCAATTAGTTCTTACATATGCATTAGCTTTTAGTGGCTATGCTGAAATTCTTAATACCTCAGGTACTGTTTGAGGTCAATTTAATGGAACTAGCAATTGAAGAAATTAATTATGTTTCAAGGAAGAGAGAATGACTAAAGTCTGAAAAAAGTTTCAAAGTGAAAAATAAGAAATATCCTGATGCAGACCCTGAGGTAATTCAGTAGAACACAGTTTGAACAGAACAGAAATACTATGTTGCAAAAGGTTCACCAAGGGACTGGATGAAAAATTGCAATGAGCTTTACTGTGACCAAGGAAAAGAAAATCAATGTAAGGCCTTTCTTTGCTTCTTATCAGCCAATAATCTAGAATAGAAACAACTGAGGAACAACACAAAATCAAAGAACATAAAAGCTGACTCCCATGAAATGGTTTTGTTTGCAAAGTAATTTTTTTGTTTTATTTTGGTTTTGCATTCAAAATCGAGAGTTTTGCCAGGGGTGTAATTAATGTAACAATTGTGAAATTACCATAGAAAAGAATGTAGTTGACAGTTTTAAGTAATCGTTACAACAGAGAATTTTCATTACCAACAAAATATGCCTATGCATTTTAACAATAAGGACCTCCAATGGCATTAAGAACCCAATTACATATTCATAAGCTATGAAGCAATGTATTTTATGATTTCATAAAATACCATCAAGCCAATGAAGAACACACAGCAATTTCTTGCACTTGCAACAGCTATATTCACCTGAACTGAAGACCATCAAGCTGTTAGAGGATTGACAGAAATAGGATCTGCACATTTTCATCCCATAAGAATGTTACATTTTCCAGTTATTGTGGACACTATATTACCGTTTCATGATTTCTGTTATGGACAACAATATTTTCATACTTTAAAATTTCTGCTGAATGTGCCCATTTGAGTCCACAACTTCATTCCACCAGACAAGCTATTTGGATGCTGAAGATTCTTTGAAAGTTCTTAAAAATCAAGACAAAAGAATATGTGAAAGTGAATGCGATGAAAAATATGTAAGATCTTGAGGAAAGTTCTGGACTATTCTTAACAGTAAAGATCTTGAAAATATCTACAACATAATAATGGGGATTGTGAAACTAAGAGAACTAAAATTCAAAAGCACATGCTTACAAGTCAACAGGTTACAGTGACAAAGATGAAATTCCTTACTAATTACAAATTTTAGTCTTCCATGGAAGTACTAGATACATCCCTAGTCAATAATTAGCAAGTCACAAATGTGGTTAATAAATAATATCCCTCTTTCCAAGTAGAACTACACGACAAATTCTTGCAAAAAGCAGAAACACACACTTCCTTCAGTGCAGTGGCAGTATGCAACATTTTACAATTGAAATATGTAATCCTTTATACTTGACTTGACTATTATAATGTTGGAGTTGGATTATACTTACCCTTAAAACTTGTACTACCCCCACAGAACTCAGGCCTTGCCAAAGGTTATGACAAAAGAATACAAGGTAATTCAGATGTCTCTCCTATCTATTCTCAAATAAAACATTGGCCATTGCCACGATTAGGTTTTATTAACAACACATTTCATATTTCACAAAATAAATTTGTAACAGTGCTCAAAACACAGAACTGTTAGTTACCTCTCGCAAAAATATCAATTATAACCATTAATAAACTTTATAACAAATTTAACCATGTAACAATACAGCAAGAGTAACAAAATTAATCATAGGCCTGGTATCCACATAAGTATGCCATAACAGTTTCCTACAATCTTTAAACCAATCTTTATTTAAAGTCCTCATGAAATGCACTGGTTCTATGCTACAACAGTTCTTGATCAAATTCAGAAAGACCCTAGTATAAAATCTGCATGAAATACACTGGTTTTATGCTATAACAATTCCTGATCAAATTTAAAATGCCCTAGCATAAAATCTGCATGAAATGCATTGGCTTCATGCTACAATGGTTCCTTTTGAAATTTAGAGAAACCCTAATATAAATTCTGCACAAAATGCACTGGTTTTATGCTACAGGAGTTCCTGGTCAAATTTAGAAAAATTCTCATATAATTCTGCATGAAATGCACTGATTTTATGCCTACCTACAACTTGCCATCTACTTGTTCGCAAGACTGCCAACTTTAACTATATTGTAATTGGCAAACAGGCAAAATGCAATTTAAAGCATGACAACCCCAACATGGCCAACAAAAAAGACCAACAATACGAACACTTGGAAAAGTAAGGCCTCATGCCATTGGTTGGACTTACCCAGGAAGAAATGGAATGAAGTCTCGGGAAGAGAGGAGAGAAAACACATGACCCACAGGTCAACTTACCTATGCCACACTCAAGCAAGTACCGGTTTTTACTCTGTGATAGCTGCACTACTGAAGCCGATGCACCTTGCAGATTTTTTAGGCGAGAAAAACAAATGCAGAGCATATGCCCCTAATGGCCAATATTTAGACAGACTGCCATCTGCCATACCAAATCAGCACAAACTGAAACCTTAGGGTTTGTTGTATTATCTCCTATCACTATTGTTTTAGTTAAAAAGACCTCTCCCTTTATTTGGACAGCTTTTTGTTAGCAAATTTTCCTTAGGAAGATAATCATTGGGATTTATCAAACCCTCTCATACAGCAATATGCAATTGTGGGCTCATGATTGGTAGAACAACTTCTCTATATGTCTCTTACATTAGTATTTATATTTCTAACATGAACATACATAGATATTTTCATAGGTTTGGTAATTGTAGCACAAATATTTCCCAAAAAAATTGTTACTATAGTATTAACATGGTAACACAACAATCTCTTTAATTTTGCCAATACTACTGCAATTAGTATTGTAACACTAACTGTATGAAAATTCATTTGTAATGAAAAACTCTCATTTATAGCACTGGATATCAGCAGGATCTTGGTAATTAATTTTTAACACAATTCAAAAGAAACATCATTTCCTTTGTAAATATCATACTTGCTTGCATGGGTTGCATAATGACATTTGAAATTGAATTTTCAGAAATTTGTCAAATACCGAACACGTGTGTCACCACTTTCTATAAATAAGAAAGATTCCTTGTAAACAGGCACAAATGTAGGAGGAACAGTCTGTGTGTTGGACTGCTGCCTCTTTCCAGCATTATAAACTGACAAATGACACTGCAAAGAAAGAGAGACCATCCACTGCTGCCGTCTGTTTACCCTCTGCATGTACAGAGAAAGCTTGCTTGCTGTAGCACAAAATTAAGCCTGCTGTAGACTAAGAAAAGACCTTGTAATGGATACTATTAAGGAAAATCCAATTTACAAGTTATAAGATGGAGAGGAGGAAGTTACCTATCATATAATCTCTGACTGCAACTAGATTTTATTTATGTTTAAGTGGTTTATATGGTCCTAAAAATTGTCTTTACTGAAAAATTGAATGTTTTTATATGAAGATGCTTTTGGATGTACTGAGAAATATATTTTTGTCATTTACTTCTCTAAATTTTTGTAGCAATGAACTATACACTTTTACTCTGAAATAGAAAAGACTTGTGAAAGTGTCAAGAAGCAACTGACCACCCTATTTGTAGTATCGAAAACGGATTTGGTAGTGTCAAAGGGATCCAATGGCTTCCATATTGCTGGGGAATGTAGCCAACAGCTATAGATAATGACGGTGGCTACATTGAAGGTCTGTAAACCTTGGAATCACGTAGGTTTGCTATGTTTTGAAAAAACAAATAGTTGTCAGAACAAAATCAACCAATTTACATGCATAAGATTTCTGCAGGTTCCTTTTACAGCTCTTCAATTAAGAAAAGTAAAGATTTATCATTGGGAAATTGGTTTTGCATTTAGTGAAAATGTTTATGTAATTAACATGTTCAATTTTGGAAGAAAGCTCCACAAAATATTTTGTGTCAACAGATACTCTACATTTTTTTATTGTTCCATTTACACCTTTCCCTTTAACTGCAATGGTTATACTGGCAGCCTTTTACATTTTGAGCACTCTGATATTGTGGCCTGCTGGCTGCATGGATAATAAGGCATGCTGGCAGCACTTAGAGTACTGGGAGTCATATGTTGGCAATACTGCCAACCAGTAGAACAGAAAAACAGGTTGTGAGTGAGATCATTCTCTTTTAAGTGAGTGTAACAGGACGGGTAACAAGTAGTGGGATGTCTCCCTTGGGCGCCATGTTTCAGCTCTTCACCATGTTGACATCAAGGTATTGTGTTATAATTAAAATTTTTGTGTGAGCCCCCTTTCGCTTTTAAATTTCAAACCTTTTGCTATCCCAGTGATATCCTGCAATTTCTTTTCCGAGTGGGATGCCAATAATCTGTCCCGATTAAAACTGCTACATTCCCTCATGTCCGTTAGTCTTGTGTAAAAGTCATAACCCCCTCGCAGCCTCTACCTTTTGGAATATAAACTTAGTAACAGGCATGACATAATTGGTGGAGGTGCCGGGTACTAATCCTCGGACTCTCACTCGCCAAACGAGCACTCTACCATCTGAGCTAATTAATTTTGTAAACTATTGTTTAGTTTCCTGATACTGCGATGTAATGATGTTTTAGCAAATGCTTGCGGTTTCTGGGGAGCTCAAGTGCCTGCTAATGGGGGAGCCCACTAAGTCCATCACACACCTTGACTTTAAGTGCCTGTTGGTCTACACTTTCTTCGGTATTCGCCTTCATGCATCTGCACAATTCAACAGCTGTGGCATAGGGCCACTTTTTGAGGAGGAATCCCTAGCCAGCGCGTGCTCTTCCTTTCTTAACAGATACATTTGTTACGGCCATCTTGCATTATCTCCAGGCAGGGCAAGGATTTCTCAGGTGGTGAGCAGACTGCTGACTATATTTCAGCAAGAGGTAACACACACCTACTTTATCCTCTTGTGAGACAGTGTAGTGCATTGCCAAGGTTCTGCATTTTTTTCTGTGTATATACATTATTATATGAAGTGCATGTGTGCAGTTTAATTCCCCATAGTATTTTATTAACTTTTTTGAGCAGGACACCTATAAACTCCCTTAAATGTCTTATTTAAAGACAATATACAAGCTCTGTAATATTTTATTTAATTACTCATTTACATTGTAAATGTTCTTTTATTTGCACAATGTATCATTCTCACAATTGTTTTTTTTTAACCTCCAGGGAAGTTGACCTTGGTAACCTGGGGAGATATGGAATACTGGCAATATGGATAATAAGCAAGGATGGCAGCACTTAGCATAGTACTGGGAGTCATTGTTGGCAAAACTGCCAACCAGTAGAACAGATAAAAACAGGTTGTGAGCAGGTCAATCTCTTTTAAATGAGTGCAACAGGATGGGTAACAAGTAGTGGGATGTCTCCCTTGGGCACCATGTTGAAATCAAGGTAATGTATTAAATAAACTACGAGGGCAGTCCAGAACGAAACCGCCATTTGTGCGTAGCACAGGAAGTGGTGGGGGTAGCGCTGTCATCTACACATCAGTGTGCGCAGTGCTTAGTGTGCTTCTAGCTGTCTAAGGTAGAGCATCGTACTGTCATGCGTTTGAGAGATATTACCTCAAAACATGAGCGCCACAATACAGAATCCCACCAAGCGTGAGATGCACAGTGTTATAAGATTTCTTTTGGCAAAACATCACTCAGCAGCCGAGATTCATCATGAATTGTGTGGAGTATATGGTGCTACATTATGAGTGAAGATGTTGCCCGTCAATGGGTACGATTTTTTAAAAATGGAAGAACTAACATTCATGAAGAATACAGGAGTGGTAGGCCTACTCTTGTCAATGATGACCTGGTGAACAAAGTGGATGAAAAAGTTTGTGAAAACTGTCGGTTCACGATAACAGAACTTTCCGATCATTTTCCCAAAATTTCTCGTAGTCTTTTGAATGAGATAGTGACCAAATACCTAGGCTATCACAATTTTTGTGTTTGTTGGGTACCAAAACTGCTGACTGATGACCACAAAACCAAAAGAATGAGTTCTGCCATAGACTTCCTTTCTCGATATGCCACTGAAGGAGAAGCATCTTTGAACAGAACTGTTACTGGCGATGAAACTTGGGTGGCCTATGTGAATGTTGAGACAAAACGGCAGTCAATGCAATGGGGACATACCACTTCTCCAAGCAAGCCAAAGAAAGCCTGTCAAACTTTGTCTGCGAGGAAAGTCATGGCTACGGTTTTTTGGGACGCCAAGGGCATCTTACTCGAATTTATGGAATGTGGCATGACTGTCAATTCTGAAGCCTACTGTGAAACATTGAAAAGACTAAGAAGGGCAACCCAAAACAAGCGTAGTGGTCTTTTGTCGTCTGGTGTTGTGTTTTTGCATGACAGCTCGAAGAACAAATGAAATTTTGGCCAGTTTCAAATGGGACGTTTTTGACCATCCCCCCTACAGCCCGGATTTAGCTCCCAGTGATTTTCATCTGTTCCCATACATGAAACAGTGGCTTGCATCTCAGCACTTTGGCAATGACGAAGAGCTTCATCACGCCATGATGGGTTGGCTATGTTCACAGGTGGCAGATTTTACGCAGAGGGTATTTCAAAGACTGTTAAAAGATATGACAAGTGCTTGAATTTGTTCGGAGAATATGTAGAAAAATAGAAAAAATATTGTATTTTTCAGATATAATAATAAAATTTTTATATCTCAACTGGATTAATTTTTATTTCCAAACGGAGGTTACTTTCTAGTCCATCCTTGTATTATAATTTAGGTGTGAACCCCTTTTCACTTTTAAATTTGAAACCTTTTGCTATCCCAGAGATATCATGAAATTCCATTTTCGAGCAGGATGCCAATAATCAATCTGTCGTGACTAAAAGTGCTATATTTACTTATGTCTGCCTGTCATGTTCAAATGTCATAGCTCCCTCGTAGCCTCTATCTTTTGGAATGTAAGTCATGTAAGTTGTTGTTGGACTTTATTTATTTGGGTTCTATGTATTAGATCAGTCTTTCCTTTCCTCTTATTCACACCCACACTCTCCATTATTCCAGATCCTGAGTAGGATAGGGAATATTCTTGGCTAGATAAAAATTCTCACCCTGCAGCCAGGAGTTAAACTTGGGACCCCTCACACAGCAGACCAGGTGCTCTACTGACTGAGATGCACTCTAGTTTCATTACACTAAAGTATAATATACATCAATAATAAACCTTCTCTAATTCCTCTTTTTATTAATATGTAACCGTTTTCATAATTTATGAAAAGTTGAGGATGTTACTAGAAACTCACTAAAAACCAAACATATTTTGAGGAGCAATGAAGATTGTTACAGAACAGCACTTGGAGGTACATAAAATAATGAAAAGCATGGGAAAAAAACTATGTAACAGAGTACCAAAAGAAATAAAAGAAATTGACAAAGACTTAAACAGTAAAAACATACATTTAAAAATAAGAGAAATTAAGTACTAGCTATTAATAGTATAAGGAGTTCAGTCAATTCTACATGCAGTATCTTTCAGGGAGCAAGTATGGGAAGGGTGGGATGTATGTTGGGGGAAAAAAATTGTACCAAGGCTTAAAGAAATTAGAAAGGAAAACATATGGTTACCTGAAAGTAACTTGGAGTGGAAATTAATTCACATGTGACCATGAGATAATAATAGACGTTAGACAAACTGTGCAGAATAAATTTCAAATAGTGTGGGGATTGGGGAAGGAGGCACCATTGTTTAATGTAGCTAAGAATAGGTTCCTGGAAAAGTAACATATTGCTAACATAGAAGCTGCGCAGTGTCCTAAGAAAGAACTATGGAGTCATATTCTGGCAGTAATTAGAGAAATTAACTACTAATAAAGAAATCAAATCAAATAGGAATAAATATGATTCAAGATTTTACATATTAAGTACAATATTTAATAATAGCAATAATGGAATTCAAGATAAAATAGGTTAACTAAAAGCAAATAAAGCCTATTTTGCATTATTATACATATTTAAGTATAAAGAGGCACAGTGACGAAGGTAGGATTATACCAACAATAATAAAAGACAATACTAATGCATGGTGGTAAAATATGGATAATAACCTGTTTCACTATATACCCTCCATGTGTGGAAGATTTTCACTCAGGGACAGATGGCTGTTGAAGAGCAGAGGACTTTGGATCAAGAGGGCAGCCAGGATGGGTGATCAACTGGATGCCTAGTATGAGAATGAAGATGAAGATATTAAATGTGGTGAAACAGATTTAAGGAAAGGTGATTATGGAGCACTTGGTGGAATGAATGCAGTGTAAATCAGAGAACCTGGGGAGAACCCATCCACATGCTGCTTTGTCCAACACAAATCCACATACAGTCCCCCTGGCATCAAATTCGGGATGCCTTGGTGAGAGGCGAGCTTTCTAATCAGCCACAGCTGGGGTTCAGTGAAAGAACAAGGACTGTGAGGAATCAGATAACAGTTATATATCAATAAATAGCTTGCCATAATGAAAGTGATTAAAATAAGAAGGCTGCATAGGGCATGTCATTTGTCAAGGATGAATAAACAAGATATAGATACCCTTAAATGGAAAAATATATGCAGATCAGTGGGTACACCAAGGCAGTTTCACCTGCAGTGTAGTAAAAATGGGCATACATGAGAGAGAGGGAGAGATGATGATTATGATTGGGGTTTAAGGGCGTTTAACTGCATGGTTATCAGCATCCTTAACATAAAACAGTGAAGTTAAAACACCAGTGATAAAAGCATGCTAAAAAGGATTCAATTAAAATATTTAAAACAAGATATGAAACCAGTATAAATTAAAACGAACACTAAAACGTGATTGGAGAGCTAAAACAAAAATGGGAGAGCTAAAAATCATCTGTGATGAAAAGCTAAAAAAACAGTAATTATCGTTCCAGTGATATATCTTAGGTTAATGAAAGACATATAAAACTAAACCCTGAGTGTAAAAGTTAATGAGGATAAAAAGGTAAAAACTTTAGACACAGCACCAGGATCATCCTCAAAAACATCGGGGAGGTTACCCAGCAGTTGTAGAGTATTGATGCAAGAGCAGCACACTCTATCAACACATGCCAGACCGACAATGTTGTGGCACAAAGCGGACACATGGGAGGCAGGACTCTCATAGAAAGGTAGCTGTGCGTAAAATTACAGTGGCCAATTCTCAAGAGAGGTAATAGCACCTCCTCTAGGCGAGACAAACGAGGAGGTTACCCAGTTTACAGGCAGGTCCTTCACTTCACGTAACTTGTTGCCACAGAGAGCAGACCATTCAGCATGCCAGCTTGAAAGCACTGCTCTCAGCACAACAATACTGAAGTCTGCAGAGGTTAAACAATGAATCACACAACCAGATTCTGCTGCCGCCATATTTGCCGCCAAATCTGCCAGTTCATTCCCCAGCAAGCAAACGTGGCCAGGAATCCAAGCGCAGTCCACTTTCACGCCAGACACGTGCAAAACGTGGAGCATGTCCTGAATATGCTGACAATAGGATGGTAGCTGTACAGCTCACGAAGGCTCTGAAGTGCCCTAAGGGAATCACTCAAGATAAAGCTGTCACCCAGATTTCAAAGGCGAACATAGAGAATGGATCGGTATATAGCATAGAGCTCCACAGAGTAAATGGATGTGCCATCAGGTAACCCGAAAGTATAGGGTTGAGTCCCAGTAACAAAAGCACATCCGACACCATCTGTACACTTACTGCCATCAGTGTATATATGGTGTTGGCCACTGTAATTTGATAAAAATTCTAAAAAGCATGCACGAATACTACACAAAAGCACAGCAGATTTCTTGTAAGCCATCATCCCTAGATCTATGTGGAATGTAGCACATAACCAAGGTGGGTGCACCCTCTCCATCTTTGGAAACATGCAAGGTATTCCAAAATTAAGCCTCCGAAGCAGCTTTCGGAAATGGAAACCTGCAGGCCTTCGACTAAGTGAGAGGGTGCTATAACGTTCATCCAGCTCCAAATGGAAGAAAAGAGCAAAAGCTGGCACTTCAGCACACAACCATAATTACTGAGAAGGGCTCATGCTGATAAAGCAGAAGTGGTTCTGCCGATTCGGCATAGAAGCTCAAAACTGGCCTGGTTGGAAAAGCTGCCACAGCTATATGGATGCCCTGATTATGGACCGTGTCTAAACTCCTCAGCACAGATGGTTGTGTTGAAGCATAAACAATGCATCCATAGTCTAACTTGGATCAAATCAGTGCATTATAGAGACCGTTTGATCTGCTCCCCAAGATTTCCCACTTAATATCCATAAAATATTCAGAGAACAGTCACATTGCCCTTTTAACTGTGCTATATTTAAGGACCATCAAAGTTTTCCATTGAAGTACAACCAAAGGAATCTCGCCTCATCTGCGAAGAGAAGTAAATCTGGCCCAAGTCAAAGAAATGGTGGATATCGCCACCAAGGGCGCCAGAAGTTGAGAAATGAAAGCCGGTTTTCAAGCACCAGTCATAGAGATTGTCCAAATACAGCCAGAGACAGTGTTCCAAAGAAGGCGTACATCGAGAAGTACAGAAGATGGTAAAGTCATCTACGAATAAACAGGACGAGACACCTGGGGGAACACATTGCAAAATGGAATTAATAGCTATAGCAAACAGCGTCATGCTCAGAACCGATCCCTGAGGCACACTGTTCTCTTGAATAAAATGGTTAGAAAAAACCGAGCCGGCCTTTACATGGAAGACACGGTCCCTCATAAACTCCTGAATGAATAATGCTAGGCATTTACCAATATTCCAGCTGTAGAGGGAACGTAAAATCCCTGCTCGCCAACAAATAACATAAGCCTTCTCAAGGTCAAAAAATATTCCAACTGTTTGGCAGTTGTTAAGAAACCCATCCATGATCTGTGTTGATAGGGAGAAGAGGTGGTCAGTCGCTGAATGGCATTGCCAAAAACCACACTGCATGTTAGCGAGATGGTGGGATTCCAACCACCAAACCAACCGTCCATTAATCATGTGTTCCATAACCTTGCAAATGCAGCTGAACAGAAGGGGACAGTCCTTTCCAGGTTTCAAAATAGGTATGATGGTGACCTCTCGCCATTGAATGGGAAAAATAGCGTCAACCCAAACAGATTATAGACCTCGAGCAGGAATACCTTACCTTCAGGAGAGAGATGGATGTGACTTCCATCTGGAACTGGTGCAGAGTTTCATGAAGAGGAAACGTCTAACTCTGCCATGGTGAACAGGCAATTGTAGTTTTCAAGGTTCCCGGAACGGAAAGAAAAAGCTTGAGATTCCACCTGAGCCTTAACAAGAAGAAATTCAGGCAGATAACGGTCTGAGCTAGATACTTCAGCGAAAGAACTGCCTAGTGTTAGCCATGTCAAACAGATTTACAACAGTACTGGCAGGTGTTTTGAGACCAGCGATTGGCATATGGGTCCATTTTCCGGCCACACGCCTTAACTCATCCCATACTACAGAGGAAGGTTTATGTCGATTAAAAGAAGCTACAAACTTGCTCCACGATGTCTTTTTGCTATCCTTAATAACTTGTCTGCATTTGGCACGCATCTTCTTATAGTGAATCAGGTGATACAGTGTAGGGCGACGTTGGAAAATCCTGAGAGCTCGTCTGCGAGCATGAATGGCATCCTGGCATTCCTTGGTCCACCAGGGCACCGGAAATCTGCAGGGTGTGCCACTGGAACACGGAATAGATCGCTCAGCAGCAGAAAGAATTGTCTCTGTGAAATTTTCAATTAAAAGATCCACAGTCTCCCACTCGTCGTAGGTAAAGACAGCCAAGCAGGAATAAAGTGCCCAGTTGGCTTCCTCT
The DNA here is from genome assembly GCA_030762935.1 of Hymenopus coronatus. NCBI lineage: Eukaryota > Metazoa > Arthropoda > Insecta > Mantodea > Hymenopodidae > Hymenopus > Hymenopus coronatus. The sequence continues at coordinate 496,947,873 of CM060900.1, read as the reverse complement.
AGGCGCCATTTAGGTAAGCGGATGGAACATATATCATGTGTTATGACAACAACAAGGCAGTGTTCAGGAGAGCCAAATTATTATTTTCCAGGAAATCAGCAATTAACTTACCTCTCGCACAAGCCTGTGGTGAGCCCCAAAGTGGGTGTGTTCATGTCACATACCAACAGAAAAGGTGTTGGTAGCTGAGAAACTAGGTCTGCCAAATCAGTGCGCGAGAGGTCATCTGACGGCGGCAAATATAGAGAACAAATGGTGAAGCGGATGGCTGTCAGCTTAATCCTGACAGCGACAGACTAGATGTAGAATTTAAAGATACAGAGTCAGCAAAAATATCACCTCTGACAAGTATCATAGTTCCCCCCATGTGCAGGAACACCTTCTACAGGTGATAAATCACACCATAAAAAAGAATATTGCCTGAAGCATCTTGTGGACAGAGCTTCATCTCCTGTAAGCAGACGACCAAAAGTTGATTCTGGTGGAGAATTACTTCGAGCTCTGGTCAGTGTGGTCTAACTCTACCTATGTTCCACTGTAGGATAGCCATGGGACAGTCTAGATTATGTCATAAGTGCTAAATTGAAAGGCGTTTCTGCATATTTGGCTGTGCGGGTCGGTGTAATTTGTTTTTCTTCGGTATCGGAATAACACTTTTTTCAGGAGTGCGATCTTGCCACTTACGCACTGTTCGTTTGGCAGTAGGGGCAGAATCCTCCTGTTCCATCTCTTCTACCTGAGAGGACCCCTTTCTAATAGAAAACTTTGGTTCAAGGTTCTCGAACCGATTGGAAATTTTGATCGGTGAAGATGTCTGATGCCAATCGGAGCTCCTCCCAGAGGATTCCTCAAAAGAGGATCTACGCAAAGAGTGGTATGGACTTTTACTACCCTTGGATATTTTGGGTGCAGACGCAATATGTTCTTTGAGGAAGTTGGTTCTAACATAGCTGGTCTTAAAAGGTTTCTCTGGTGCAGAATAGGCTACGGTTTTGTCGCTTTTAGTGCCTGAGGTCGACGGTTTGGGTGACAATTGGGCTGAACTGTACCAGATATTGGCGAATTGGGCAGTTAGTGATGCCAATGTAGACGTAGTCTCTTTGGTAGGGGTCGTGCACCAATAATCTTTTCTGCGATTGTGTCCCCATTTATATCGCAGGTCTGTGTTGCGATTTCTCGCTTGGGTACCGGCTTAGCTACAACAGAGCTATAAGAACCAGACCCTGGGACAGAGGGTGTGCAGATGTATAGGAGCTTACAGGCTTCAGAGAAGGATGACTTCCCTTTCACCCGTATCTCCTGGATTGCTCTCTCCTCTACAAAACGGGGCCAATCCCAGGAACTAATGGATGTTCACCATTGCAGTTTATGCAAGATAGAATTTGCGTGCAACTGCCATCAGTATAATAACTCCTTGCACCGAAAGATTCTCCTGAATATCCTCATTAAACAAACCATCCAAGGCGCGGGTGGTGATGACGCCACGCGAGGGGTTCAGTGTCTTGTGCATCTCAATTTTAACTGGATAACTATCCATCATATTGGCTCTGAACAGTTTGGTTGGCTGGGAAGCTGATAGTGCTTCAATCAGGAGCTTGCCATTACGAGAACGAACACAAGACTTAACTGGAGCAGCTATCTTATCGAGGCCCTTTTGAATTACAAAAGGGCTAACCAACGAAAATTTCCTACCTTCCTCTGTTCTCCTAATTACTAAGTAGTGTTGACCACTTCATTTGACTACTTCTTTTCCGATTACTAAGCTAGTTTTTTGTTTCGGTTTTGTATGCCATAAGAGAATGGTGTAATTTCATCCCCCAGTGCTCCCCACCCACCATGGAGCACAACGAGGGGTCACCCACAGGGCCACACAGTGGATATAGCAGGCTCACCGTCCCACTCAGCCTGGAGTTTGGTAAAATGCCTAGTCCTGGCCAACTGACTAGGGGTGGGTTAGTCCCTAGACTCCCTTTCAGGCTAAGCAGAAACCAAAGTGGTGTATTAGCCTGTGCACCCTCCCCAGTTACTGAAAGACAGAAGCCCAGGCTCAGGTACGCAACCCTCAACCAGCAGGACATGGGTCTCCATGCATGGCCTACACATGGGTGGGCATTATGACCTACTGACTCCCTCACCATTCAGAGGTTGCCCACTGAGGGAGTCAAGGTTGGCTCGGGAACCCCCGGGTGCACAAAACCCATACCTACCGAAGTAGGCCAGAGATAGATGGAGAGAGAGAGAGAGAGAGAGAGAGAGAGAGAGAGAGAGAGAGAGAGAGAGAGAGAGAGAGAGAGAGAGAGAGAAAAATGGGTGAAGTATGTTCCAGCAAGGGAATGAAAGCTTGGCTGGATATTATACTGGGCATTGGGTGTCACAAATTAGAGGCATTTCTACCAAAGTTTCACCAATGAAAGTTAATTGCTAAGGAGAATGGAAGAGGAGAAGAATGCACAAGAGCAATGATCAGAAAACTGTATATATCAAAGTTAAGTTTGTAAATTTATTTCATTCCTTTTTTTTTTCTGTTTGAGTAGTATTCAAAAATTCTTTTTTAGTAAGCTGTCTCTTATTTTCAGGTTAAAATGCAGTAACGAAATATTATGAGCTGTAAACCCATTTTGAGATTCTAGAGACAGGAAAAGTATAAAATGTCATTAGGCCCATTCAATTGTTATGTTTAAAGTGTAACATGACACATTTATTATTACCACTAATGCTTCATTCTAAATGAATATGAATGTTATGCAACTTGCCAGAGTTCCATTTCATGAGAACTACAGCTTATAGAGTAGGCTTAGATGCATCTTTAAATGAAAACACATGTTAGAATGTAATTCTGCTTAATGCCTAATTCTTTGAAAATACTCACTAGATCCAGCAGTAGTGGGACGCCTCATTTCAGTCCACAACTCTGCCTGGTCAGCCATATGGCCCGGTTGGTACATTGGCTGTAGCTTCATGCCAAGTGATGGCAATAAACCATCATTTGCCTTTTTTCTTTCTACGCCACCAGTAACAGGATCTGAGGCAGAAGCTGACATGGATGCTGAAGCTGATGCAGATGTGGAATGCTTATCACGCACCAAATAATAGAAGTCTTCTTCTTGGCATAAATGATACCCATTCAAGCCAAGATTGCGGAATTCCTGTTACAAAAATCATAAATTAAATGCCAGAAAGAACAAAAGCATCTCTAGATGGAAAGAACTATTTCCCTCCAGTTTGTAATGGCTGTATATGATTAAATATTTTCTGAAGACATAGAAGATAATTGTAATCCTCAGTTCGTACTTGGCCATTCCAGAAAAACTGGGAATTTCAACAAAATTATTCTTTCAAAATTACTTATTATTTGTGTAATAGCTATATAGGAGTCCAAATATCATTATATTTTCAAAAATAAAACCTTCTATAAATTTAATGGTCATGTAATAGTAGATCGGTAAAATTTTTCTTCTGATCTAACCAAAATGATCATTAGAAGTAGGAAAAAATGAATTAATGTTCAATTCTACAGTTCCAAAATATGTCCCCCAACTCTGCACAAACACAGTATTTTATGACATGTTCCAAAAGTAATACTCTGATCATAGAGAGTATATTCCATTATGCAACATCCATGTGAATGGTGAAACACCTTGGAATTGCCAAACTAAATCTCTTGTTACAAGAACTGCAATATAATATATGGGAAATACTAGCCAGCATTTCCAGGAAGAGTTGCGAGATATCAAATGATAATCTGTTAAGATGCTGCAATGCCTGTCTTTGAGTACAAGGAGAACATTTCCAACATCAACTTTGAAAATATAAGCAGTGTAAGGGACTTTCAATGTTGTAACTTGTGAAATAACAATGATATAATTGGCTGTTGGTTCATTCTATTTGTTTCAATGCATATGACACATGTTGTGTCAGCAGCGAGTGGCATGTGCCTTGACCCAGGTGCTGCTTAATCTCTTGACCCTGTGCATAAAAGAATACTGCACATCCCATTATTGTCTTGTGATTGAAACAATTGAGTAAGTGCTGCCAGTTTGAGAAATTTTCATATTTTGGTATGGTTTATGCTTTCTGAAGTTGCAAGAGTGATCTGACTTTTATCATCAAGTATGGATACAGAATGTACTATAGATAAAAAAATGTATTAGGAGTGCATGACACCTCAGAAAATTACAAGGATAATTTTAAGAAGCAGCAATTTTCCATAGGTTCCTAAATGCACTGTCCAAAAAATCAGGCCTAGTTTATTGGATGCACATTTCGTCATTTTCGTGTTTTTCAAGTAAAGAGCATGTAGCAATAGTACAGATCCAAACTATTTCTGCAAATCTAATGCAGAAATCAGTGGCGGCTTGTTAGCATTTTTCTTGGTGGGGCCAGATGTGAAGATGATTGTAATGAAAGTAAAAGTGGGGTTACACCTTTTAAAACAGGGCCACTTTACTTGCTCTGCCAAAAAACACTACAATAAAGGAAATGTGGTAAAACATTAGGTATATATTTTTAAACAAAGTAAATAATAATAGAAAATACAATAGAACTCACCAAGTGGCAGTGTTACTTGTACAAGAGCTCAGCACGTCTATTCTTCTGGTCGGCAAACATTTAAATCACTCTGTTGTTGAAGTTAGGGATTTCACGAATTTCCTTTTTGTGAATGGCACAAACAGCAAAGGAATTAAGCCTATCCTGGCACATGTGTTCCTAAGGAAAGACTTAATTCTTTTCAATGTACTGAAACTTCTCTTTGCCTCAGCTGTTGAAACTGGAGTTGTTAGTGCAATTTGCAGTATTTTGTGTACTTCAGAAAATGATTCCTCAAAGGAGTGTTTTGTGAAAAAACTAAAAACTTCACTGACTGAAGGGATATTTTTGAATGCATCATTATGATAAATCACTGACAGTTCGTTCTTTAACTTTTTGTGGGATATAATGGGACTATAATCTGATGCAAATTTTCTTACAGAGTCAGGAGGGAAATTTTCTCTGAATGTAAAAAATTTCTTTGGGTCAATAATTCCAAAATTATTGAATATATGAGAATGTTGGAACCGATCTTTCATTTGGTTGACTAATGTGTCGCACACTTCTTTGGCATCTGAATTCAAGTTCACTTCACAACCATAATTCGGTCGTTTTCTTGAGGGAGGAGCAAAGTTATCATCAACATGGTATCTTCTAGTGTTCTCATGAATTTCAGACACAGTTGATTCAAAATATTGTAAAGCATTAGATACTGTAACACTATCGGCACTCTGTATCTGAATTGTGTTGTACAGAATGTCAACATGTTTCATAATGTCATAGAAAAAATTTAAAAGAAACAAAAATTCTGGACTGTTCAGTAATTCTTCAAACCAAGAGCTTCCCTAATAGTTATATCATCCCACCCATCTTCCTGCTCAATCTTCTCAAAACACTCAAGTAAATAAGCTTTGTTTTCATGAATGCTATTCACAACCCGTGACTGAAAATTCTATCTTGTCGTAGAAGCAGCTGAAATGTGTTTGTTGCAAACTGAACGCAATAAATCACTACATTTTGGCAAAGAAGAGAAAAATGTTGTGAATCCACCAATGTTGGCAAAAAACAACTTAACTGATTTGATGTATTTGGAACAAGCATTTCATGTAACCAAATTTAATTGGTGAGCATAGCAGTGTACATACTTGACATAAGGGAAAGAATCCTGCATCAAAGTCTGAACACCTCCATGTATACTGCTCATTACTGTGGCACCATCATATGCTTGTGATGAGTTTCTTTTCAACATCGAAAGGCTGCAACTTCTTTTTCAAAACATCACAGAGACCAGTGGCTGTTCAATCATGAATCTCTTCAAAGGAAAGAAATCTTTCAACGGGTTTACACGCATTAATGTACCATAAAATGATCACAAATTGACTGCAACAAGCTATGTCCGTTGTTTCGTCAGCCTGCACAGAAACATAATCCGCAGCATTTATGTCTTTCATTAACTCCTCAATGTAAACCTGATACATGCAATCCAGTAGTTCATTCTGAATAGTATGTGAAGCATATTTACATACTGCAGTACTGACACTGTTGAGGTGTTCATCTAACACGCTGTTGAGATTACCGAGGTGAGATAACGGATCTAAGAAATTGTGGTTTGCCGATTCTTGCGTTTCATCGTGACCCCTCAATGCTAGATCATGGGTTCCACAAAATGTTATACACTCTATCACTCTGTTCAGTATGTGTCTATTCTTAGTGACTAGTTTATTGTGTTTCTGAATTGATATTTTATGTGCAGAATCAATCTGTGCAGCAATGTTTACAGTTCCCAATAATTTAAATTTACAGGCATTTTGTAAGTGAAGTGCACTTGCATCGTGTTTCATAATTTGTTCACTCAAATGTTTCAGATCCTTGCAACCTACCATCGTCCACAGACCTTCACCGCCAAATGAAACACAGTAAAAGCAAAAGACACTTTGTTTCTCTTCACTTGCAGTTAGCCACGATTTCTTACTAAACCAATTGTTACAGATAGTTCTGTTTTTTTTTGTTTTTTTTTTTTTTTTTTTTTCCTCCCATCTTGTTGCATAAATGTAAAATTATTTGGTTGATGTGCACCTAATCACTTAATTTCAAGTTTGTCTTCTACCTTTAATGAATGAAAGGGATTTTTCAACAAATAATCCACTCTATTCATTTTAAAATTACACTACTTTGTCCACTAAACAATTACAATTCCAACAACAATCACACGAATGCTAAACTTCATGCAACGGGCCATGTGACTGTGGCCCCAAGCGTTGATGTGTGCATTGCAGGTAGAGGAGTGAAGGGAAGTGAAAGACATATAGACACGTGATTGGCAAGGCGTGAAGAGGGGCGGGGTTGACCGCGGGTCCATGTAAGCTGGCCCAACGTTCTTCTTTGCCAAAGGACAAGAAGCCTGGCGCGGTTGTCCCATGTACAACACTGTGCTTTCGTAATGTCATATGCCGCAATGCAAGTTTGGGTAACGATTGAGAATCATCGCATAATAAATTATTGTTTGCAATGATTATTACAATTGAATAAAATTAAAATAAATTATTTCTTCATTCATAACTAAAATGCCAACAAGTTGCGTGCTATTAACGGTGGGGCCTGGCCCCTCTGCCCCTTAATGACCATCCGCCCCTGGTAGAAATGATAACATCAACAAGACATAGGGCAACCAAGATAGTCATATCACATGAATAAATACACCACAAAAAGTCCTGCCGCAATGCAGCATTCTTTGTTGTACATCATGAAATTGCTTGCATAAATGAAGTGTTACAGAAGGCAACATGCTGTCTCCTACAAGCCTTAGCCAGAACTTGAATTCATCCCATTCCAACCATCATTTGTGTAGCCATTTTTCCGGATGTCAGTTTATGGCACATAAAACTTAACATTTTTTTGATTAGATATTTACTGCAATCACATACATATTCACATTTCAGCTCCAAAATACTCAAACTGGTGGTGGCTAGTTGTTCACTTTTATTCACCAAGTGTATTTCTTCTTACCCATTTATATTTCTTGTTACAAGCATGTGTTCAGCTTCAATCATTTGTTTCTCATTCCTTTCATTGCTAAAAGTTTCAAAAATGCACAGTTGAAGCCCTCTTTAAAAATAGAGTTTCTACCATAATTAAGTACTAATTTCATTCGAAAGAGCATTTGAAGTACAAAATGGATTACGTTTGTTGCTATGAAGTTAATTTAGTGACTTTGTCCTACCTTTGCCTTAACACCTACATACTAATGTCACTATCTTTATTTTAGTCTAACTGAGAGAAAATTCTCTCATTCTATTCAAAATTTGAATTCAAAACCTTTTGAATGTGAGGCAGATATGCTTCCTCCACACCACAGTGGCAGGCCCTCTGGCTGAATCACATGTATGTGCTATAGTACTCAAAGTGACTCTCTGCGCTTCTTGTAATATACCGTATTCATCTGAATACAATACAATGCTTTTCTCCAAAATATCAATGTTCAAAACTGGGAGTCATCTTGCATTCGCAATATATATTTCCTGAATACCATGCGAGGGAAAATTGTATAACATTCATATTCATTTAGAATGAAGCATTAGTGGTAATAATAAATATGCCATGTTACACTTTAAACATAACAATTGAATGGGCCTAATGACAATATGTGAATATGAGCACTTGGAGACTAAACCAATATTAGAGGACTTGCTTTCACATTGGTGGTTACACATAATGTTGTATTTGGAGCCAACATTCAAGCAGAGAGAAGTTAGTTGAGCGTTTCTACTGCTCCCACCATACATCTACCAGTACAGTTTTCCCCTCTGCCTTTTTGTGCAACCTTTAAAGCAAATTCACAATTAAATTTGAATTAGATAAAACATTTTATGATATATTAAGTATGTTGTCTTAATAGAAAATTGCATCCATAATTATTGTTGTTACTACTACCCTCACCATCATGCATCTAATCACAAACATCCCATACATCTCAATACTACTCTCTCCATATCTCTTCTGCTCAAAATGTAAACTTATGTGCAAATTTGAATTAGATAAAACGTTTCACGATGTATTAACTATGAAGTTGCATCCACAAATGGCCTTATACTATGCTGGCACAGTCACCACTGAGTACATACATATGGTACATTTTTGTTCTCCCTTTTCCATCTGACTTCTGCTGACAATGTGAATTTCTGTGTAAATTCAAACTAGATTAAAGTTTTCACAATGTGCTATATTAAGTATGTTGTCTAAATATAAAATCATATCCATAATCATGTTACGGATGCTCCCACTGCTGCCACCACCACTGTCACGTTCTACCATCACACACATACCATACATACATTTCCATACCCTCTTCTCCTTCTCTCTGCCACTCAAAATGTGAATTTCCATGCCAATTTGAATTATCAGTTTCTGTAAAACTGTTACAACACAGTGTTTTATTAGGTATGTTGTCTAAATAGAAAATCTCATCAATTATCATTGTTTCAGTTGCGCTGCGATTGCTGCCATCGCCTACATATCAGAACATCATTTCAGTTCTTTTTCCCACTCTCCTACCCACCACATAAATGTTTGCACAAATTTAAATTAAATAAAGGGGGACAGGGACTTAATGAGCTTAAGTGTCCCTTAGTTTTTTCAAAAGATAAGGAAAAACTTTACATTTTATTTAATAATCAAATTATCGTTCTTCTTTTTATATAGCTGATATGCTGAATTCCAAAATTAAGTTCTAAAAAATGGGGGTTGTCTTGCATTTGAGGTCATCTTGTATTCAGATGAATACGATACATAATCTTACTGATTCAGGAATGTTACTGTAACAAATCATCTATATTTACAAAATGGACAGTGATTGGCAGAATCTGTTACTGCAATAACCTTGGACAAAGGTGCATGCCTTTTCATTGTAGTTTTGAATTCAGTTCATAATACAACTTATGGCACTCTAATATTTTTTTGGAGAAAGAATGCATTTCAATAGAGCTTGATATCTTACAGGATAAAAAAAATTCTGTGGATGCTACCACGTCATTCAGTAAAAGTTAATGCCAATTCAACTTTAAGTGCGCAGATTTGTTGCACTCATGCTGAACTCCTATTTCAATCATCTTGTTGCTCACACAGTGTTGCCAGTGTAGCTCATTGGGAACCTGGCATAATAGTGAAACCATAAGAGGAGTGTTAGTAACTCAATAGCAAATGGAACTAAAAATGTTGATTGACCACAGTCATCTGCAATCTTATTGCGCCATCTACGTGATATACAGAATGGCAGAGGGGGGAATTTTCAATACCATTAAGGACAATAGGTCTAAATTAGTTATTTTTTAGGTTCCTAATCTTCTTTTTCCAAAGGGGCAAATTCGTACTTTTGTTACCTTTTGTTACAGGCAGATACTGGTTGTGTGCATTTGTCACCTATCAGGATTATCCAGGCCCCCTCTACTGTGGTATGCTATTTTCCTTATAAGTTTCAAGATATTTAAAACCCATTTGAGGGTACTTTAAGTTGAAAACAGCAGCTTATATGTGAAGACTGGACTTTTTATACCACATAGATGACACAGGAAAGTGTCCAAGGTATTTGTGATACGAGTGTAATGATGCATTCCTTGTGAGTTGATTGTCAGTTAACTAGAGAATACAATGTTTGTTAGGCAACAACAGTTCATAAAATCATTCTCAAGACTTGAACCTAAAAAAAGTTCTGTGCTCAATTGACATCCCATTCTCTCACCATTGCTCAGAAACTTAAGCATGTAGAGAAATTTCAAAAGATATTGCAGCTATAAAACAGAAATCCAGCAGCTATTTGAGCTTCTAGTCACTAAGAGAGAATTATGGTTCTGGCATGAGACATCAGAAATGACACACCAGTCCTTCAAGTGAAGCATGAAAGCTCCTCCTAGGAAAGCATGGTTGGGATGCTCACAGGGAAGCAAAGCAACTCTGTCCTTGGTTTAGTAAAGGATCAATCTGTAAGACTGATTGCCTCCTAATATAAATATTGACTATGATCAGTACTATTATTAATCATGAACTGACATTAAAAATGCCATCATCAAAAAGAGGGGACTGGTATTTATCCAAGATGATAATGCGAAGCCTCACGACAGTCAGAGGAGAATGTCGGAATGTCACCCTGGGTGCTAAAGCAAACTTTGTCTGCCACACCTAGTGGACTTTGCTACTAGCAACTGCATTCTATTCGTGCAATGAAATAGGTGCTACAGGCCATATGAGTTTCACAGAACTGCTCCAGTAGTGACTCTGGTATTTTCCTAAAGAAGGGTTTGCTATATAAAATATGTAAATTGCTCAAATTATGGCAAAGATGTATAGACATGAGTAGGGAATATTTTATCATAGTGCATGTTTTTTTTTTTTCTAATAAATTGTTAATTTGAAGAAAAATCCTTGCTATCAACAAAATTTTAATACTGCCAGTATTAACCGAATGTCTAATGATTCTATTGAAACAAGAAGAAAAAGGATTATCAACTTTCTTTCCATTCCATTTGCAAAATTTCCAAAGCAAATTTTAGGTTTAATTTGCACATTAATGATTAATTTCATATTGGGATGAAGTAAACTGTCTCTTTTGGCCAAAAATGTCTTACCTTCAAATATTGGAAGTGTTGTTGAAACCAATTAAAGGTAAAAATTCAGTCAATTAGCAACACTGAACAATTGATTTGAACACAGCCAAGAGAGAGATTAAATTAAAATATGCCAGTCCAAGGAATATGTTACTATGACAAAACATTTTCTGAGATCACATTCAGGAATGTGATAAAATAGACCTTAGATAATAGAACTTTTTTGCTGTACACCCTAATTGTTCTGAAAATACACACAACAAAACGTTTTCTTTTCTTTACAATTTTGCATGTTTTCAACATCTTTCAGTACTTTGATTTTCCATATTTTGTATTTTATAAAATCTCTAAATTATATCACTGGATAAATAAATTACCTGCAGGAAACGTTCTAGACTATGTTCTGGTCCAAAAACAAACTGTAAAGGAACTAATTCCAATAAACAGCTGGGACGGCCTGGTGAATTTTTCACATGCTCTGCTACAAGATTCAGTGTAGCCTTTTCTAGAGGAAAGGTATCCAAAAGGAAAGCTGCAATCTCATCACGCATAAGCCATTTCACCTGCAATCAGAAGTAGTTTTGTATTCACAGATTTTCATTTACATTAAAATAATATACATAAAATGTTAAAAAACATTGCTCTAAAAGAAGAGAATAGCATTTATACCATCTTGTATAGGAACTAAATAGTACACTTAATACAAATGATACCAGTTCATGAGCTATTTGTATTCATTAACAGATTGCCTCACAAGTTACAATATTGTTGTTGCTTAATATAATCTAAAACTTTTCTATATGTAGTCAAAGCCTGTAATGTATACTTTGTATTTGTAATTTATTTTCATCCACAGAAACATGATACATATGTTATAGGACATGTCAATTCAAAACACAAGAAAAAGCATATCAAGATGCATTAAAGATTATAGATATAGAAATAAGATTCAATGAAAATTTAAAAAATAAATGTATGAACATACAAAGATACTTATAGCTATAGAGAATTGAGATATACTGATCCCTCTCCTTCCCTCTCTGTCTTTCCCTTTCCCTCCTTTCTTCCCTTTCTCACTTCCTCCCTCCCCCTCTTTCTCCCTTTCTCTCTCCCTCTCTCAACTTTCATATTCACACTGGGCTTCGGCATGTTCATACAATCACAATGTAACAAGTTTACAAGAAGTGGAAGATGTGCTCACACATGAGTAAGCGATGCCTTCCTACATCACACTTCTTAACATCAAAAGGTGATTGCTGGTATCCATCTAAGCATATCATGATATTAATATACATTATTTACAATCAATTTGGCATATTTACAAAAATTTGAGATTTTTTTAGGGGGAGGTTTTAAAAATTGCTGAATTTGCATTAATATTAGAAATGGGTTAAATTCACGTTATTCTTTGAAAAATAACCAAATTTACATACAAATCTGCATAACTGCAAATGCAAATTTTTCATTCCCTACCTATTCTACTCTATGCTGATCACCCAGTCTTATGGACATACAGTTCATAAAGTTTACTTACTTCCTCAACACAAGAGGCTACTGCTTTTCGTTGGTATTCTGGTAAATGAGCAAGCTGTTGAAGGTTATATGTATTGATCGCTTCTCCTTTGCCATCTGAAATTCTGAGGTAATATGTGGTATTACAGTCACATCTTTCTTATGCATAATACTCTAAAAGTTAATTACACAAATTTTTTTTTCATCTGATAATTGGGATAAATACTTAAAAAAATATTGTTTAAGTTAGGTAAGTTGTACTAATTCTAAGCAATACACATTATTAAGCTGAGATAATAGTCACTGTTGAACAAATGCAAGTTTGAGGTTATGGACTATGGTTATTGGTACATGTTATGTTATAAGCATTAACCTAGCATTTGGTGAATTAAGCAGCTCTGCTGGGCAAAAGTTGTTACAGGGAAGACCTGACACTGGGTCTTCTAATGAAACCAAAGCTTCCGGTTCAAATTCTTCTGAATTAACTCCTGATGCCTCATTATTTTGATCTACAGCATCAACTTCCTCAGCGTCTACTGAGAGAGTGAGACAAATAATATCAAGAGTAACCTGCAGGTCATTTAGGTCTATCTCGGTTTCTTCGGTCTCCCATGACTTAATCAGCTCACCTGTAAAAAAAAAAAAAAAAAGCATAACAGCTCTATATGTGCTTCACTTCATAAAATACTTAACGGTGATCATAGATATCCATGGTGGTGCCATGATGCTTACCAAGGCAGGTGGGAAGAACACGAACAGAATGGCTGTTAATTTTTCCTTTGGAATGGACTGAACAAGTAAGATGCAGAAACAGTGGTGAAACTTCTTCCGTCATTTCCTCATCTGCTAGATCACTCAAACTGTCTGAGTCCATGTTGGAGAGTAAAGATGTACGAGCATCATCCGGAGTCTGAGTTTCCCATGCCACCCCAGCACCTATTGAAAATGTCATGATTAACAAACATGGAAATAACTTTAATACATTACATTCATTATAATATATAATGGAGAACTAGAACAGTTGAACAGCCTTTTAATTTCTTAATCAAAGTTTATCACACTGCACTAGACATGATAGCGAGTCTAAATGAAAAAATTTGATGTGTTCCATTTACCTGACTTTCTCTATCTTTTCTGCAAGCAAACTATTGTTACAAAAGATTATTCTATTTTCTATATAATGCTAATCTAGATAAACATTACCACAAAAACTCTTATTACTTAGTTCCTTATAAATAGAAGGGAATACACTAGGCTAAACTGACAGTCAAATCTTGGAAAAAATCTTTCGCTATGCAATTGTCATTAAAATTTGGTTCTCCCAATAAAACAAAATAGATATGAAATGGATAGGGGCTTCCAATTGAAAAGGGTTTGAGGATTTTATAATTGAAACCAATAGCAGGGAACATCTCTGATATGGTTAGCTCTGCAAAATAGCCATATATGGCATAGTGTGTTCTAACTATATATACATTTTTTGTACATATGTTTTTGTCTATTTCTTACAGTTTACCAGTTATGCAAAAGTAATTCAGAATGAAGAGGAATTTTAGAGCTATTCCCAAGAAATTCAGGATTTACATCTTATTTGTCAAAAACTCTTTCATACTTTAAATCTTTCAGCACTTTAATCAAAATTATTAGAGCCAATTTTTAGAGAATAAAAAATTAAAAAATGTTCCATGTAAAGGGTAAATTGGGGTGGGGTGTTTTTTGTGAAGCACATAGATTTCTCACCCAAGTTATAACTACAGTAATAACACATCTTTATCATATAAGAAGTTGGAAATGATGTCTTGTACTACCATACATCTCTCACAACTTTTTATTAAAATTTATATGAATGCTCATTTATTCTGCGACTATCTTGAGTCAATAAATTAAATTCTGGTCAATAGAGCAATTATTAACACTATTCAGCATCCAATTGCAGAAATTAAATTACTCATATTATCTTGCGGGTGCAGTTCCTGAGCTAGCTCAGTTCCACAACCTTATAGATATAATATTTGGACAAGCTATTAACAGTAATGTGACATTTAAATTTAAGAGAAAATTTGTATCTGAATAGAAACATACACATCACTTACATTTTTGTGAGCCAGACCAGTTTCTACAGCTATTTACTCTTACCCTCAGAGGGAACTGACTGGCTCCTGTTGTTTTGGTTTCCATTGTGTGGTGGTGGTTTGTGTTGACATCTAATCATAGTGTGATGTACTTCCATAGCTGATTTGGTGGTGACAATCCAAAATTCACTAAGCAGTGTTGGTTTTTTTGTAATTCAAGTATTTTCCCAAGTATCCAAATTTGTTGGGCATTTTGTAGATTTTAGCAGTGTAATGTCTTATGTGATGTGATATTGGTGGTCCAGAAATGTATTAAGGATA